>CM072709.1:7007207-7142207 GCA_036884735.1 Huso huso | reverse complement strand
TATCGCTAATGAAATTATGACAAAATAATGCATTGGGCAACGCCCATATTTGGTCTTCTAAGTACATTATTAATGTAATTAATGCAATGAAATCTAGTCACATCACCCTTAATGATGAATCTCAGCTGGTCTAAACTAGCAAAACTAACCAAGCTGTCTTTGTTTGTGTCTTTTAGAAAAGGAGGGTCTTCAGAAGCAAAATGGCAAGATTAATACATTCATCTCAATATTCTTTTTATTAAACCATTGTATTGAATCACATGAGTTCATGAGCTTAGATACAAACTAAACTTTTCACTCTTTTCTGTTTTAGACAGTTTAAAAATCGAGAATGAGAGACTGGTAAAAGGTAAGTGTATAAATAATCTGCAGAAAGAAAGTTTCCATTTCAATCTCCCTTTATCAGAAACCCTAGCAGTTCTAATTCTAAATGCTCTGCAGTTTGTTTGGAGAATATTAAAGAGTTACAAACACACGTCTCTGATTGAACTACATTTAAAACTGAAATGAGGGAATGCTGTTACATTGTGAGAGATGTCCTGCAATGTTCATCTCAAGATTTTTCTAATTTGTTTTTCAAATATCTTTGTTCTCCAGTTTTAAATAATCAATGTCTAATCCTAAAATGTTTTAAACATTATACCAGGCATCTAGTGAATGTAAAATAGCAGTTAAATGTTTAAACATTTTTTTTGGATGGACCATTTAGGAGATGTGAATAATTGTTTTCCAGATGGTTTTGTGTGGGGACATCCAGCATTAATATGTTTTGAAAATCCACCGAATATAGTCTTGCAGCCAAATAACATTTCTCAAGAACAGGCAAGGATAGTTTAGAGAGCGAGAGTCTCCTTTTCTTCACCCAGCTGAGAGATTGGCAGCATTTTCCAGTCCAGCATCTTCTACTATTAACTCAAATTATTATACTGATTATTGGTAGCCTAAAACTTAGTTGCCATCTTCACACAATATAACGATTTACATGCAAATAGACATTTTTCATGGACTCACCTCCCCAAATAATATCTGTAGATCAATCTATTCCCCTGGGGTTTTGCCCCTGGACCCCACTGGGATCCTGATGGGTCCCAAAACACCTTGTGGGTACAAAAACATTCCTCCTTGTGTAACCCAATAGGATCCACTCGCTGTTTTCTGTAGGAGTCTAACCCTGCTTCTAAGTATATTAATAATGTAACTAATGCAATGAAATCTAGTCACATCACCCTTAATGATGAATCTCAACTGTTCTAAACTAGTTAAACTAACCAAGCTGTCTTTGTTTGTGTCTTTTAGAAAAGGAGGGTCTTCTGGAGCAAAATGGCAAGATTAATACATTCATCTCAATATTCTTTTTATTAAACTATTGTATTGAATCACATGAGTTCATGAGCTAAAATACAAACTCAACTTTTCATTTTCTATCTTTTAGAGACTTTAAAACAGGAGAAAGAGAAGGTTGAAGCAGGTAAGATCATTGTAATCCATATGAAGGCAGTCTGAACAATTTCAAATGCAATTGATCAGAAATACGTTATTATTTTAATAAAGTAACACTGAAAACCAATTGTAGGGAGAATATTAAATAGTTCTGATCTCTGTTGTGGTTTCATTACATTTAAAACTGAAATGGGAGGAATGCTTCTGCACTTAATGAAATGGTTTCTGTGTGTTTCATTCCTAGATTTTAAAGACCTTCGGAAGAATACCAGTAAGAATATGTGTTGTGTTTTTTGTATCAAGGATTTCTGTCTTTCTATCTCATATAAGTGAATTCAACACGTGAGGGGTGTGTCTTACTGTAGAAGAGATGTAATCTCTAAGTGCAGTTTTAAGCTTCTCAAATGCAATCTCTTCAATCTGTTTTAAACAGAGTCTCCCTACAAACAAAGTCGTACATTCTTATTAATTACAAAAATGAAGATAGTTCTCGAGAAATACTCTGAAACAGAAGTGTTTTTTAGAATTGTGTTCTCTGCACGGGATGACCTCATTTGAGATAATAAGATCTCTCTCTTTTATTATTTTTTCATTATGAGTAATAAATCATTTTTCAAAACTGGTTCATTGGGTGTATTGAAAAAAGCAGCTGCTATCGATGTCAGGTTTAATTGATTAGTTCAGATGTGTGAATTATTTAACGGGGATCAAACCCTCTGTACCGAGATGTGTGCAGATTAGAAGAGTCCCATTAAGGGTGTGTTTGGACACTAATTATAATTTTATAGTGGCAATTTCCTCCCTCCCTTAAATATTTTCTCTTCTCTCAAACAGAGACATGTGGCTATGTCCTTGGCAGAGGTATAACATTTTAATCTGCATTAATATACTTACAGTAATCAGAATCCACAGATTCATTCTCTTACACTTGATTCATTCTTCTATTTCTTTATTTCAGAATGGAACAAAATAACTGAAGCTCGTGGTAAGTTTGAATTTAATAAATCATATTTTCTCATAATTCTCTTTGAACACAATTAGGGGGCTTCGGTTTATTTTTTTGAAATATGTGTTTTAAAACATATTTTATATGTAGCATCGCTTGCAATTTTTAATGTAATATACTGTATGGGAGAAAAAATTGACATTAAATGTTTCTGTGTTTCCAGTTACAATAGCCTTAAAATCTGTCTAAATACAGTTGTTATGATCAAAGAATGAAAGTGTTGTTGTTCATCATCGTGAGGGAGAGAAAGCATCAATAATCAAGTTCCCTGCTTTTCCTGTGATTCTCAATAACACACTCTTCTCATTCCTTTACCCCAGTCAATGTGACTCTAGACCCCGACACAGCCAGCCCCAGCCTCACAGTCTCTGAAGACGGCTCACGAGTGAGATTCACAGGGGACAGATTAGCAGAGTGGCCCAGTGTGCTGGGCAGGGAGGGGTTCACCTCAGGGAAGCACTACTGGGAGGTGGAGGTGGGGGAGAAGGGCTACTGGGTCCTGGGGGTCTCCACACACACTCATGAGAAGAGCATACCTGAGAAACCAGGGGAGGGCTACTGGCTTGTGAGGCTGGTTAAAGGGAAGACCTGTACAGCTGTGAGCCAGGGGATCAGATCAGGGGATCAGTCAGTGGATCAGATCTTAAAACTGGAGAAGTTCTGTAAGGTGTGGGGGGTGTATCTGGATCACGGGGGAGGGAGGCTGTCATTTTACAATGCAGAGACCAGATTTCACATCCATACTTTCGAAGGCTCATTCCCTGGGCAGGTCTACCCCATTTTCAGCCCAGGGTCACATGATAAAGGACCCTTGATAATCAATACAAAAGTGAAGAATGTGTAGTCCTGACAAGTAGCCTGCTACAATATATATATACATTCACACACAAAGACACACACTATGTTATCACCTACAACATGTTTAGGAAATGAAGTAATGGGTGCTGAAGTGATTTTAAGAATAAATGAAAGGGTGCCCAGTTATGTGTTTTGGATTCTAATTGAAGGAGATGGATATTTTAACAACACATTGACACCACGATTTCATTTGAAATATTTAGACTCGTATTTACTCAATCAGATATCCTGCTTGCATATTCATATTAGATTTGCTGGTTTAAGAGTGGTATTGGTTTGTATAGAAAAGCCACACGGATGAATGCTCGCTTTTCCATGTAGTTGATATTTACACTGAAGCTGGAATATCACCTGGATATTATTGCTGGCTGAGATTAATGTACTGACTTGTGCTATATTGATGCTAATCTTCTTTTACATCATTTCATTGTATTTTACTAACATTTTAATAAAATCATATATGCATAAGTTTGTGGTGTTGATTTTTATTTCTCCTAGTCTGATGCTAATACTGTATATAATTTTATCTCCAACACTGAAATATTATAATTAGTATTATAAAAATGAGTTTTTAATTTCTGTTGAACAATCACATAAGGAAAAGACAAATGTTAAAAATACAATCATAGTTAATCTGTACCCTAATACTTAACCTGTACCCAAATCACCACAATTAAGAAATATTGTCTATGGAAAGGATGGGAAAAAAATATTTGCAAACTGCTGTCTGTCTGCTTTTGAAAGAATACAGGAATGTATTGGAGTTTCGTTATTATTAGATATTTAATATTAGGGTTATGAAAAGAAGAAGAGTCTATAGGGGAAGAATGTGTGCTGGTGAGAGTACCTAACCCTAAACCTAACCATTAAGAACCATCTGAAGCCCTCAGGACACTTTCTAGGGGATATTCCTGAGTGCTGCTTGGCACACGGATGCCTTGCTAATCGCTGGTGTGTCACCCAATACATTTAGGAAGGAAACCCAGGCCAAAAAGGTCACGTGAATTCAAGATAGGATTGCCAACTGGACCGATAATTCCGGACATTGTAAGACGGGTCAGGGTTTTATTTTTTAAATTCACCTGTAAACCATAAATGAATTGATTTTAAATAAACACGTACAGTGCGTGTTGAATTGCGGCAACGATCTATCTATGAAAATACTGCGATTCCATTGTTTAGAGAATCACGCACTCAGCCGCACTTCTCTCTCGTTTAACCTTGTGGTTAAGTCTCTATTTATTTAAAATATTTTTTTCTGCTTCACGCAATCCCGCCTCAATCAAACCAGCGAGCTCTGTCGGTGTGATTGATGGACACGATCCTCACAGGAACACTTTCAGATGGGCAGCAGTGTGGAGTAGTGGTTAGGGCTCTGGACTCTTGACCGGAGGGTCGTGGGTTCAATCCCAGGTGGGGGGACACTACTGCTGTACCCTTGAGCAAGGTACTTCACCTAGATTGCTCCAGTAAAAACCCAACTGTATAAATGGGTAATTGTATGTAAAAATAATGTGATATCTTGTAACAATTGTAAGTTGCCCTGGATAAGTGCGTCTGCTAAGAAATAAATAATAATAATAGTAATTCCTGGCCCCTAGACAGGTGTGCGGTTTTAGTAATTTGTTGGCAAAACAATTCAATTCATTGAGCGACAGTTCACACTCACTTTATTTGCGGTTTGAGAGGCGAGTTGAAAATCTTGAGCTGTCTTAAAGTGTCCCGGAATTGTGGGTCCAGTTGGCAAGCCTACTAGGGGGTGAACTATCTATCATCAACAACTGCTGCTGCAGAGTCGCTTTCAATAGGACCACGTTTGTTTTACATCTCATCCGAAAAACGGAGCACAAGGAGGTTAAGTGACTTTCTCAAGGATTGAACTGGGAACCTCCTGGTAACAAGCCCCTTTCTCTAACCACTGGACCCCCAAGCCTCCTTTATCAGCACTAGAACCCTTTTAAAGGAATGGTAAATTGTATGGAGTCCAACGACTACTAATCCAATTATCAAGGTAAATATCATCTAATAGGTCGACCAGTCGCCACGCTAAAAAAAACATTATTAGTAAATTATGTATTTGATATTTGTAGGCATGTCACACTTGACACATTGTGTGCATATATCTGAGAAATGCTTATCTGATTGTCATGAAACTCAGTATGAAGGTTAGAGTGTTATTAAGAATATGAGATTCTGGAGTTATGGGGATGTCTGTCTGTCCGTACATCCGTCCTAGACATTACTGTCTATACAGACTAAGGACTAAGTCACAGGAAGCAGGTGTTACAAAAACGCCCCTGTCCATTCTTCGAGCGTTGCCCAACAAAAGTGCATCAGAGCCCATCACATCCTGAAGGAAAGCCCCCTGCTTCAGTCTCTCCACAAGGCCCCAGGTTCGGAGGAAGAGGCCTGAGTCTCAATTTCAAGTTTCACCCCCCCCCCCCTTCTGTGCTGACGTGTACAATGTAATGGGGGAAAGAAAGCTAACTGGACATATTTAATAGCCCTGTAAAACAGTCTAGTGTTTTAAAACAAATTTAAATTAAATAAAATCTAATGAACCAAGAAACATTTTTTAAATATATTTTCATAACAAATTGGGAAATGGAAATGTATAAAAGAGAAAAAAAAGTTTAAATTATATTAGTGGAGACAGACAGTAGTCTTTTACCATAAGAGACAGAGAAGTGAGGTCGACTGGACAGATTCACTTTATCAGTTTCCAGTAGTATAACATACAAGATTTTAAGTTGGTAAAGTGCGCCACCTGCTGTTGAAATTGAATAATGCAGGAGACTAAAGACTAAAGAGATAGTTATCCACAAACTAAACACACAAAACGTTTTTTTTATTATATTAGTATTTAACTACTAATAATATTAATATAAATTCCACAATATGTTTTTTTCATTTGTATCAATAATTAATAAAAAATCAAAATGCAAGCGCACATTCCTTAAATGAAAGAAATACGCTTGTCACTCACATTCATTATCATAATATAGTTGCTGTAGCTTAACAGGGTCTCACACTGATACAGAGGGCAATGCTGGCGGGACCACACTGTATAACACTAATATAAAACCCTGGACAGAACTAAAGCAGCTACCAAACACAGTGGATATAAATAAAGTTGGACTCGCTGGATTATCAAGGGTCCTTTATCGTGTGACCCTGGGCTGAAAATGGGGTAGACCTGCCCAGGGAATGAGCCTTCTAAAGTATGGATGTGGAATCTGGTCTCTGCATTGTAAAATGACAGCCTCCCTCCCTTGTGATCCAGATACACCCCCCACACCTTGCAGACCTTCTCCAGATTTAAGATCTGATCCCCTGACTGATCCCCTGATTTGATCCCCTGGCTCACAGCTGTACAGGTCTTCCCTTGAGCCAGCCTCACAAGCCAGTAGCCCTCCCCTGGTTTCTCAGGTATGCTCTTCTCATGAGGGTGTGTGGAGACCCCCAGGACCCAGTAGCCCTTCTCCCCCACCTCCACCTCCCAGTAGTGCCTCCCTGAGCTGAACCCCTCCCTGCCCAGCACACTGGGCCACTCTGCTGATCTCTCCCCTGTGAATCTCACTCGTGAGCCGTCTTCAGAGACTGTGAGGCTGGGGCTGGCTGTGTCGGGGTCTAGAGTCACATTGACTGGGGTAAAGGAATGAGAAGAGTGTGTTATTGAGAATCACAGGAAAAGCAGAGAACTTGATTATTGCTGCTTTGTCTCTCTCACGATGATGAACAACAACACTTTCATTCTTTGATCATAACAACTGTATTTAGACAGATTTTAAGGCTATTGTAACTGGAAACACAGAAACATTTTATGTCATTTGTCTTCTATATATTAAATTAGAAATTGCAAGTGATGCTACATTTAAAATATTTTTAAAACACATATTTAATAAAAACCAAGCCCCCTAATTGTGTTTTTAATATAATACAAAATATAACTTATCCAATACAAACTTACCACGAGCTTCAGTTATTTGTTTCCATTCTGAAATAAACAAATAGAAGAATGAATCAAGTGTAAGAGAATGAATCTGTGGATTCTGATTACTGTAAGTGTATTAATGCAGATTAAAATGTTATACCTCTGCCAAGGACATAGCCACATGTGTCTGTTTGAGAGAAGAGAAAATATTTAAGGGAGGGAGGAAATTGCCACTATAAATTATAATCAGTGTCCAAACACACCCTTAATGGGACTCTTCTAATCTGCACACATACTCTTATGAGACAGAAAGACAGAAAGCCACGATACAAAAAACAGAACACATATTCTTACTGGTTTTCCTTCGAAGTTCTTTAAGATCTAGGAATGAAACACACAGAAACCATTTCATTAAGTGCAGAAGCATTCCCCCATTTCAGTTTTCAATGTAATGAAACCACAACAGAGTTCTGAACTATTTAATATTCTCCCTACAATTGGTTTTCAGTGTTTCTTTATTTAAATAATAACAGATTTCTGATCAATTGCTTTTGAAATGGTTCAGACTGCCTTTATATGGATTATAATGATCTTACCTGCTTCAACCTCCTCTTTCTGCTTTTTTAAAGAGTCTAGAAAATAAAAAATGAAAAGTTGAGTTTGCATTCTGGTTCACTAACTTGTATGATTCAATACAATAGCTGAATTAATTAAAAAACAAAATAATATTGAGATGAATGTATTAATCTTGCCATTTTTCTTCTGAAGATCCTTCTTTTCTAAAAGACACAAACAAAGACAGCTTGGTTAGTTTTGCTAGTTTAGAACAGTTGAGATTCATCATTAAGGGTGATATGACTAGATTTCATTGCATTAGTTACATAATTAATATACTTAGAAGACCAAACGTGGTCCCAAAGCTCAATTGCGTTGTCCAATGGATGATTGTGCCTTCATTTCATTAGCGGTACAGCATTCCCTCATTTCAGTTTTAAATGTAGCTCAATCACAACAGAGACGTGTGTTTGTGACTCTTTAATATTCTCCAAACAAACTGCAGAGCATTTGGAATTAGAACTGCTAGGGTTTCTGATAAAGGGAGATTGAAATGGAAACTTTCTTTCCGCAGATTCACTTCATACACCTTTTCCTAGTCTCTCATTCTCTCTTTTTAAACGGTCTTTTTAAACAATTAAGAGTTTAGTTTGTACTCTGGTTCATTAACTCGTGTGAATTCAATAGTTGAATCTCTTTGAAGGAACTATAGTTGTATTTAAAGTTACCTTTTGTTGATTTCCTTATAACATAGAACACGACAGCAGTGCCGATTACAGCAGTGCCGATTACAGCAGTGCCGATTACAGCAGCCAGTAT
The DNA here is from genome assembly GCA_036884735.1 of Huso huso. NCBI lineage: Eukaryota > Metazoa > Chordata > Actinopteri > Acipenseriformes > Acipenseridae > Huso > Huso huso. The sequence continues at coordinate 7,133,595 of CM072709.1, read as the reverse complement.
GGTGCGGTCAGTATGGAACTTGCAATGCCAAGCCATTGCATAGAGATGTCACAGTCTTCTGCAAATAAGAATAAACACAGGAAATCATTTGAGTCGGTCAACCAGACACATTCCCTTCTATTAGTTCAGTGAGAGAGTAGTCTATTACCATAAGCGACAGGGAAAGGGGGGTATACAGAACTACAGCTCCCATCATCCCTCGCTGATAGTGCGGGTGCTGAGGCATGCTGGGAGCTGTAGTTTAGAGGCAGGGAAAGGGGGGTCGACTGGACACTTCTGTAAGTTCATTGAGGAGACAGACAGCAGTCAAAAAGAGATACATAATTACTAACCAGCGATGTTCATCACGATCTTCATCAGAATTGGAATGACTCGCCCCTGAACCAAGACGGAATTTTTTGTGACTCGACTCGAGTCACGCCAAAAAGTGAAAGATTGAAAAGGAAATAATTTGGGTGGTATTTCGTGCTCACTCTTTATTTAATGTATGTATGGTTGTATGAATTTTATCTATTTATTTATGGACCCCATATATCTAAAAGGGGTTGGGGCTTTGTAGCTATTTTTAAATTTCCCTTTAAATCCAATTCTGAGTAAAACATTGTTTACAGTACACATTTGTTAAACTACAAACATTTGGAAGTTTACCTGAACTAATATTAGATAGTCCAAGGTTGTTGAAGCTGACACCCTGGGATCCTTCAAGAAGCTGCTTGATGAGATTCTGGGATCAATAAGCTACTAACAACCAAAGGAGCAAGATGGGCTCAATGGAGCCTCCTCTCGTTTGTAAACTTTCTTATGTTCTTAAGGTCAGTGCTAATCAGGGTCTGTGGAACTAGAGGTTTATGTGTAAAGTCTTAATTAAAGGCTTGAAGGCTTAAAACATTTTTCTTTTCTTTCTTTCTTACTTTAACATACAAATACATAAAACTTTTATCTCAATTATGCTCATATAGTTTTCTTTTTAATGTTGCCTCAATCCCAAAACTCAATGTGATGCAAACCTTTCAGCCATAGCGCTCTCTCTCTCTCTCTCTCTCTCTCTCTCTCTCTCTCTCTCTCTCTCTCTCTCTCTCTCTCTCTCTCTCTAATAAGTACAGTAAACTAAATGAGCATTTTAAGAATAATAATACTGTAGCGTGCAAGGGGGAAGGCAGCGGTAGAGCTGGTAGGTGACGTAATCACACACAAAGACAAGATCGCTACAACACTATGTGTGTTTGAAGTTACACGACTAATGCTCTGGTGATACAGCGCGCACTGAGTGGAAACGTCGGCCGCGTTTAATTTAAAGAACGCTCTCTACGTATTCAACGTATAACTCAACGTGTGTTTAAATCGTAAGAGGTTACCTTTTCTTTTTCACTCACCTTCAGAAGCCGGCTCCCAGATTACACGAAGATAAATACAAACAAAGGAAATTAAAATCCATGCATGCTTTGAAAACACACAGACTTCTCCATAGAGAGTTTAGTTTCACTTTCTCTATAAGGGTGCGGCGTTCAAAGGTTTGCCAGAAGCTATTCATAAACCCCCCCTATTGGTGAATCAATTTCCACTCATTTTCAGACCGTTACCCCCCCATTTACACAATAACCGCATTGTAAAGGGGAGTTGCTTAGAGAGTATTTACCCTCCTATAGGATTAAAAAAAGGCATGTACTATTGGCTATTGAAGTAAGCCATCACTGTCAGAATGCAGGGTTAATATTTTTTTTAAAGATCATGAGAACATTACGGGATAGTACTAAGGAGCTCGCTACAGAGGACATACAATCCCCCAGTTTTAGCTGAAGTTAGGACTCGCTTTGTTTCCACCCGGTATTGTTTTATCTGCACACAGATATCACCAAAGGGCTCGTTCCAGCGGTTTGGGTCGCCTGGTTTAGTTCTTAATTAAAACCACGTTTCTGTCGCTCTGTTTCTGCAATGATATCGGACACGAGCGGACGTCACACTGAATGCGCATGCCGTGTGACTTTGCGAGCGCACGCAGTGTTTCTCAAAATCCCAGAACTGTCGTGTGTTGTTTGTGTTCAGTGATTTTAATAATTGCATCTGTAAGGGTGCTTTGGCACTTGAAAAAAACTGTCATTGAAGTCTGCAGTGAATGAATGAACCCCCTGTAGTCATGGTTACAATGGCATTCCTTTATTTAGGGTGCTGCTGTATTTAAAACACACAGAACAGTGGAAACAGAAACAAGAAACAAAACACAACCTGCTATAGTTATACACTGCATCACACAGCTATATGTAACACAGAATACAGTGCTTTAATATGTAACAGAACCTTCACCCACAGTCAATCATGGACGCAATACAATACACTGATGAAACCTTGACTTGAAGTTTTATTTTAAATACCCACTACAAGGCTTCTTTAAAACCCGCGTTCTTTTCTCTCACCAGCACACATTCTTCCCCTATAGACTCTTCTTCTTTTCATAACCTGAATACAAAATATCAAATAATAACGAAACTCCAATACCTTCCTGTATTCTGTCAGAGACAGACAGACAGCAAATATTTTGTTCCTATAGACGTTTCTTAATTGTAGTAATTTGTGTGTGTGTGTGTGTGTGTGTGTGTGTGTGTGTGTGTGTGTATTGTAACAAGCTACTTGTCAGGACTACACATTCTTCACAGTTGCATTGATTATCAAGGGTCCTTTATCATGTGACCCTGGGCTGAAAATGGGGTAGACCTGCCCAGGGAATGAGCCTTCTAAAGTATGGATGTGGAATCTGGTCTCTGCATTGTAAAATGACAGCCTCCCTCCCTCGTGATCCAGATACACCCCCCACACCTTACAGATCTTCTCCAGTTTTAAGATCTGATCCCCTGACTGGCTCACAGCTGTACAGATCTTCCCTTGAGCCAGCCTCACAAGCCAGTAGCCCTCCCCTGGTTTCTCAGGTATGCTCTTCTCATGAGGGTGTGTGGAGACTCCCAGGACCCAGTAGCCCTTCTCCCCCACCTCCACCTCCCAGTAGTGCATCCCTGAGGTGAACCCCTCCCTGCCCAGCACACTGGGCCACTCTGCTGATCTCTCCCCTGTGAATCTCACTTGTGAGCCGTATTCAGAGACTCTGAGGCTGGGGCTGGCTGTGTCGGGGTCTAGAGTCACATTGACTGGGGTAAAGGAATGAGAAGAGTGTGTTATTGAGAATCACAGGAAAAGCAGAGAATCTGATTATTGATGCTTTCTCTCTCTCACGATGATGAACAACAACACTCATTCTTTGATCATAACAACTGTATTTAGACAGATTTTGAGGCTATTGTAACTGGAAACACAGAAACATTTTATGTAATTTTTCTTATATATATTAAATTATAAATTACAAGTGATGCTACATTTAAAATATTTTTAAAACACATATTTAATAAAAAAACAAGCCCCCTAATTGTGTTCAATGAGAATTTTATAACTTTATTTATAACTTATCTAATATAAACTTACCACAAGCTTCAGTCATTGTTTTCCATTCTGAAATAAATGAATAGAAGAATGAATCAAGTGTAAGAGAATGAATCTGTGGATTCTGATTACTGTAAGTGTATTAGCAGATTAAAATGTTACCTCTTTCAAGGACATAGCCACATGTGTCTGTTTGAGAGAAGAGAATATATTTAAGGGAGGGAGGAAATTGCCACTATAAAATTATAATTAGTGTCCAAACAAACCCTTAATGGGACTCTTCTAATCTGCACACATCTTGGTACAGAGGGTTTGATCCCCCGTTAAATAATTCACACATCTGAACTAATCAATTAAACCTGACACCAATAGCAACTGCTTTATTCAATACACCCAGTGAACCAGTTTTGAAAGATGATTTATTACTCATAATGAAAAAATAATAAAAGAGAGAGAGAGAGGCCAGGAGTTTATTAATATTGAAGTGAGCCAATGAGAGCACAGCTTACTATCTCAAATGAGGTCATCCCATGCAGAGAACACAATTCTAAAAAACACTTCTGTTTCATACTAGTTCTCGAGAACTATCTTTAGTTTTGTAATTAGTAAGAATGTACGGGCAGCAGTGTGGAGTAGTGGTTAGGGCTCTGGACTCCAGACCGGAGGGTCATGGGTTCAATCCCCAGTGGGGGACACTGCTGCTGTACCCTTGAGCAAGGTACTTTACCTAGATTGCTCCAGTAAAAACCCAACTGTATAAATGGGTAATTGTATGTAAAAAATAATGTGTAAAAAAATAATGTGATATCTTGTAACAATTGTAAGTCGCCCTGGATAAGGGCGTCTGCTAATAAATAATAATAATAATAATAATAATAATAATAATAATAATAATAATGACTTTGTTTGTAGGGAGTCTCTGTTTAAAACAGATTAAAGAGATTCAATTTCAGAAGCTTAAAACTGAACTTAGAGATAGACTGCACAGCTATATATAATACAGAATACTGCACTTAGAGATAGACTAAGAACATAAGAACATAAGAAAGTTTACAAACGAGAGGAGGCCATTCAGCCCATCTTGCTCGTTTGGTTGTTAGTAGCTTATCTATCCCAGAATCTCATCAAGCAGCTTCTTGAAGGATCCCAGGGTGTCAGCTTCAACAACATTACTGGGGAGTTGGTTCCAGACTCTCACAATTCTCTGTGTAAAAAAGTGCCTCCTATTTTCTGTTCTGAATGCCCTTTATCTAATCTCCATTTGTGACCCCTGGTCCTTGTTTCTTTTTCAGGTCAAAAAAAGTCCCTGGGTCGACATTGTCTATACCTTTTAGGATTTTGAATGCTTGAATCAGATCACGTCTTCTTTGTTCAAGACTGAATAGATTAAATTCTTTTAGCCTGTCTGCATACAACATGCCTTTTAAACCCGGGATAATTCTGGTCGCTCTTCTTTGCACTCTTTCTAGAGCAGCAATATCCTTTTTTGTAACGAGGTGACCAGAACTGAACACAATATTCTAGGTGAGGTCTTACTAATGCATTGTAAAGTTTTAACATTACTTCCCTTGATTTAAACGCTTTAATTATCTCTGCCTTCTCAAGGTTATCAGTCAGTGAAGTCAGGAAGCCTAAATATGGCTTGCAGTGGAGGTAACAAGATTACAGGAGCTTACACCCTACCACAAATACACTCCAGAAACTCACAAGACACATTTACAGCATTTCTAGCAGCGAGGACTAGAAAACTTTCTTAGTGTTGCCTAATATTTTAGTTAATTACAGCAGCACCTGAAATATGTTTGAATCCTATAGGAGGGTAAATACTGTCTAAGCAACTCCTCTTTACAATGCGGTTATTGGGTAAATGAGTGGAAATTGATTCACCAATAGGGGTTTTTTATGAGTAACTTCTGGCAAACCTTTGAACGCCGCACCCTTATAGAGAAAGTGAAACTAAACTCTCTATGAAGAAGTCTGTGTGTTTTCAAAGCATGCGTGTATTTTAATTTCCTTTGTTTGAATTTTTCTTCGTGTAATCTGGGAGCCGGCTTCTGAAGGTGAGTGAAAAAGAAAAGGTAACCTCTTTCGATTTAAACACACGTTGAGTTATACGTTGAATACATAGAGAGCGTTCTTTAAATTAAACGCGACGTTTTCACTAAGTGCGCGCTGGATCACCAGAGCATTAGTCGTGTAACTTCAAACACACATAGTATTGTAGCGATCTTGTCTTTGTATGTGATTATGTCACCTACCAGCTCTACCGCTGCCTTCCCCCTTGCACGCTACAGTATTATTATTCTTAAAATGCTCATTTAATTTACTGTACTTATTAGAGAGAGAGAGAGAGAGAGAGAGAGAGAGAGAGAGAGAGAGAGAGAGAGAGAGAGCGAGCTATGGCTGAAACGTTTGCATCACATTGAGTTTTGGGATTGAGGCAACATTAAAAAGAAAACTATATAAGGATAATTGAGATAAAAGTTTTATGTATTTGTATGTTAAAGTCAGAAAGAAAGAAAAGAAAAATGTTTTAAGCCTTAAAGTCTTTAACTAAGACTTTACACATAAACCTCTAGTTCCACAGACCCTGATTAGCACTGACCTTAAGAACATAAGAAAGTTTACAAACGAGAGGAGGCCCCATTCAGCCCATCTTGCTCGTTTGGTTGTTAGTAGCTTATTGATCCCAGAATCTCATCAAGCAGCTTCTTGAAGGATCCCAGGGTGTCAGCTTCAACAACCTTGGACTATCTAATATTAGTTCAGGTAAACTTCCAAATGTTTGTAGTTTTTATTAGTTTGCATGAGATCGAAAGACAGAAATCCTCGATACAAAAAACACAACACATATTCTTACTGGTTTTCCTTCGAAGTTCGTCACAATCTAGGAATGAAAAACACAGAAACCATTTCATTAAGTGGAGAAGCATTCCCCCCATTTCAGATTTAAATGTAATGAAACCACAACAGAGTTCTGAACTATTTAATATTCTCCCCAATTGTTATTCAGTGTTACTTTATCTTGACGAGAGCCGAATTCAAATCAGCATGAAATGTTAACGTCTACTCTCATGTAATATAAATAATTGTTATTAAAATAATAACTATTTCTGATCAACTGCATTTGAAATTGTTCAGACTGCCTTTATATGGATTCTAATGATCTTACCTGCTTCAACGTTCTCTTTCTGCGTTTTAAAAGTCTCTAAAAGATAAAAAAAATGAAAAGTTGAGTTTGTATTCTGGTTCACTAACTAGTGTGATTCAATACAATAGTTGAATTAATTAAAAAAACAAAAGAATATTGAGATGAATGTATTAATCTTGCCATAATTCCTCTGAAGATTCTCATTTTCTAAAAGACAAACAGAGACAGCTTGGTTAGTTTTGCTAGTTTGGAACAGTTGAGATTCATCATTAAGGGTGATGTGACTAGATTTCATTGCATTAATTACATCATCAATATACTTAGAAGACCAAACATGGTCCCAATGATCAAACACGTTGTCCAATGGATGATTGTGCCTTCATTTCATTAGCGGTACAGCATTCCCTCATTTCAGTTTTAAATGTAGTTCAATCACAACAAAGACGTGTGTTTGTAACTCTTTAATATTCTCCAAACAAACTGCAGAGCATTTAGAATTAGAACTGCTAGGGTTTCTGATAAAGGGAGATTGAAATGGAAACTTTCTGTCTGCAGATTATTTATACACTTACCTCTTATCAGTCTCTTGGTATCTCGGTCTAAAACAGAAAACAAGGACAGGTTTGTGTTCCGTTGTTCACTCAATTTTTGATTCTCGTCAGTTTTTGCTTCTTTTTGTATTGCGCATGCTCGCCACTGGCTTTCCACTTACTTGCCCTGAATATCAAAGCTTTTCAGACCGTCAGGCTTTTTATGAGGAATGTTATGCAAATGAAGAGAGTATCGAAATAACATGAAAAATAAATTAATAAACGAATACATAAATAAATGAACAAATATATAAATAAATAAATACATATTTATTTATTTTTATTATGTATCCTCTCTTGTTTCTCCGTATCTCCTGAAACACGCGGCTGTTTTGTTTTCTCCGCCTTTAATACCTTTCGATCCCACCTGTCAGGTGACTGAAATCCTGAAATGACGTAAAAGCTGTCATTAACATAGAGGTTCCTCATTTAAATACTGATTAGTTGTTCTGCCGCATTTATGTAAATTGCGCCCGCTCCATCTGTCGGAAAACAGCAGAAGAGTTTTTCATTTTATGATGGAAACAGCGTTCGGGTTAAGAGTCGGGTTCAAACAGACGGAGCCAGCGAGTTTCAGACTGTCGGGAGACACGTTAGATATTCAGAGAAACTCTGACAAAACAGCTGCGAGTTTCATGAGATACGAAAAAACAAGAGAAGATATAGATAGATAGATAGATAGATAGATAGATAGATAGATAGATAGATAGATAGATAGATAGATAGATACAGACACACACATGTCGAAATAAATAAATTAGACATGTATGTATTTATTTATAGATCTGTTTATGTATTAATTGATGTATTTGTGTATTTATTTTTCATGTTAATTCGGTACATTATCCCTTTCCTCCTCTAAACTCTCTAGCAGCGCATTGAGCTACTCATGGTGATGACACAGTCATGACAGAATATAAATCATAAGAATATAGAAAGAATACATTACCTTTACAACAAATACACCAGAGGATTACTGACACTGAAATCACCACCACAGCAGCTAACGCAACGTAGAAACCCACTTCAAAAGAGGCTTCTGTAAACACAAGAAAGAGGAGAAATCCGTAACTCAACAAACCTGTGAAAGCGCGCTGAGTGTGCTGGGTGAGATTATTTAAAAAATAAATAAAAATATTCTTACTCCGCTCCTGTTGAAGTTGTGTTTTTTCCCGCTCATTGTTTTTGTATTATGTTTGAAAGCAGAAAATTAATAAAAAATAATTGCACAAAGAGTTACAAGCACACGTCTCTGTTGTGATTGAACTACATTTAAAACTGAAATGAGGGAATGCTGTACCGCTAATGAAATGATTTCTGTGTTTCATTCCTAGATGATGAAGAACTTCAACAGTACCTGAGTAAGAATATTAGTTTTATTTTTTAATAATCTCGTCTTTCTTTCCTCAGTTCTTCACATTGATGAGACATCAATGTTAACAGAAAAATAAATATAAAAGAGAATTTCGACAAAAGCTGCCGGAAGCACTGTCGCTCATGGATTGCTTGTTTCTCGCGCTTTGAAGAGGAGTCTCGTCTTCCAGAATATCACTTACAATGTGCGCCAGCCAAAAAAAAAAAAAAAGTTTCTAAAGAAAATGATTTGAGAAAGCTAAAACACTCACCACGACACTTGTCATGCGACACTTTCTATATTGGCTTGCTAGATTGCAATGGGCTGCTGGTCCGCTGGCGGTGCGGCACTGGCTGATTTAACATGTTACGTGTTATACACTGAGTGCTGGTTTAACATGTTACAGGTGTTATACACTGAGCGCTGGTTTAACATGTTACAGGTGTTATACACTGGCGCTGGTTTAACATGTTACAGGTGTTATACACTGGCGCTGGTTTAACATGTTACAGGTGTTATACACTGCGCTGGTTTAACATTACAGGTGTTATACACTGAGCGCTGGTTTAACATGTTACAGGTGTTATACACTGAGCTCTGGTTTAACATGTTACAGGTGTTATTCACTGAGCGCTGGTTTAACATGTTACAGGTGTTACACACTGAGCGCTGATTTAACATGTTACAGGTGTTACACACTGAGCGCTGATTTAACATGTTACAGGTGTTACACACTGAGCGCTGGTTTAACATGTTACAGGTGTTACACACTGAGCGCTGGTTTAACATGTTACAGGTGTTACACACTGAGCGCTGGTTTAACATGTTACAGGTGTTACACTGAGCGCTGATTTAACATGTTACAGGTGTTATACACTGGCTGGTTTAACATGTTACAGGTGTTATACACTGAGCGCTGGTTTAACATGTTACAGGTGTTACACACTGGCGCTGGTTTAACATGTTACAGGTGTTATACACTGGCGCTGGTTTAACATGTTACAGGTGTTATACACTGCGCTGGTTTAACATGTTACAGGTGTTATACACTGGCGCTGGTTTAACATGTTACAGGTGTTACACACTGGCGCTGGTTTAACATGTTACAGGTGTTATACACTGGCGCTGGTTTAACATGTTACAGGTGTTACACACTGAGCGCTGGTTTAACATGTTACAGGTGTTATACACTGGCTGGTTTAACATGTTACAGGTGTTATACACTGGCGCTGGTTTAACATGTTACAGGTGTTACACACTGGCGCTGGTTTAACATGTTACAGGTGTTATACACTGAGCGCTGGTTTAACATGTTACAGGTGTTACACACTGCGCTGGTTTAACATGTTACAGGTGTTATACACTGGCGCTGGTTTAACATGTTACAGGTGTTACACACTGGCTGGTTTAACATGTTACAGGTGTTACACACTGGCGCTGGTTTAACATGTTACAGGTGTTACACACTGAGCGCTGGTTTAACATGTTACAGGTGTTACACACCAGCGCCAGTAGGCACTGAGCGCTTTTCACCTCCAGCGACAGTGTGTCACTGACGCGGGCATGCGCATCGGGTGCACCGTGTGCTGGGGTGAGAGAGGCTCTGGATGAAGGGCTTCGAGTTAATACAGAATCACATTGCGCCTCTATGATGCAAGTCTATGGAAGCTGGTTATAGAAGCGGAGATAAAGGCCACTTCCGTTCAAATGGACCGGAGAAGCTAATTTTCAGGTTCCTCTGGGTGCGTGTGTGTGTGTGTGTGTGTGTGTGTGTGTGTGTGTGTGTGTGTGTGTGTGTGTGTGCGTGCGTGCGTGCGGTGCTGCGGTGTCTGGAGCGTCACGTTTCCTTCCCCCGCGACTCCGGAACAGGGCGAGCATTTTGTGCCCAAATCATATCAAGTCTTGACCACTGTTTCCTTTTTGTTTCCTCGATTTCCTTTGTGTTCTATGATTCTTTGGCACAATCCGGGTGACGATCGCATGATCAGCTCGTGGTTGTCTAATCTGCACTGTCACGCCACACACAGCTACAGGCTAGATAAAGAGACACGAGTCTTTTTCTCTCTCTGGTAATTCGTGTTCTGATGTTTTTAATGTATTTACATTTTGTTTAAAGAAGTATAGCTAATCAGATTTGTAACCAATATGTATGGAATGCATTGTTTAAGTGAAACCCTGTTTATTTGAGGTTGTGTAACAGTGCTAGATAGCCGTTTCTAACGATACGCAAACCATGCAAAACTAATCTATTTTTTAAATTATTATTATTGTATATTACAGTACATTGCATCTCGATTGAAAATGCAGAAGCACAGAACTATGGACAGTTTTTTTTTCTTCCAAAGGGACAGCATGAATGGTCACAAGGCCATTTAGTTTGAACTACTTCAACACTGCAGACCTGTATACAGGGCTAGGGAAAATAACACGGCACTAAACTGATCTAATACACCAACGTGTGTCTACGGCGGTCTAATGTTTTTCAGTATGGATGCTGTTTAGTGTCGCTCCTTCGTGCTCAAAGTCTTACTGAAGTTGTGCCTGAAGCTTGTGGCAGTATCAGTGGACATTTACTGCAGTTGATAAATGTTCTGAAAAGTGATCATTAGAATCGATGGGATGTATAATACTTCTACCCGAAGCTTATTAGCATGTGTTAGGTATATTTACGTTATTGAAGTTTTAAAACGGTCATTTCAAAATCCCACATACCGCGGACAAACCCAATTGAAAGTTCTGTACATGGTTCAGACAATTTTCAAAACAGAAACCAGATTACATCCGAGCACACAGAACAATGTCACAATACAAACTGAATAGAAAAACATGCTGATATAATAATAATAATAATAATAATAATAATAATAATAATAATAATAATAATAATAATAATTACCTGATTGGCGTAGGGGCGCCATAAACTTTGCCTATACAGGGTGGCAAGTTGCACAGAAACCGGACCTGGTTAGTGACAAAAAATAAATAAATCTCTGTCTATTTCAGAACACCAATAATATATTCAACATGCATCTCACTGGCGGTTTAGAAACGAGTATTTCAGTTCAACTATCACAAACTGTCCCCTCTCTTTCTCTGTACCTTTCTCGTGCTTCTCGTTGCCTCAGCCGTCCAGTGGAAGGTTTTGTTCTTTTGGGGGAGTTTCGCAAAATGTCGGTTTCCTTCTTGTTTTATAGGCGAACAAATACAGGAACAACTGTGCAAAAACACGTTCACTTCCACAGACTCGCTATAGAGACGCGCATCATAACGGGACTGGAGAATTTGCTTGAAAAACCCGTGTCACAAGACTCCCAGTAATTGCTGTTGTGTGTGTGTGTGTGTGTGTGTGTGTGTGTGTGTGTGTGTGTGTGTGTGTGTGTGTGTGTGTGTGTAATAGTAAGGAGCCTATCCTTACACACACACACACACACACACGTACATTCCTACATTTTGCTAGGGCAGGAGTGGTTAGGGCTCTGAACTCTTGACCGGAGGGTCGTGGGTTCAATCCCAGGTGGGGGACACTGCTGCTATACCCTTGAGCAAGGTACTTTACCTAGATTGCTCCAGTAAAAACCCAACTGTATAAATGGGTAATTGTATGTAAAAAATAATGTGATGTCTTGTTAAAATTGTAAGTCGCCCTGGATAAGGGTGTCTGCTAAGAAATAAATAATAATATATTTTGTGGGGACTTTGCATTGACTCTCACTATATTTTTATTTTTTCTGTTTCTAACTCCAGTCAGACTAAACTCCACACAGGATGAACGGCGACAACAAACTATTTTTTAAAGACATATTTAGTTCTTAAAAAGTGGAGATGTCCCCACAACGTCGTTTCTTCAGGAGATACTATCTTTGTGGAGACATTTTCTCAAATGTTGTCCCCACATTGATATTAATACATAGCCTTTATGAAGCACAGTTAGTTCATTCTATATAGAGGGGGATGCAACGCGTTTGGCCGGAGCTGTATATTGTATTATCGGAGGATTTATGAAACCTAAACAGATGGATCGATAGCTCTTATTATTCATCCAAATATCAGCATATAACTTCTCGTTCATTATAGTGACACTCCGCTCGCTCTTCCCTCTCAACTCATGTAACGCATCGTCTATAATACATCTTTGTTAGTGTATTATTAACGCAACACTGTGTTGATGGTGCTGTTGCCAGCGTGTGAATTGCATGGGGTGTATCATTATACACAGAGTATAGGACAGATAGATAACGGGATGTGAGGTTCTGATTCATAGGGCTTGTTTTATAATGAAGTGTTTGCATCCTCCCCACTGCTCTGCTCAAAATCCTCTCGGCTACCAGCGGCGGAAGGGAGCGGTGAAACTAGAACACGAAAGTGAAAGTATTGCCAGATTCTACAAAACAACAAAACCCGAACCTACAGTCATTTTATTTCAAAGGCATTTGAAGACAATCACAAGGGACGGTAAGTGAACATTGTTTCTGTTTATTATCTGTTTGGTTGGTTGTTTGTCGCATTTTTTCTGTTATACGTTTTCTTTGTTGCCTTTATTTCAGAATTTGCACTCATGGTGCTCGGACACGCCTAAACCACATGCCATGCCAAAAATATTTCCATGACCCTATATATGTAGAATTAACTAACTTTGCTTCAGAAAATACTACTATTATGGCTTCTGGCAGACTTACGCGATGTCGTTTTGTAGTTTCTTTGACTACATGAGATGTTAAATAAAAGATCTAAATGATGTTCACCTAGCTGTTTTTTAAAATGCTCTCAGTCCTAAAATTCCATGTGATTCAAAACCTTTTCCCATATATATGTATAGTTGTAGGCTATTTTAAGCGCCGTGGTTCATAGACACATCCCTTCAGATTGCTGACAGTAAACACGTGTATTCTGAATGGCCTTGTTATATGGTCACACCCACCCTCCACCTTACCACACCAAGCAAAACAGAACTGCATTATAAGTTGAGACACGTATCCACAAGACCACAAAATAAATCATTTACAAGTATTTAACTTGACAGACCCACCAAAGTGACCACTAATAATTCATCGACCCGTTATATATATATATATATATATATATATATATATATATATATATATATATATATATATATATATATATATATTAACGGTCGATGAATTATTAATGGTCACTTTGGTGGGTCTGTCGTTAAATACTTATATATATATACAGCTTTGGAAAAAATTAAGAGACCACTGCAAAATTATCAGTTTCTCTGGTTTTACTATTTATAGGTATGTGTTTGGGTAAAATGAACATTTTTTGTTTTATTCTATAAACTACTGACAACATTTCTCCCAAATTCCAAATAAAAATATTGTCATTTAGAGCATTTATTTGCAGTAAATGACAACTGGTCAAAAATAACAAAAAGATGCAGTGTTGTCAGACCTCGAATAATGCAAAGAAAATAAGTTCATATTCATTTTTAAACAACACAATACTAATGTTTTAACTTAGGAAGAGTTCAGAAATCAATATTTGGTGGAATAACCCTGATTTTCAAGCACAGCTTTCATGCGTCTTGGCATGCTCTCCACCAGTCTTTCACATTGATGTTGGGTGACTTTATGCCACTCCTGGCTTAAAAAAATTCAAGCAGCTCGGCTTTCTTTGATGGCTTGTGACCATCCATCTTCCTCTTGATCACATTCCAGAGGTTTTCAATGGGGTTCAGGTCTGGAGATTGGGCTGGCCATGAAAGGGTCTCAATCTGGTGGTCCTCCATCCACACCTTGATTGACCTGGCTGTGTGGCATGGAGCATTGTCCTGCTGGAAAAACCAATCCTCAGAGTTGGAGAACATTGTCAGAGCAGAAGGAAGCAAGTTTTCTTCCAGGACAACCTTGTACATGGCTTGATTCATGCGTCCTTCACAAAGACAAATCTGCCCGATTCCAGTCTTGCTGAAGCACCCCCAGATGAGTCCAATTTTCAGCTTTGCCCAACACCTGGTCGTCTAATGGTTAGACGGAGACCTGCAGAGGCCTACAAGCCACGGTGTCTCGCACCCACTGTGAAATGTGGTGGAGGATCGGTGATGATCTGGGGGTGCTTCAGCAAGGCTGGAATCGGGCAGCTTTGTCCCTTTCTTCAACACGCCTGTTACTTTTTAGAACGTATCACCCTTTCTCTAAAGACATTTAAAATATATGGGTTTGTTTCTTAAGCCCTGATGTTCAGTAAATCAAACTAGCAGCGTAATTCATATATCTTAACCGCTAATGTTAACGTTATTGATATTAATTATAATTTATAACTCCCGTTCTGTGTGTGTGTGTGTGTGTATATATATATATATATATATATATATATATATATATATATATATATATATATATATATATATATATATTACTGTAAGTGGACCTCAAGCCCTCTGCCTTTTTTCTGCCCCACCGCTCACTGGATTCTTCCCATACTCTGTCCAATATACCTGACCCTGTGATTGTTTTATAGGAATGAGAGGAACGGGGTGTTTGCTGAGATCTGAAGGGATCCTCCTTCTCCTTCTCCAGGTGTACTCTGCATATGCAGGTGAGAGAAAGAAACAATATATTCTGTACCTGTCAGAGGTTTAAAGCAAAGTCTGACACCAACTGTGATTCTAACATGAAATACTTACTGTGCTGCTATTATGGCTTCCGGTAGACTTTTTTGCAATATCATTTTGTAGTTTCTTTTGATTACACAATGTTAAATAAAAAATCTAAATTATGTTCAATTAGTTTATTTTTTTAATTATGTCTCAGTCCTAAAATTATATATTGAACGAGTGGGTGGGGCTTGCTGTTATCACATGACTTGAATGGTATGAGGAAGGCTGTTCAGTACTGGCACATAGGATTCTCCAGGGAAGCCCAAAGCAGCTCAAAGCAGCTCAAAACAGCCCAAAGCCAGGTCAAGGCACATTGAGAAACATGATAATAAGTAACAATTGCAAATGGCATGCATTCAAATGAGCTCCCTGCTCACTCCATTAGTATAGGGACTGATAGGAATCTACATGGAAGTGACTAACCTTGTTTCCTGTATCCTCAGACAATTTTAAAGTGGAGGTTCCAGTTGAACCCATGTCTGCCCATGTGGGGAGCAGCGTCCTGCTTCCCTGCCGCATCTCCACAGGTGTCAGCGCCGTGGGGATGGAGGTGAGGTGGGTGAAAAACGGAAATGAAGCCGTGCATGTCTACGTATCCGGAGCCGACCTGGAAGGCCAGCAGAGTCTAGGATTCAAAGGCAGAACTCACCTCGATAAAGAAGCACTGGGAGCCGGGAACGTGTCTCTGCAGCTGAACGACGTCAGAGTCTCGGACGAAGGAAGCTATCAGTGTTTAATAGTTTCACAGAGCTGGTTCACTGACTCCACCATGAAGTTAAAGGTCTCGGGTGAGTTTGAATGGCTTTACCTCTACAGCGGTGGCCACAGGTTTTGCATCGCCCCTATAGAATACATTTTTGACTTCATAAAGTCGAATGAAAGCTGAATAATGTTCCGTTAACGTATTGAATTACACACCGCTTTGTAGTTTTTTTCCCCCCAGAGATTTAACAAAAAACTGACAAATTTAAAAATGTGACTTTTTAGAAATCTAACATGAAGTACTTACTGTACTGCTATTATGGCTTCCGGTAGACTTTTTCTGCAAAATCATTTTGTAGTTTCTTTGATTACAGGATGTTAAATAAAAGATCTACATTGTGTTCATTATGTATATACATTTTTTGTTTTTAATAATTGTCTCAATCCTAAAATTGAAGGTGATGCAAAACTTTTGGCCACAGCTGTAGTTATATATAATCTATTTATTTATCAATAGCTTTTTTATCACCCTAACTTAAATCATGCATCCATCATGCCGCGTGTCAACATTGCAGGCTGGTGGTGGTGGTGTGATGGTGTGGGGTGTGTTTTCATGGCACACATTGGGCCCCTTGATAAAAGTGGAGCAACGTTTGAATGCCACAGGATATCTGAACATCACTGCCAATCAGGTGCATCCCTTCATGGCAGCAGTGTATTCATCTGCTAATGGATTTTTTCAGCCCCATGCCACAAGGCTAGGATTGTCCACGAATGGTTCCACG
Source organism: Huso huso (assembly GCA_036884735.1). Classification (NCBI taxonomy): domain Eukaryota; kingdom Metazoa; phylum Chordata; class Actinopteri; order Acipenseriformes; family Acipenseridae; genus Huso; species Huso huso. Next base: position 7,116,965 of record CM072709.1, on the reverse strand, counting down.
AACATGACAGTGAATTCAGCTTACTGCAGTGGCCTGCCCAGTCACCAGATCTCAATCCAATTGAGCATATGTGGGATGAGATGGAACAAGCTGTATGGAGTAGAGATCCACTACCAGTCAACTTGACACAACTGTGGGAAGCATTGGAGTCAACATGGGCCAGCATCCCTGTGGAACACTTTCAACACCTTGTAGAGTCCATGCCCCGACAAATTGAGGCTGTTCTGAGGGCAAAATGGGGTGCAACTCAATATTAGGAAGGTGTTCCTAATGTTTTGTACACTCAGTTTATATATATATATATATATATATATATAGCAATAGCTTTTTTATCATCCAAAGCCCTTGTCTACTTGACTTGGACAGGAGTAGAAGAAAAATAGCCGATGTAATTCCTACACAGACACCTGCAGGTCTAGAATTCAGTCCTCAATTATAAGAACATAAGAAAGTTTACACACGAGAGGAGGCCATTCAGCCCATCTTGCTCGTTTGGTTGTTAGTAGCTTATTGACCCCAGAATCTCATCAAGCAGCTTCTTGAAGGATCCCAGGGTGTCAGCTTCAACAGCATTACAACAAAGACGTTCCCATACCGGGAGTCGAACCCGGGCCGCCTGGGTGAAAACCAGGAATCCTAACCACTATACTGCTTTACTGTCAATATCCAAGTACAAAACATACCATAACCAACTTTTATTTAGCCCATTTTCATTGAGACGAGGGAATGTGTTGATCAAGAGAATACTGCAAAATTACTGAGTGTTTTTATTATTTATATATTTTTAATTGACTTTGCGTTTAAAGGCAGTCAATCGCAGGACTACCGATATTCAGAGTAACGTGAAGTCACGAGTTTCTTTGTAACGGATAAAACAAAGCGTCTGCTAAATGACTCATTTATTATAATAATGATAACAACAATGGGTTAATGGCGTACAGCGTGTGATGCGTAGAATCTGATTGTCTGAACAGTGATGTCAAGCTTATTTGACCCTTTCCTCCCTCTCCCTCTTCCTATCCGCGGCCGTGGGCAGCTCCCCGCGCTTCACTGTGGCTGGCCGGCTGGACAGTGACGTCACTCTGCAGTGTGACTCGGAGGGCTGGTTTCCTAAGCCGGAGCTGCAGTGGAGGAATGTGAAGGGTGCTGATTTAACAGGGAGGGCTGTTCTCACTGAGAAGCCAGGAGCAGACGGGCTCTTCACTCTCCAGAGCGCTCTGCAGATATCGGAACAGGAGGCCGATGAGATCACCTGTCTTATTAAACACGGGGAGGAGAGGAGAGTCCTGGAGTCCCGAGTCCACATCGGGGGTCAGTCAAACCTGCTCCCTTTTTCTGTACCAGTTGGAAAATTCCTTCTCAGTCCTGACTCCATATTATTAGTTTATTCGACAGACGCTTTTATCTAGGATGACTTACAGGTGTTACAGGGCAGTACAGGGTTACAGTAAGATTCATATTTAAATACAGTGTCGTTTACAGTAAGTGCAAATAATACTACGACTAGAATACATTATGAAATAGGGTGCAACAAGTTAGGATTGCAACAAGTTATATATCTACAATGACATTTAAACCCATAGACTGACAACCTTTTGCTTCTTTTCTCACTAAATATCTTGGGCTCCATGAATAAATAAGCTTCCCCCTCCCTCCCTTTCAAATGCAGGCATTTTAATGAGACAGTGAGTCGCCCCCCCAAGTGCAGTGACACCTCAAAATGTTTCCTATCAATGAAAGCAAACCGATTGACTGTAAATACTGCTATCAACGAAATGAAATGATTGTCAGAAACCCTGGACTGTTCAAATCCAATGATCTTGTGTCCTGTTCTTGAACCTTGGACTGTGCAAATCCAATGATCTTGTGTCCTGTTCTTGAACCCTGGACTGTGCAAATCCAATGATCCTGTGTCCTGTTCTTCTGCAGGTGAATTCTTCACCCTGGTCGCCCCCTCATGGAAGGGCTTCTCAGTGTTTTTTATAGTTTGTCTCGTACTCTTTGCCTTGTGCATCTCTGCGGCCGTGTACTACTACAGGAAGAGAGAAGGTAAGGACTTTTATCAACAGCAAATACTGCAGATACTTCAATGCTCTGTAGTGCAATGCACTCTGTCACTGGATTTGAATGAAACATGAAAATATTCACTGTGAAGCTTTGCAGGAAAAATATTATTCACCTCTACAGCTGTGGCCAAAAGTTTTGCAGCACCCTCCCTATATATAGAATGAACTCACTCAGCTTCGTAGAGTCCAATAAAAGCTGCTGAATAATGTTCCCTTGTTAACATATTGAATTACACACCCTCTATATAGAATGAACTCACTCAGCTTCACAGAGTCCAATGAAAGCTGCTGAATAATGTTCCCTTGTTAACATATTGAATTCCACCCCCTCTATATAGAATGAACTCACTCAGCTTCATAGAGTCCAATGAAAGCTGCTGAATAATGTTCCCTTGTTAACATATTGAATTACACACCGCCGCTTTGGAGTTTTCCCCAGATACTTAATGAAAAACTGACATGAAAAAAATGGTATTTTGAAATCTAACATGACTTATGGCTTGCAATATAATTGTATAGTTTCATGATGTTAAATAAAAAATCTAAATTATGTTCATATAGTGTTTTATTGAATTGTCTCAATCCTGAAATCCTAGGTGATGTGGAACTTGTGTCCGCAGCTGTAGCTGTCTCAACACTTCCTGTCTCTCATGATTGATTACGGTCACGTCACATGCGCTGTATGAATGTGTTTGTGATGCGTGTATTGTTTTGTGACCCGGCTAATATGTAGAGATGATTATATTGTAATATTTTCCTTTTGTTTCAGCCACCAAGGAAATTCAGAGACAGAATCTTTTAGCAGGTAAAGTGAATTCATTAAACAAATTCACACATAATGTAAACTGGTGTACATGAGTCAGCTTTTCGTATATCCAGCTCTCAATAATACCTCATCACTGTAATCTGTCATAATGGCACGGGGCAGACCAACAGAGTAGAACAGGGGTCCAGTGGTTAAAGAAAGGGGCTTGATGCCAGGAGGCTCCGGGTTCAATCCCAGCTCAGCCACTGTGAGTGACCCTGAGCAAGTCACTTCACCTCCTTGTGCTCAGTCCATCTGATGAGACGTAAAACAAACAAGCTCCTATTGGAAGTGACTCTGCAGCAGCAGCAGCAGATGTTGTTGATGATGCAGAGTTCACCCCCCTAGTCTCTGTAAGTCGCTTTGGATAAAAGCGTCTGCTGAATGACTGAAATAAGAGTAGAGTTTAACCGTGGCTATGTGGAGATCCAATGGTCCTTTTGAGCACAGTGCTTTTGCACATGGCAGCAAGCAGAGACTCCTGGGGGCGGTGCATGCGTTTACTCAAACTAAACTCCAGGGGGCGTGCCAAGACAGAAACGGTCAATCAGAGGGCAGAACTCAGGTAAGATTAATGCAATTCGAACGAGACGAACCCCTTTAAAACATTCTACTCATAAAAAACTCTCCTTTCTTTCAGAGTGCGATGACCTTCGTCAAGAAATAAGTAAGATTTTCTTTTTTTTTAATGCAGTAATCACTTTAATTTGATCAAGCTATATATACCCTGTTAGGATAAACAAGATCTGGATTTGTTTCAGAGCATTTTACAGCATTGGGGATTTCAAAAGTGCCGCATCATGTGATAGGCTGTAGGTTTATTCACATCCGATTGGATCCCAGGCCAGTAGAGTCTGAGAGTCTAGTTATTTAGCCACTGCAGCCTCTAAACATAGAAACAAAGTTGTTGAAATGTTTGTCTGCTTTACTGAGATTAATATGCACCACATCACTCACAATACATACTGCTGTAGATTGACAGCACTGAAGACATTGCCAGGGCTGTTATTGACTGGTATTGAAACTCCTCTATTTTCTCTCAACAGAATCCAAAGGATTTGTCCTCAAATCAGGTAAACTTGACATTTTTAGTCTAGTTTTTTTTTTAAATTTATTTTTTACCTCTGCATAGTTTCTGATTGGAGTTCTGGATGAACTGCCTGTAATCTCACAAGATCCATTTAAACAGACAGGAGAAGAAACAGACACTTTCTATATCTCTCTCACACACACACATTACACTGAGGAAGGCATTCACAGAAATGCTTGGCTTGGGTTCTTATAGTGTAGTAATTAATACTGCATTGTGTATTACTCTAAAATAAATGAGTTATGAATGGACTCTGTGTGCAGAATTATTTAACAGCATTATTTTCCTCTGTCTCTGTTTTATTTCTGATAGAATGGAAGCAGATCCAAGCTGAATCAGGTAACTTGTTTTTACAAAACCAATCAGCCTCTTACTTTTGTCTACGAAGGTATTTCTCAATAACATTGAAGATAGAGAGCGCTGTCATTCACAATACAGAATTGTTATTCCAAAGTGTGATTTGCAGCATTTTGTGTGAATGGAAATAATGTTAATTAATGAAGCAAAACTAGCAACAAGCAGGCATTGAATTGACATGACATTGTTACCAGTGTTTGTAGTATTAACAGTTTACTGTGCATGGTGAAATGTATTAAGAGCTGCATCTCATTCTGGATTCTCTCTAGCATCTATTCAAATTCAGCTACAGAATGGCTGTGCAAACAGCACTATTGCAAATGATGTCACGTTGCTAAGCAGATACTTGAAATAAGGAATTCACTAAAAGTTGTTGTATTATTTAGGGTTAAACACACAGATCTGGACAAAAGTTTTGCATCACCTAGAAGTTTAGGATTGAGACATAATAATAATAAAATAATAATAATAATAATAATAATAAACTATATGAACATAATTTAGATATTTTATTTAACATCAGGTAATCAAAGGAACTGAAAAATGATATTTAAAAAGTCTATCAGAAGCCATAATAGCAATACAGTAAGTATTTTATGTTAGATATCAAAATGTCAGTTTTTTTTCTTTAAGTATCTGGGAAAACTACAAAGCGGTGGTGTGTAATTAAATATGTTAATGTAACATTATTGAGCAGGATTAATTCAACTTTATGAAGCAAAATTAGTTCATTCTATATCGAGGGTGATGCAAATCTTTTGGTCAGAGCTGTAGTTTCTTTATCATATAAAGCACTTGTATAAACACCATAAACAATCATATTCATGAATCCATCCATAGTAAAATATATCTATTGCTGCACATTAAAAATCTATGTCTATTAACATTGATGATTAAGGGTGCTTGCTTCTCGTCTTCAGTGGCTGTGACTCTGGACCCTGATACAGCACACTGTCGTCTCATTGTGTCTGAAGATGGGAAACGTGTGAACTGTGACTGGAATGACAAGAATGTCCCCAACACTGAACGGAGATTTGATAAACAGCACTTTGTGCTGGGCAGGGAGGGGTTCACCTCAGGGAGACACTACTGGGAGGTGGAGGTGGGGAAGAGGGATAACTGGAAACTAGGTGTGGCCAGCGAGTCTGCCAAGAGGAAAGGAGTTTTAGATCTGAGTCCCAAGGAAGGTTACTGGGTGCTCGAGTTAATGTTTGGACATGAGCTCAGTGCCTTGACCGACCCCGTGACCCCTCTCAAGGTGCTGCTCCCCCTGAAGGTCGGGGTGCATCTGGATTATGACGAGGGCAGGCTCTCTTTTTACAGGGTTGAGGATCGTGGTGTTATTTACACCTTCCTGGGGAAATTCTCTGGGAAACTCTTCCCTTTCTTTTATCCAGGAGATGAAGGGGAAGAACTTGTGATCCTGAACAAAGATACAAAGAATAAAGATCAATCAGATAATTCTGTTTCACTCGAAATGGGACCCGACAAAACTGGGATGTAATTCTTTTTTGCTTCATTATCAACAAAATTGAAAAAAACTAACATTGTCAGTTATATATAATAATACAATGCGACTAAATGTTGTATTTTCTGGAAATAAAGGTGAAGATCTAAATGAAGTTCCTATAGTTTTTTTTATATATCCTATTAGAATGCACCAAGATTTTATTTGAAATATTTAGACTCGTATTTACTCAATCAGATATCCTGCTTGCATATTCACATTAGATTTGCTGGTTAAAGAGTGGTATTGGTTTGTATAGAAAAGCCACACAGATGAATGCTCGCTTTTCCATGTAGTTGATATTTACACTGAAGCTGGAATATCACCTGGATATTATTGCTGGCTGAGATTAATGTACTGACTTGTGCTATATTGATGCTAATCTTCTTTTACATCATTTCATTGTATTTTACTAACTTTTTGATAAAATTAAGATTACATATTTAACAATACACGTATTCTGTGTTATATATAGCTGTGTGATGCAGTGTATAACTATAGCAGGTTGTGTTTTGTTTCTTGTTTCTGTTTCCACTGTTCTGTGTGTTTTAAATACAGCAGCACCCTAAATAAAGGAATGCCATTGTAACCATGTCTACAGGGGGTTCATTCATTCACTGCAGACTTCAATGACAGTTTTTCTCAAATGCCAAAGCACCCTTACAGATGCAATTATTAAAAACACTGAACACAAACAAAACACAACAGTTCTAGAATTTTGAGAAACACTGCTTGAGCTCGCAAAGTCACACGGCATCAAACACGTATCGCATTCAGTGTGACGTGCGCTCGTGTCCGATATCATTGCAGAAACATATGGAAGGCCGTCCAGGTCAAAAACACATACCTAGTACACGTATTCATGTGGACCAATCAGGATACATAAAATACTATGCGTTCTAAATAAATGTAAATTAACTAGGCATTTTCTACATAGTGTCTGGTCAATTTACACTAGTTCCTGTGTGATAGCTGCTCATTTTACACTAGTTCCTATGTGATGGCTGCTCATTTTACACTAGTTCCTATGTGATGGCTGCTCATTTTACACTAGTTCCTATGTGGTAGCTGCTCATTTTACACTAGTTCCTATGTGATGGCTGCTCATTTTACAGCAGTTTCTATGTGATGGCTGCTCATTTTACACTAGTTCCTATGTGATGGCTGCTCATTTTACAGCAGTTCCTATGTGATGGCTGCTCATTTTACAGCAGTTCCTATGTGATAGCTGCTCATTTTACACTAGTTCCTATGTGATGGCTGCTCATTTTACACTAGTTCCTATGTGATGGCTGCTCATTTTACACTAGTTCCTATGTGATGGCTGCTCATTTTACAGCAGTTCCTATGTGATGGCTGCTCATTTTACAGCAGTTCCTATGTGATAGCTGCTCATTTTACAGCAGTTCCTATGTGATGGCTGCTCATTTTACAGCAGTTCCTATGTGCTGGCTGCTCATTTTACAGCAGTTCCTATGTGATAGCTGCTCATTTTACAGCAGTTCCTATGTGATAGCTGCTCATTTTACACTAGTTCCTATGTGGTGGCTGCTCATTTTACACTAGTTCCTATGTGATGGCTGCTCATTTTACACTAGTTCCTATGTGATGGCTGCTCATTTTACAGCAGTTCCTATGTGATGGCTGTTCATTTTACACTAGTTCCTATGTGATGGCTGCTCATTTTACACTAGTTCCTATGTGATGGCTGCTCATTTTACACTAGTTCCTATGTGATAGCTGCTCATTTTACACTAGTTCCTATGTGATGGCTGCTCATTTTACAGCAGTTCCTATGTGATGGCTGCTCATTTTACACTAGTTCCTATGTGATAGCTGCTCATTTTACACTAGTTCCTATGTGATGGCTGCTCATTTTACAGCAGTTTCTATGTGATGGCTGCTCATTTTACACTAGTTCCTATGTGATGGCTGCTCATTTTACAGCAGTTCCTATGTGATGGCTGCTCATTTTACACTAGTTCCTATGTGATGGCTGCTCATTTTACAGCAGTTCCTATGTGATAGCTGCTCATTTTACAGCAGTTCCTATGTGATAGCTGCTCATTTTACACTAGTTCCTATGTGATGGCTGCTCATTTTACACTAGTTCCTATGTGATGGCTGCTCATTTTACACTAGTTCCTATGTGATGGCTGCTCATTTTACAGCAGTTCCTATGTGATGGCTGCTCATTTTACACTAGTTCCTATGTGATGGCTGCTCATTTTACACTAGTTCCTATGTGATAGCTGCTCATTTTACACTAGTTCCTATGTGATGGCTGCTCATTTTACAGCAGTTTCTATGTGATGGCTGCTCATTTTACACTAGTTCCTATGTGATGGCTGCTCATTTTACAGCAGTTCCTATGTGATGGCTGCTCATTTTACACTAGTTCCTATGTGATGGCTGCTCATTTTACAGCAGTTCCTATGTGATGGCTGCTCATTTTACACTAGTTCCTATGTGATGGCTGCTCATTTTACAGCAGTTCCTATGTGATAGCTGCTCATTTTACAGCAGTTCCTATGTGATAGCTGCTCATTTTACACTAGTTCCTATGTGATGGCTGCTCATTTTACACTAGTTCCTATGTGATGGCTGCTCATTTTACACTAGTTCCTATGTGATGGCTGCTCATTTTACAGCAGTTCCTATGTGATGGCTGCTCATTTTACACTAGTTCCTATGTGATGGCTGCTCATTTTACACTAGTTCCTATGTGATAGCTGCTCATTTTACACTAGTTCCTATGTGATGGCTGCTCATTTTACAGCAGTTTCTATGTGATGGCTGCTCATTTTACACTAGTTCCTATGTGATGGCTGCTCATTTTACAGCAGTTCCTATGTGATGGCTGCTCATTTTACACTAGTTCCTATGTGATGGCTGCTCATTTTACAGCAGTTCCTATGTGATAGCTGCTCATTTTACAGCAGTTCCTATGTGATAGCTGCTCATTTTACACGAGTTCCTATGTGGTGGCTGCTCATTTTACACTAGTTCCTATGTGATGGCTGCTCATTTTACAGCAGTTACTATGTGATGGCTGCTCATTTTACAGCAGTTCCTATGTGATAGCTGCTCATTTTACACTAGTTCCTATGTGATGGCTGCTCATTTTACACTAGTTCCTATGTGATGGCTGCTCATTTTACACTAGCTCCTATGTGATGGCTGCTCATTTTACAGCAGTTCCTATGTGATGGCTGCTCATTTTACACTAGTTCCTATGTGATGGCTGCTCATTTTACACTAGTTCCTATGTGATAGCTGCTCATTTTACAGCAGTTCCTATGTGATAGCTGCTCATTTTACACTAGTTCCTATGTGATGGCTGCTCATTTTACACTAGTTCCTATGTGATGGCTGCTCATTTTACACTAGTTCCTATGTGATGGCTGCTCATTTTACAGCAGTTCCTATGTGATGGCTGTTCATTTTACACTAGTTCCTATGTGATGGCTGCTCATTTTACACTAGTTCCTATGTGATGGCTGCTCATTTTACACTAGTTCCTATGTGATAGCTGCTCATTTTACACTAGTTCCTATGTGATGGCTGCTCATTTTACAGCAGTTCCTATGTGATGGCTGCTCATTTTACAGCAGTTCCTATGTGATGGCTGCTCATTTTACAGCAGTTACTATGTGATAGCTGCTCATTTTACACTAGTTCCTATGTGATGGCTGCTCATTTTACACTAGTTCCTATGTGATGGCTGCTCATTTTACAGCAGTTCCTATGTGATGTCTGCTCATTTTACACTAGTTCCTATGTGATGGCTGCTCATTTTACACTAGTTCCTATGTGATGGCTGCTCATTTTACAGCAGTTCCTATGTGATGGCTGCTCATTTTACAGCAGTTCCTATGTGATGGCTGCTCATTTTACAGCAGTTCCTATGTGATAGCTGCTCATTTTACAGCAGTTCCTATGTGATAGCTGCTCATTTTACAGCAGTTCCTATGTGATGGCTGCTCATTTTACACTAGTTCCTATGTGATGGCTGCTCATTTTACAGCAGTTCCTATGTGATAGCTGCTCATTTTACACTAGTTCCTATGTGATGGCTGCTCATTTTACACTAGTTCCTATGTGGTGGCTGCTCATTTTACAGCAGTTCCTATGTGATAGCTGCTCATTTTACAGCAGTTCCTATGTGATGGCTGCTCATTTTACAGCAGTTTCTATGTGATGGCTGCTCATTTTACACTAGTTCCTATGTGATGGCTGCTCATTTTACAGCAGTTTCTATGTGATGGCTGCTCATTTTACAGCAGTTCCTATGTGGTGGCTGCTCATTTTACACGGCCAGCTGCGACCGTCGCATCTCAATGGAGGAGGTTGTGTCGCAAAAAAATCGCTGGAAGGGATGCAGAATTTGTGATTTCTTTCAGATTTGACCTGCTCTGGATGAATAAAGTTCAGTGGCAATGGGGCACAGCAATGACAATATGTGAAAACATGAGGCTAGGGAACAATTTGGATAATCCTGTACTTTAGAGTACTGTAATCTGTCACAAGTGTTATTTAATCTGTAGTATTTTGTATTTAATTATATCCTGATGTAACTATCACTGACACTGTTATCTGCTCCGTTATTGAATCGTATTTTGTCATATACTTGTACTTGCTAGAACCAAAGTCATTGTATTTATCTTGCTCTTAATTGTATTATTACTTGTACTGTGATTCTTGAAATGTATTTGTTTACGATTGTAAGTCGCCCTGGATAAGGGCGTCTGCTAAGAAATAAATAATAATAATAATAGGCGATGAGATTGTGAAAAACACATATGACTGGAGACATGCCTGCATGCCTCTCTCTCTCTCTCAAATATATATATATTTATATATATATATATATATATATATATATATATATATATATATAAATGTAATGTAGGTACACAAAATGTAAATAATTGATTTGAGAAATTGACATCATGACGTTTTGACTAAATCCTTTACCTTGATGTTTTATGAATTATTCATATTTTTGTATACCTACATTACCTTTTCTTTGATTGATTAATTATATATTTATATATATATATATATATCACACACACACACACACACACGCATATATATACACACACACATATATATATATATATATATATATATATATATATATATATATATATATATATATATATATATATATATATATATATATACACATAGATAGATAGATAGATAGATAAACACACACAGGGTATTCCATTGGTTTGTATACAATGTCCGTGCCGATATCTTTTGAAATCAACACAGCCTCATAAGCATTGTACTTTTTAACTATTAGACGAAATATTTACAGAATTCTTAAACTCCTGCCACAAGCACGATTAAATTATCATTACCAGCGTTTTAATTCAATTATACCGACTCACACTTTTATTTACAATGAAGGGAACATGCACTGTGTCCTCCAAACGCTTAGAATGAAAACATGTGTGTGACGGGGGACTGCCCCGTCTTTATGATCATGGTTGGGACTGGCAGGGAGGGGGTTAAAATTCCTCCCTGCCAGAAAAACATGTGAGAATGTGGCTGGAGCCCTAATTGACTAATCAGCAATTATTGAATAATTGGGCTCCAGCCACAGGGGATAAAAGCCAGGGGAGAGGCCCACAGAAAAAGAGTTGTAGAGAGAGTTCTAGAAGGAGAAGGAGTGTTTTGTTTGTGCTGTGTTTTCTGTTCCAGTGAAGGCAACGCCCAGCCTGGAAACTTTATTTTGTAAGTTTTTGTTTTGTGTTTGTATTTTGTGTTTGAAACCTTTTTGTTTGGCCCTCGTGCATGTTTATTTTGTATTTTTGTTTATTAAAAACTTTATTTTTGAACTTTATACTGTCTCTGAGTCTCAAACCTCGGTCAATCCTGTCACAGTTGGTGCTCAGAGGTGGGATAGCGCCACCTGGCGGCTCAGAGCAGTAATTTTTTTTTCTTTCTTTTTTGGGAGTTTTTTTTTTGGAAACCTTGATTTAAATGGGGAGGAAGAGCAGACAGCGGCAAAGGCAGGAGATGCAGCAGCCGAAGAAATGTAGGCTGCTGCAACAACAGCCACCCCAGCTGGAGGACCCAGCCAGTCTTTTCCCCTGGTGCTCATGGTGCGGGATGCTGAATCATCGATGGAGATCCTGCCCAGAAGTGCCACCAGCGGACTGGTGTGGGAGCGGTGAAGTCTACGGCCACAACTGGGCAGGATGCCCCCACAATCGGAACCAGGAGCAGCTGCAAACCCCGTTCTCGGCAGCCACCCCACCACTTCCAACATCACCGCCTTCACCACCATCATGGGAGATCTGGGAGTGGCTGGTGCACCCCGAAGCAGACCTCCCCCACGACCTTCCCATAGCCATCCGCACGCTGTGGCGTCGAGATGGGGAGAGGTGGGAAGAGTGGGAGAGACGACACCACCCGGTTTCCCTTCAGGATATTGCCAGCATGGTGCTGGATTACCTGGAGGTAGACATGGGAGGGCTCCCCGCCAGTGAAGTAGAGGAGTGGTGCGCTCACTGCTGCCAGTACGGGCATGAAGAGAACGTGTCAGAGCTCCGACTGGGAGCCAGGCGTGGAGGAGTCTGAGGAGGAGGCAGATGCCTGACGGGGAGTTGTTTTAAAAAAGTCTCGCTGGCAGAGTTGTGCATTGGCTGTGGGGCATATGGGCACACAGTGGCCATCTGCCCCACGCAAACAGAGGGGAGAAGAAGGAGGCAGAGAGGAAGGAAGACATGGGAGGAAGAGGAGTGGTGCACCCAGTGCATGCAATCTGGGGCATGAGGAGCACCACTGCCCGGAGGTGTTACCGGACACAGACCTGGAGTGGGAGGAGCCAGGCGTCCTGGCGCCTGAGTGGGAGGAGCCCGAACGCCCTGCGCCTGAGTGGGAGGAGCCCGAACGCCCTGCGCCTGAGTGGGAGGAGCCCAACGTCCCTGCGCCCAAGAGGGGGGAATCGGTGCGCCCAGAGCCCAAGAGGGAGAGAGAGAAAGGCCCAGAGCCCAAAGGGGGGGAGTCGGTGCGCCTAGAGCCCAAGAGGGGAAGTCGGTGCGCCCAGAGCCCAAGAGGGGGAAGGCCCAACGCCCACGGTCCAGGTGTCCACCAGCAGAGGGAGAGTTCCTGCTGGTTTTGCCTCCATCACCGCTCACCAGCAGAAGAAGCATGCCTGCTGGTTCCCCTGCTGCCCTGGGCCCCGAGAGCCAGAAGGGGAGGAGCCGCTGTCCCGAGAGCAAGAAGGGGAGGAGCCGCCCCGATCCCGAGAGCCAGAAGGGGAGGAGCCGCTGCCCCGAGAGCCAGAAGGGGAGGAGCCGTTCCAGAGCCAGAAGGGGAGGAGCTGCCCCGAGAGCCAGAATGGGGGGCTGCCGCCCGCCAGCAGAGGGAGACGAAGCTGTTGTTTCCGCCCGCCAGCAGAGGGAGACGAGCTGCTGTTCCCGCTCTGCCAGCAGAGGGAGACGAAGTTGTTGTTCCCGCCTCCGCCAGCAGAGGGAGACGAGTTGCTGTTCCCCGCCCGCCAGCAGAGGGAGACGAGTTGCTGTTCCCGCCTCCGCCAGCAGAGGGAGACGAGTTGCCCCGCCTCCGCCAGCAGAGGGAGACGAGTTGCTGTTCCGCCCCTCCGCCAGCAGAGGGAGACGAAGCTGTTGTTTCCGCCTCAGCCAGCAGAGGGAGCGAGTTGCCGTTCCGCCTGCCAGCAGGGGGAGACAGGTTGCCGTTCCGCCTCTCCGCCAGCAGAGGCAGTTGCCGTTCAGCCTCCGCCAGCAGAGGAGGCGGTTGCGTTCCGCCTCCGCCAGCAGAGGGAGGCGGGGGCGTTCCGCCTCCGCCAGCAGGGAGACGGGCCGTCTGTTCCGCCTCCGCCAGCAGAGGAGCCGGGCCGCCCCGTTCCGCCTCCGCCAGCAGAGGAGCGGGCGCGTTCCCGCCTCCGCCAGCAGAGGAGCGGGCCGCGTTTCCGCCCTCCGCCACCAGAGGCAGACGCCCGTTCCGCCTCCGCCACCAGAGGAGCTGGCAGCGTTCCATGCCTCCGCCACCAGAGGGAGCAGACGCCCGTTCCGCCCCTCCGCCACCAGGGAGCGGGCGCCGTTCCGCCCTCCGCCACCAGAGGAGCAGGGCCCGTTCCGTCTCCGCCTCCCAGGTCTGCTGCTGCCGTGTCGCCTCCCGGGGTCTGCTGCTGCTGCCGCCTCCGAGGGTCCGCTGCTGCTGCCGCCGCCTCCCGAGGGTCCGCTGCTGCTGCGCCGCCAGTCTTGGGGAATCCTGCTTCGCCTGGGGTTGCTAGGGATCCTGCTTAGCCTGGGGTCGCTACACTGTGGCCGAGCCCCACGGAGGGAGTTGCCCACCATGAAGAAGGGGAGGGAGGTCAGAGACCAGCTCCCAGCGGCAATTTGGCGGCAAGATAGAGTGTGGCGGAGCCCGGAAGAGGGAGCTGCCGACCACGAAGAATTGGGTGGTGCCGGACATCCCACCATGGCCACCCCATGGACACTGTGCTTCCCCCTCTTCGGGACTGAGACTGAGGGGGGAGGTGGCCATTTAGGCCATGTTGTGCTTGGCACAAGGGGGGGGATATGTGACGGGGGACTGCCCCGTCTTTATGATCATGGTTGGGACTGGCAGGGAGGTTAAAATCCTCCCTGCCAGAAAAACATGTGAGAATGTGGCTGGAGCCCTAATTGACTAATCAGCAATTATTGAATAATTGGGCTCCAGCCACAGGGGATAAAAGCCAGGGGAGAGGCCCTGGCTAGGAAAGAGAGTTGTAGAGAGAGTTCTAGAAGGAGAAGGAGTGTTTTGTTTGTGCTGTGTTTTCTGTTCCAGTGAAGGCAACGCCCAGCCTGGAAACTTTATTTTGTAAGTTTTTGTTTTGTGTTTGTATTTTGTGTTTGAAACCTTTTTGTTTGGCCCTCGTGCTGGTTTATTTTGTATTTTTGTTTATTAAAAACTTTATTTTTGAACTTTATACTGTCTCTGAGTCTCAAACCTCGGTCAATCCTGTCACAATGTGTTATGTTTTACCTTCATTGGAAATAAAAAAAAATTGATTTGGTATACTTTGATTAAAATGCTATAAATAATACTGTAGCGATCCTGGCTCCCGCAGGCAGCGGCATCACACAGAGCGAGGTAATCCACACACAGGCGGAGGGAGGGCGTATGAACCCGGTCCTCTCAAGACTAAAACATAGCGCCCGATACCGCTGTACTAAAAGAGCCGGCCCTTCGCAAGGAGCGAGTATCGAGACTTATGTCGTTGTCTGTGATTATGTCACCTACCAGCCCTACTGCTGCGTTCCTACGCACGCTTACAATACATTTAAAATTAGTTACAGAGGGGTTACCACTGAATTGAAGCGATTTCTGAGGCTCTGCAAGCGCAGGTTGATGCTCGTCTCGGAGGGTCCGGGTCTGTTCATCTTTCACTAGACTTCACCCAATGTCACAGCAAATATAAGGCGATTTTTAATTGGATAATTTATTACACGTGCTGCTTTCTTTAAATTCATTGGTTCTCATTTCATTTTCAGCGATCTGACTGGTCAAATTAGTACGCATAGTAATTAGAATTTAAACACGTACTGAAGTCAAATGAGAACGTGTACTAAATATTCGAAACGCGTACTAAACACATTTTGACCCGAATGGCCTTCCATAGAAACAGAGCGATACAAACTTTCAAATAATAACAAACCAGCAGACCCGAGTCATTGAACGAGCCCTTTAATGATATTCGTGTGCAGATAAAAACAATTACCGGAAACAAAGCGAGTCCTTTCTGTTAAAATAAGGCAACGCTTTTTTTTTTTTTTTTTTCTCGTGAGACTGCAACGCCAAGAGATATTGAGGGGTTGCGGTCAAATACAAGTCACACAGATTCCACACAACACAGTAATAACAAACATAACTGTCGCTCCAAAATAACGAGTTAATAAGATACAACGAGAAATGTCAAATTCTTGGTATCTGTGACCCTTACTGTGCACCTCTCTGGTGCTGTTTACATCCATAAAAGACAGCCAAAAACTCCCCGACCTCGATTTCAGTGACATCTGGCTGTATCTGTTTGAGAATCCCTCACTCAACGCAGCTTCCAAGATGAAAGCGTACAAAAGTACTGACAGCTCCAGATACTTCACATCCGAGTATTATTATTATTTAGCAGACGCCTTTATCCAAGGCGACTTGGAGACTAGGGTGTGTGAACTATGCATCAGCTGCAGAGTCACTTACAACTACGTCTCACCCGAAAGACGGAGCACAGGGAGGTTAAGTGACTTGCTCAGGGTCACACAATGAGTCAATGGCTGAGGTAAGATTTGAACCGGAGACCTCCTGATTATAAGCCCTTTTCTTTAACCACTGGACCACACACCTCCTCATTACATTATATTATTAAGTAATACATTACTTTAAATTAAAAGTTCTATTGACAAAACATGTATTACCTTCAGTATGAAGATGAACACAGATAATGCACTGTTGTTATGTTTACTCGTATCTCTTCAGAATGGAAATACAGATACAGTTTAGCACACAGCCTTAAGATATTCAGCTACGAAACTTAGATTCATAAATTGTGCTCCGAACTGGAAATTAAAGAATGAATACAGATCCATGCTCCTCCTTTTCCTAACTCTCTTCCACGCACTATGGAACACGTTCTGTTCTGGTTACCTCGATACAAAAGGATATTGCTGCTCTCTAGAAAGTGCAAAGAAGAGCAACCAGAATTATCCCGGTTTAAAAGGCATGTCGATGCAGACAGGCTAAAAGAATTGAATCTATTCAGTCTTGAACACAGAAGACTACGCGGGTGATCTGATTCAAGCATTCAAAATCCTAAAAGGTATTGACAATGTCGACCCAGGGAACCTGAAAAAAGAAACAAGGACCAGGCGTCACAAGTGGAGATTAGATAAAGGGGCATTCAGAACAGAAAATAGGAGGCACTTTTTTTACACAGAGAATTGTGAGGGTCTTGAACCAACTCCCCCGTAATGTTGTTGAAGCTGACACCCTGGGATCCTTCAAGAAGCTGCTTGATGAGATTCTGGGATCAATAAGCTACTAACAACCAAACGAGCAAGATGGGCTGAATGGGCCGTTTGTAAACTTTCTTATGTTCTTAAAAGTAATATGCAGTTGAAGTACAATCGCAAAATACTTTTTGCTTTTCATAAAAAGGAATGGATTTTTTTTAACGGAAATATAATACTTTTCTGAGTATTGTATATTTACTGTTTATTTCCACGTATGTAATTGTCTTTCAATTAAAGTATTTCATATAAATAAACATACTTACATTATGGATTTTGTTAACGATAAAATAATCACCAACACTCTTAAGTGTAATCCCGTTTGACTGTATAGCTAAATATTATCTCAAAAATCGGCCATACAACTAAGCGTGTTAAACTTAATACTACCACTAATAATAGCGTAATATCAGAACTAACTACCAATACATTACTGCTATTAACCTTCTATGAAGCCCTCGCTACACAAACGTGTCTAGTGGCTCCAGACTTCTTGTTTTGTGTTTTTCTTTTAATTGCTGGAATCCATTTTGCCCTCCTATCTGGATCAGCAGGGTAATCCTGTAGAAGGATAATCCATATTTCTGTCCTCTTCTGTCGGTGCTCCTGAATCACGCTTTGTTTTGTACCGCGTTTAAATTATAGACAGTGAATTCTGTCTGCCAACGTGAAGCCTCAGCTGGTGACGTCACGTGAAAAGCCTCAATATGTTTTTTACGCTGCTTAGTTCTGCGGGAACGCGCAGACTCTGAACGCCACACATCTATAGAGAAAGTGAAACTAAACTCTCTATGGAGAAGTCTATGTGTTTTCAAAGCATGCGTGTATTTTAATTTCTTTTGTTTGCATTTATCTTCGTGTAATCTGGGAGCCGGCTTCTGAAGGAGAGTGAAAAAGCAAAGGTAACCTCTTACGATTTAAACACACGTTGAGTTATACGTTGAATACGTAGAGAGCGTTCTTTAAATTAAACGCGGCCGACGTTTCCACTCAGTGCGCGCTGTATCGCTTTTCACGAAACACACAGTACTGTATTATTATTATTATTATTATTATTATTATTATTATTATTAATAATAAAATGCTCATATTTTACTGTACTTATTACATACAGCTATGGCTGAAACTCGTGCATCATGTACAGTTTTAATTTGTTTATTTTGATGCCTCTCTCTCTCTCTCTCCCTCCCCCTCTCTCTCTCTTTCTCTCTCTCTTTCCTCCCCTCTCTCTCTCTCCCCTCTCTCTCTCTCTCCTCCCCTCTCTCTCTCTTTCTCTCCTCCCCCTCTCTCTCTCTCTCTCTCTCTCCTCCCTCCCTCTCTCTCTCTCTCTCTCTCTCTCTCTCTCTCTCTCTCTCTCGTCGTACTGCATATTTTTTAATTTATTTATGTATTTATTTATTTCTCATGTATGCATATTCCGGGAGCTTTATTGAATATTTCATGTATTTAAAGCACACGTTGGTTCTCGGAGGTGAGGTTAATCTTTGTGCTCGTTTTCAGGCATGCAGAGAGCAGTGGACTTTCTGTTTCTGTTAAGCTGCGCTTGGTCTAGGGGTGCAGGTTTGTCAGCAATTCAATACCTTCCCATTTTCTTTCCTTCACGGTCTCTACAGTCCAGAATGTGGAAGGACAGGTTTGACTGCAGTGTAAATGTATGTGTGCGAGCACACTGCAAAGAATCTGAATATAAACTACAGCTCCCAGCATGCCTCAGCTCCCGCACTATCAGCGAGGGATGATGGGAGCTGTAGTTTTGTAAACAGTGACCGGACCTACAGTGTGTTCATGTTCGCTGTCTGATGACTTAACAGAAATGCTCGTCCACCATTGATTGTCAGCGTGGGGCAGCAGTGTGGAGTAGCGGTCAGGGCTCTGGACTCTTGACCGGAGGGTCGTGGGTTCAATCCCAGGTAGGGGACACTGCTGCTGTACCCTTGAGCAAGGTACTTTACCTAGATTGCTCCAGTAAAAACCCAACTGTATAAATGGGGAATTGTATGTAAAACTAATAATGTGATGTATAATGTGATATCTTGTAACAATTGTAAGTCGTCCTGGATAAGGCTGCCTGCTAAGAAATAAATAATAATAACCAAACTATTGACCCAAAGCCAACGTTGACCCAAGAGAAAAGTCCTAGAACAGGGGTTTCTATCCCTGGTCCTGAAGAGCCAGTCCTCAAGTTTGTTTTGCTGGCAGTACCCTAGCTGTCCACTAGATGGCGCTGATTAAAAAGACACTTTGAAGTCTCCAACCCTGTTCCTGGAGAGCCCCTATCCAGCAGGTTTTCTAGGTGTCTTTACATCATCAGTGGTTAAAGATCTGGAACACTTCTTAATCTTGACTAATTAAACTAATAATTAGTGCAGTTCATTAACTGAGCACTCGGTTGAAATGAAAACCAGCAGACCCTGTAGCTCTCCAGGACCAGGGTTGGGGACGCATGACCTAGAATTTTAGGATTGAGACCTACTTAAAAAAAAAGACAAAAAACTAGCTGAACATAACTTTGATCTTTTATTTAACAATGATATTGCAAAAGTCTACCGGATGTCATCATTGTAGAGTCTCTTGGCCAGAGCTGTTCATTTCAACTGTATTTAAGGCATTCCATCCCGGACAGCTGTTGGCTGTGTTCTAAGTCTCTTTATTCTCTGTTCTTGCAGACTCCCTTCATCACAAGGTCTCGGGTTCTCCTCTCATTGTCCGGGAGGGAGAGGATGCTGTTCTGCCTTGCCTCTTCCTCCCCACTCACACCAATGCAGAGTCGCTGGAGGTCAGGTGGTTCGGAGGACAGGATAGTCTAGTCCATACCTACATAGCCCACAGAGATGTGATGAAAGCACAGAGTGAGCCTTATAAGGGGCGCACCAGCCTGTTCCATGAGGAGCTGAGGAAGGGGAATTTGTCTCTACAGCTGAGAGCCGTCCGGATCTCCGATGAAGGATTGTATCACTGCTGTGTGATTTTAGGGCAGCCGTATTGTGCAGAATTTGAGCTTAAGCTTGTTGGTGAGCGGTCCTGTTGTTTTATTCAATGGAATTGGAATAAAGACTTCAACTCCCAGCATGCCTCTGCACTTGCAGTACCTGTGTGGGATGATGGGAGTTGTAGGTCTTTAATACAATGTAACATGACTTAACTGGCGAGCTGTCTGGCTGTCTCAATGAGAAACCACAGCTCCCAGCATGCCTCTGCACCTGCAGTACCTGTGTGGGATGATGGGAGCTGTAGTTCTCTAGCAAATCGATGGAATCATTGTAAACGCCCTGGCTAACTTCGTCTCACCCTTGTCTTCCCCCCCCCCCAGCCCAGGGCAGCACCCCCTCTGTCTCCCTGCTTGAAGCCACGGCCGGGGGGGGGCTCAGTCTGCTGTGTGTGTCGGAGGGCTGGTATCCGCCTCCAGAGCTGCTGTGGACTGATGAGACGGGCGCAGACTGGAGAGCACACTTCACTACCAATGAGGAGCAGGACAGCACAGGATTGGTCACTGTGCGCAGCCAGATACACCTCCCCCGGCAACAGGGACACGCCCCCCGGCAACAGAAAACCATGATCTGTGTGGTGAGATCCAGGGATGGAGCCACAGAGTTGAAGACCGTGATGAACATCACTGGTTAGTAATTATGTGTCTCTTATGGTGCAAGACTGCTGTCTGTCTCCTCACTGAACTAATAGAAGTGTCCAGTCGACCCCCCTTTCCCTGCCTCTAAACTACAGCTCCAAGCATGCCTCAGCACCCGCACTACCAGCGAGGGATGATGGGAGCTGTAGTTCTGTATACCCCCTTTCCTGTCGCTATGGTAATAGACCTCTCTCACTGAACTAACAGAAGCGTCCCCAGCCCCCACCCCCTTTCCCTGCCTCTAAACTACAGCTCCCAGCATGCCTCAGCACCCGCACTACCAGCGAGGGATGATGGAGCTGTAGTTCTGTACCCCCCTTCCTGTCGCTATGGTAATAGACTATACTCTCACTGAACTAAAAGAAGTGTCCAGTCGACCCCCCTTTCCTTGCCTCTAAACTACAGCTCCCAGCATCCCTCTGCACTTGCAGTACCTCTGTGGGATGATGGGATTTGTAGTTCTTTAATACAATGTAACATGATTTAACCCTTTGAGGTCCATTTATTCAGTGCGTGTCAGGCACGTCAGGTCCAATTTATTTTCACACGCGCAGTTTATTTAAGACACGCTGTTTAAAAGTATTTTTTTCCACAGTAAAACAGGTTTGAAAGGCACTGCATATCAACAGGACACTCAGTAATGCATCTCCAGCCCCGCTCCTCGTTCGCTATATTTTTCAAATAACTCTTCATAGCCGTGCATACTGATAAATCATCTCTTGATCGTTTTCGCTTTATCACCACTCCTCAGTAATGCGATCCAAGTCATTATTTTATTACTATAACATCTCAAAAAGCTCTGTAACTGTCTGTGATATTCTCTAAGCGCTGGATGCAGAAGCAGCTATCTTGTTTGTTTATGTCCGTGTTATCTATGTGGTGTCGGGTCTATCAGTATTCATGAGATACGCCCCTTTTTTTTCGGCTTCTCTCGGCTCCTATCGGTCTCACTCGGCCATTGAATGATTTTCTCGGCTTTTTCTGGAGAAAAAACGACTAGAGACCTGTTTTTTGCGTCTTTTTGATGATGTCGGACCAGGTCCGACATAGGACCGCAATGGGTTAACTGGCGATCTGTCTGGCTATCTCAATAAGAATCTACAGCTCCCAGCATGCCTCTGCACCTGCAGTACCTGTGTGGGATGATGGGAGCTGTAGTTCTCCAGCAAATCAATGGAATCATTGTAAACACTTTGTCTCCCCCTTGTCGCCCCCTCCCCCCTCCTTCCCCCGGCAGTCGGCAGCACCCCCTCTGTCTCCCTGCTTGAAGCCCCGGCCGGGGGGGGTCGCAGTCTGCTGTGTGTGTCGGAGGGCTGGTACCCCCCTCCAGAGCTGCTGTGGACTGATGAGACGGGCGCAGACTGGAGAGCACACTTCACTACCAATGAGGAGCAGGACAGCACAGGATTGGTCACTGTGCGCAGCCAGATACACCTCCCCCGGCAACAGGGACACGCCCCCCGGCAACAGAACACCATGATCTGTGTGGTGAGATCCAGGGATGGGGCCACAGAGTTGAAGACCGTGATGAACATCGCTGGTTAGTAATTATGAGTCTCTTATGATGCAAGACTGCTGTCTCTCTCCTCACTAAACTAATAGAAGTGTCCAGTCGACCCCCCTTTCCCTGCCTCTAAACTACAGCTCCCAGCATGCCTCAGTACTAGACTATCAGCGAGGGATGATGGGAGCTGTAGTTCTGTATACCCCTTTCCTGTCGCTATGGCAATAGACTACTCTCTCACTGAACTAATATAAGTGTCCAGTCGACCCCCTTTCCTGCCTCTAAACTACAGCTCCCAGCATGCCTCAGCACCCAGACTATCAGCGAGGGATGATGGGAGCTGTAGTTCTGTATACCCCTTCCTGTCGCTTATAATAATAGACCACTCTCTCACTGAACTAACAGAAGTGTCCAGTCGACCCCCCTTTCCCTGCCTCTAAACTACAACTCCCAGCATGCCTCTGCACTTGCAGTACCTCTGTGGGATGATGGGATTTGTAGTTCTTTAATACAATGTAACATGACTTAACTGGCGAGCTGTCTGGCTGTCTCAATAAGAAACTACAGCTCCCAGCATGCCTCTGCACTTGCAGTACCTTTATGGGATGATGGGATTTGTAGTTTTTTAATACAATGTAACATGATTTAACTGGCGATCTGTCTGGCTGTCTCAATAAGAATCTACAGCTCCCAGCATGCCTCTGCACCTGCAATACCTGTGTGGGATGATGGGAGCTGTAGTTCTCTACCAAATCGATGGAATCATTGTAAACACTTTGTGTCAATCTTGTCGCCCCCTCCCCCCTCCTCCCCCCCGGCAGACGGCAGCACCCCCTCTGTCTCCCTGCTTGAAGCCCGGCCGGGGGGGGGTCTCAGTCTGCTGTGTGTGTCTGAGGGCTGGTACCCCCCTCCAGAGCTGCTGTGGACTGATGAGACGGGCGCAGACTGGAGAGCACACTTCACTACCAACGAGGAGCAGGACAGCACAGGATTGGTCACTGTGCGCAGCCAGATACACCTCCCCCGGCAACAGGGAGACGCCCCCCGGCAACAGAACACCATGATCTGTGTGGTGAGATCCAGGGATGGAGCCACAGAGTTGACGACCGTGATGAACATCGCTGGTTAGTAATTATGTGTCTCTTATGGTGCAAGACTGCTGTCTGTCTCCTCACTAAACTAATAGAAGTGTCCAGTCGACCCCCCTTTCCCTGCCTCTAAACTACAGCTCCCAGCATGCCTCAGCACCCGCACTACCAGCGAGGGATGATGGGAGCTGTAGTTCTGTATACCCCCCTTTCCCTGTCGCTTATGGTAATAGACTACTCTCTCACTGAACTAAAAGAAGTGTCCAGTCGACCCCCCTTTCCCTGCCTCTAAACTACAGCTCCCAGCATGCCTCTGCACTTGCAGTACCTGTATGGGATGATGGGATTTGTAGTTTTTTAATACAATGTAACATGATTTAACCCTTTGAGGTCCATTTATTCAGTGCGTGTCAGGTGCGTCAGGTCCAATTTATTTTCACACGCACAGTTTATTTTAGACACGCTGTTTAAAAGTATTTTTTTCACAGTAAAACAGGTTTAAAAGGCTCTGCATATCAACAGGACACTCAGTACTGCATCTCCAGCCCCGCTCCTCGTTCGCTGTATTTTTCACATACCTCTTCATAGTCGTGCATACCGATAAATCATCTCTTGATCACTCGTTTTATCACCAAACTCCTCAATAATGCGATCCAAGTCATTATTTTATTACTATAACATCTAAAAAAAGCTCTGTAACTGTCTGTGATATTCTTTGAGCGCTGGATGCAGAAGCAGCTATCTTGTTTGTTTATGTCTGTGTTATCTATGTGGTGTCGGGTCTATCAGTATTCATGAGATACGCCCCTTTTTTTTCGGCTTCTCTCGGCTCCTATCGGTCTCACTCGGCCATTGAATGATTTTCTCGGCTTTTTCTGGAGAAAAAACGACTAGAGACCTGTTTTTTGCGTCTTTTTGATGATGTCGGACCAGGTCCGACATAGGACCGCAATGGGTTAACTGGCGATCTGTCTGGCTGTCTCAATAAGAATCTACAGCTCCCAGCATGCCTCTGCACCTGCAGTACCTGTGTGGGATGATGGGAGCTGTAGTTCTCCAGCAAATCGATGGAATCATTGTAAACACTTTGTCTCCCCCTTGTCGCCCCTCCCTCCCCCCTCCCCCCCCCGCAGAGGCAGCAGCACCCCTCTGTCTCCCTGCTTGAAGCCCCGGCCGGGGGGGGTCTCAGTCTGCTGTGTGTGTCGGAGGGCTGGTACCCCCCTCCAGAGCTGCTGTGGACTGATGAGACGGGCGCAGACTGGAGAGCACACTTCACTACCAATGAGGAACAGGACAGCACAGGATTGGTCACTGTGCGCAGCCAGATACACCTCCCCCGGCAACAGGGAGACGCCCCCCGGCAACAGAACACCATGATCTGTGTGGTGAGATCCAGGGATGGGGCCACAGAGTTGAAGACCGTGATGAACATCACTGGTTAGTAATTATGTGTCTCTTATGATGCAAGACTGCTGTCTGTCTCCTCACTAAACTAATAGAAGTGTTCAGTCGACCCCCCTTTCCCTGCCTCTAAACTACAGCTCCCAGCATGCCTCAGCACCCGCACTACCAGCGAGGGATGATGGGAGCTGTAGTTCTGTATACCCCCCTTTCCCTGTCGCTTATGGCAATAGACTACTCTCTCACTGAACTAATAGACGTGTCCAGTCGACCCCCCTTTCCGTGCCTCTAAACTACAACTCCCAGCATGCCTCTGCACTTGCAGTACCTCTGTGGGATGATGGGATTTGTAGTTCTTTAATACAATGTAACATGACTTAACTGGCGAGCTGTCTGGCTGTCTCAATAAGAAACTACAGCTCCCAGCATGCCTCTGCACTTGCAGTACCTGTATGGGATGATGGGATTTGTAGTTTTTTAATACAATGTAACATGATTTAACTGGTGATCTGTCTGGCTGTCTCAATAAGAATCTACAGCTCCCAGCATGCCTCTGCACCTGCAGTACCTGTGTGGGATGATGGGAGCTGTAGTTCTCCAGGAAATCGATGGAATCATTGTAAACACTTTGTCTCCCCCTTGTCGCCCCCTCCCCCCTCCTTCCCCCCGGCAGACGGCAACACCCCCTCTGTCTCCCTGCTTGAAGCCCCGACCGGGGGGGTTCTCAGTCTGCTGTGTGTGTCGGAGGGCTGGTACCCCCCTCCAGAGCTGCTGTGGACTGATGAGACGGGTGCAGACTGGAGAGCACACTTCACTACCAACGAGGAGCAGGACAGCACAGGATTGGTCACTGTGCGCAGCCAGATACACCTCCCCCGGCAACAGGGACACGCCCCCTGGCAACAGAAAACCATGATCTGTGTGGTGAGATCCAGGGATGGGGCCACAGAGTTGAAGACCGTGATGAACATCGCTGGTTAGTAATTATGTGTCTCTTATGATGCAAGACTGCTGTCTGTCTCCTCACTGAACTAATAGAAGTGTCCAGTGCCCCTTTCCTGCCTCTAAACTACAGCTCCCAGCATGCCTCAGCACCCGCACTACCAGCGAGGGATGATGGGAGCTGTAGTTCTGTATACCCCACTTTCCCTGTCGCTTATGGCAATAGACCACTCTCTCACTGAACTAATAGAAGTGTCCAGTCCACCCCCCTTTCCCTGCCTCTAAACTACAGCTCCCAGCATGCCTCTGCACTTGCAGTACCTCTGTGGGATGATGGGATTTGTAGTTCTTTAATACAATGTAACATGACTTAACTGGCGAGCTGTCTGGCTGTCTCAATAAGAAACTACAGCTCCCAGCATGCCTCTGCACCTGCAGTATCTGTGTGGGATGATGGGAGCTGTAGTTCTCCAGGAAATCGATGGAATCATTGTAAACACTTTGTCTCAATCTTGTCGCCCCCTCCCCCCCTCTCCCTCGGCAGACGGCAGCACCCCCTCTGTCTCCCTGCTTGAAGCACCGGCCGGGGGGGGTCTCAGTCTGCTGTGTGTGTCGGAGGGCTGGTACCCCCCTCCAGAGCTGCTGTGGACTGATGAGACGGGCGCAGACTGGAGAGCACACTTCACTACCAATGAGGAGCAGGACAGCAGAGGATTGGTCACTGTGCGCAGCCAGATAGACCTCCCCCGGCAACAGGGAGACGCCCCCCGGCAACAGAACACCATGATCTGTGTGGTGAGATCCAGGGATGTGGCCACAGAGTTGAAGACCGTGATGAACATCGCTGGTTAGTAATTATGTGTCTCTTATGGTGCAAGACTGCTGTCTGTCTCCTTACTAAACTAATAGAAGTGTCCAGTCGACCCCCCTTTCCCTGCCTCTAAACTACAGCTCCCAGCATGCCTCAGCACCTGCACTATCAGCGAGGGATGATGGGAGCTGTAGTTCTGTATTCCCCCCTTTCCCTGTCGCTTATGGTAATAGACTACTCTCTCACTGAACTAATAGAAGGGAATGTGTCTGGTTGACCGACTCAAATGATTTCCTGTGTTTATTCTTATTTGCAGAAGACTGTGACATCTCTATGCAATGGCCTGTCATTGCAAGCTCCATACTGGCTGCTGTCATCTGCATTGCTGTTCTGTGGTACTTTACAAGGAAGCCAACAAAAGGTAGCGTTAAATACAACTATAGCTCCTTCAAAGAGATTGCAGCTCACATTAATAGCACCTGCAGCTCTGGCCAAAAGTTTTGCATCACCCTCTATATAGAATGAACTTAATTTTGCTTCAAACCTGCAGAATAATGTTACCTTAACATATTAAAATTACACACCGTGTTGTAGTTTTCCCAGATACTTAACGAAAAAATGGACAGAAATTTGAAATCTAACATGAAATGCTGCTGTTCTACTGTTATAGACTTGTGCGATATGATTGTGTAGATTATTAGATTTACATGTTAAATATCTCAGTGATGTTCATATCGTGGGAAGACATCAAAATAAACAGCAAGAATGAATTACATTTATGTCCCGCCTGCTCACTCCTGATTGGACAGCTGCATAACAAAAGGCAGATCTTTGACTTTTTCCATTGGTTACAAACACACGTCTCTGTTGTGATTGTACTACATTTAAAACTCAAAATGAGGGAATGCTGTACCACTAATGAAATGAAGGCACAATCATCCATTGGACAACGTGTTTGATCATTGGGACCATATTTGGTCTTCTAAGTATATTAATAATGTAACTAATGCAGTGAAATAATACATTCATCTCAATATTCTATTTATTAAACTATTGTATTCATGAACCAGAACACAAACTAAACGTTTCATTGTTTTCTGTTTTAGATCATTTAAAAAGAGAGAAAGAGACACTGGGAAAAGGTAAGTGTATAAATAATCTGCAGACAGAAAGTTTAACAAAAATCATGGAATGCTGGATCACTAATGAAAATACAAGAAAATAATGCATTGGGCACCTCCCATATTTGGTCTTCTAAGTATATTAATAATGTAACTAATGCAATGAAATCTAGTCATATCACCCTTAATGATGAATCTCAACTGTTCTAAACTAGCAAAACTAAGCAAGCTGTCTTTGTTTGTGTCTTTTAGAAAAGGAGGATCTTCAGAAGCAAAATGGCAAGATTAATACATTCATCTCAATAGTCTTTTTATTAAATTAAAGTATTGTACTGCATCACATGAGCCGAAATACAAACTCAACTTTTCATTTTTTAATCTTCCAGAGACTTTAAAAAAAGAGAAACGGACAGCTCAAGAAGGTAAGATCATTATAATCTATAGAAAGGCAATTACAGTATCTGAACAATTTCAAATGCAATTGATCACAAAACTGTTATTATTTTAATAATAATAATAATATCTTTTTTTTTATATAGCGCCTTTCATAGTGGACCATCATCACAAAGCACTTTACAGAGGTATGCTGTGAACTGTGCATTATATGCAGGGTCACTTCCAATAGGACGTTGATTTAACATCTCATCCGCGGGACGGAGCACAAGGAGGTGAAGTGACTTGCTCAGGGTCACACACGGTGAGTCAGTCAGTGGCAGAGGTGTGAATTGAACCCGAGACCCTTCTGGTTATAAGCCCTGGACTTTAACCGCTGGACCACACTGTCTCCTAATAATACAGTAACACTGAAAGCCAATTGTAGGGAGAATATTAAATAGTTCAGATCAGTTTAATTGCATGTAAAACTGAAATGAGGGAATGCTGTACCGTCAATGAAATGGTTTCTGTGTTTCATTCCTAGATGATGAAGAACTTCAACAGGAGCGGAGTAAGAATATTAATTTTATTTTTTAATAATCTCGTCTTTCTTTCCTCAGTTCTTCACATTGATGAGACAGTAGGACCTAGAAGTATAATAATATGAACCATTGGATTGCTGTTTGTATTATTTTCTCATTATGAATAATAGCATCGCTGGTTCTGTGTGTGTGTTGAATTGCATGAGTTAATGAACCAGAACACAAGCTAAACTTTTCACTCTTTTCACCATTGGACAACGCGTTTGATCATTGGGACCATGTTTGGTCGTTTACGTTTATTAATAATGTAACTAATGCAATGAAATCTAATCATATAACCCTTAATGATGAATCTCAACTGTTCTAAACTAGCAAAACTAACCAAGCTGTCTTTGTTTGTGTCTTTTAGAAAAGGAGGATCTTCAGAAGCAAAATGGCAAGATTAATACATTCATCTCAATATTCTTTTTATTAAACTATTGTATTGAATCACATGAGTTCATGAGCTAAAATACAAACTCAACTTTTCATTTTCTATCTTTTAGAGTCTTTGAAAAAGGAGAAAAAGAACATTGAAGATGGTAAGATCATTATAATCCATATGAAGGCAGTCTGAAAAATTTCAAATGCAATTGATCAGAAACACGTTATTATTTTAATAAAGTAACACTGAAAACCAATCTAAGTATATTAATAATGTAACTAATGCAATGAAATCTAGTCACATCACCCTTAATGTTGAATCTCAACTGTTCCAAACTAGCAAAACTAACCAAGCTGTCTTTGTTTGTCTTTTAGAAAAGGAGGCTCTTGAGAGGAAATATGGCAAGATTAATACTTTCATCTCATTATAATTTTTTTTTTTTTTTTAATTAATTCAACTATTGTATTGAATCACATGAATTAATGAACAGGAACACACTCTAAACTTGTCTCTCTTTTCTGTTTTTAGACAGAAAGAAAAGAGACTGGGAAAAGGTAAGTGTATAAATAATCTGCAGACAGAAAGTTTCCATTTCAATCTCCCTTTATCAGAAACCCTAGCAGTTCTAATTCTAAATGCTCTGCAGTTTGGTGGGAGAATATTAAAGAGTTACAAACACACGTCTCTGTTGTGATTGAACTACATTTAAAACTGAAATGATGGAATGCTGTACCGCTAATGAAATGAAGGCAAAATCATCCATTGGGCAACTCCCATATTTGGTCTTCTAAGTATATTAATAATGTAAGTAATGCAATGAAATCTAGTCATATCACCCTTAATGATGAATCTCAACTGTTCTAAACTAGCAAAACTAACCAAGCTGTCTTTGTTTGTGTCTTTTTTTAGAAAAGGAGGCTCTTGAGAGGAAATATGGCAAGATTAATACTTTCATCTCATTATAATTTTTTTTTTTTTTTTTAATTAATTCAACTATTGTATTGAATCACATGAATTAATGAACAGGAACACACTCTAAACTTGTCTCTCTTTTCTGTTTTAGACAGCTAGAAAAAGAGACTGGGAAAAAAAAGGTAAGTGTATAAATAATCTGCAAACAGAAAGTTTCCATTTCAATCTCCCTTTATCAGAAACCTAGCAGTTCTAATTCTAAATGCTCTGCAGTTTGTTTGGAGAATATTAAAGAGTTACAAACACACGTCTCTGTTGTGATTGAACTACATTGAAAACTGAAATGAGGGAATGCTGTACCGCTAATGAAATGAAGGCAAAATTGTGCATTGGACAACGCCCATATTTGGTCTTCTAAGTACATTAATAATGTAACTAATGCAATGAAATCTAGTCATATCACCCTTAATGATGAATCTCAACTGTTCTAAACTAGCAAAACTAACCAAGCTGTCTTTGTTTGTGTCTTTTAGAAAAGGAGGGTCTTCTGGAGCAAAATGGCAAGATTAATACATTCATCTCAATATTCTTTTTATTAAACTATTGTATTGAATCACATGAGTTCATGAGCTGAAATACAAACTCAACTTTTCATTTTCTATCTTTTAGAATCTTTGAAAAAGGAGAAAAAGAACATTGAAGATGGTAAGATCATTGTAATCCATATGAAGGCAGTCTGAACAATTTCAAATGCAATTGATCAGAAACACGTTATTATTTTAATAAAGTAACACTGAAAACCAATCTAAGTATATTAATAATGTAACTAATGCAATGAAATCTAGTCATATCACCCTTAATGATGAATCTCAACTGTTCTAAACTAGCAAAACTAACCAAGCTGCCTTTGTTTGTGTCTTTTAGAAAACAAAGGTCTTCAGAAGAATTATGGCAAGATTAATACATTCATCTCAATATTCTTTTTATTAATTTTATTAAACTATTGTATTCATGAGCCAGAACATGAACTAAACCTTTCATTGTTTTCTGTTTTAGATCATTTAAAAAGAGAGAACGATGCACTGGGAAAAGGTAAGTGTATAAATAATCTGCAGACAGAAAGTTTAAAAAAATCATGGAATGCTGTATCGCTAATGAAAATACAACAAAATAATGCATTGGGCAACGCCCATATTTCGTCTTCTAAGTATATTAATAATGTAACTAATGCAATGAAATCTAGTCACATCACTCTTAATGATGAATCTCAACTGTTTCAAACTAGCTAAACTAACCAAGCTGTCTTTGTTTGTGTCTTTTAGAAAAGGAGGCTCTTCAGAAGAAATATGGCAAGATTAATACATTCATCTCAATATTCTTTTTATTAAACTATTGTATTGAATCACATGAGTTCATGAGCCGAAATACAAACTCAACTTTTCATTGTCTATCTTTTAGAGACTTTAAAACAGGAGAAAGAGAAGGTTGAAGCAGGTAAGATCATTATAATCCATATAAAGGCAGTCTGTACAATTTCAAATGCAATTGATCAGAAATATGTTATTATTTTAATAAAGTAACACTGAAAATCAATCTAAGTATATTAATAATGTAACTAATGCAATGAAATCTAGTCATATCACCTTTAATGATGAATCTCAACTGTTCTAAACTAGCAAAACTAACCAAGCTGTCTTTGTTTGTGTCTTTTAGAAAAGGAGGATCTTCAGAAGAATTATGGCAAGATTAATACATTCATCTCAATATTCTTTTTTATTAAACTATTGTATTCATGAACCAGAACACAAACTAAACTTTTCATTGTTTTCTGTTTTAGACCGTTTAAAAAGAGACAAAGAGACACTGGTAAAAGGTAAGTGTATAAATAAGTTGCAGAAAGAATGTGTAACAAAAATCATGGCATGCTGTATCGCTAATGAAAATACAAGAAAATAATGCATTGGGCAACGCCATATTTGGTCTTCTAAGTATATTAATAATGTAACTAATGCAATGAAATCTAGTCACATCACCCTTAATGATGAATCTCAACTGTTTCAAACTAGTAAAACTAACCAAGCTGTCTTTGTTTATGTCTTTTAGAAAACAATGGTCTTCTGGAGCAAAATGGCAAGATTAATACATTCATCTCAATATTCTTTTTATTAAACTATTGTATTGAATCACATGAGTTCATGAGCTAAAATACAAACTCAACTTTTCATTTTCTGTCTTTTAGAGTCTTTGAAAAAGGAGAAAAAGAACATTGAAGATGGTAAGATCATTGTAATCCATATGAAGGCAGTCTGAACAATTTCAAATGCAATTGATCAGAAACACGTTATTATTTTAATAAAGTAACACTGAAAACCAATCTAAGTATATTAATAATGTAACTAATGCAATGAAATCTAGTCATATCACCCTTAAAGATGAATCTCAACTGTTCTAAACTAGCAAAACTAACCAAGCTGTCTTTGTTTGTGTCTTTTAGAAAAGGAGGATCTTCAGAAGAATTATGGCAAGATTAATACATTCATCTCAATATTCTTTTTATTAATTTTATTAAACTATTGTATTCATGAGCCAGAACACAAACTAAACGTTTCATTGTTTTCTGTTTTAGATCATTTAAAAAGAGACAAAGAGAAACTGGGACAAGGTAAGTGTATAAATAAGTTGCAGAAAGAATGTGTAACAAAAATCATGGAATGCTGTATCGCTAATGAAAATACAAGAAAATAATGCATTGGGCAACGCCCATATTTGGTCTTCTAAGTATATTAATAATGTAACTTATGCAATGAAATCTAGTCATATCACCCTTAATGATGAATCAACTGTTCTAAACTAGCAAAACTAACCAAGCTGTCTTTGTTTATGTCTTTTAGAAAAGGAGGATCTTCAGAAACAAAATGGCAAGATTAATACATTCATCTCAATATTCTTTTTATTAAACTATTGTATTGAATCACATGAGTTCATGAGCTAAAATACAAACTCAACTTTTCATTTTCTATCTTTTAGAGTCTTTGAAAAGGAGAAAAGAACATTGAAGATGGTAAGATCATTATAATCCATATGAAGGCAGTCTGAAAAATTTCAAATGCAATTGATCAGAAACACGTTATTATTTTAATAAAGTAACACTGAAAACCAATCTAAGTATATTAATAATGTAACTAATGCAATGAAATCTAGTCACATCACCCTTAATGTTGAATCTCAACTGTTCCAAACTAGCAAAACTAACCAAGCTGTCTTTGTTTGTCTTTTAGAAAAGGAGGCTCTTGAGAGGAAATATGGCAAGATTAATACTTTCATCTCATTATAATTTTTTTTTTTTTTTTAATTAATTCAACTATTGTATTGAATCACATGAATTAATGAACAGGAACACACTCTAAACTTGTCTCTCTTTTCTGTTTTAGACAGCGAGAAAGAGAGACTGGGAAAAGGTAAGTGTATAAATAATCTGCAGACAGAAAGTTTCCATTTCAATCTCCCTTTATCAGAAACCCTAGCAGTTCTAATTCTAAATGCTCTGCAGTTTGGTGGGAAGATTAAAGAGTTACAAACACACGTCTCTGTTGTGATTGAACTACATTTAAAACTGAAATGATGGAATGCTGTACCGCTAATGAAATGAAGGCAAAATCATCCATTGGGCAACTCCCATATTTGGTCTTCTAAGTATATTAATAATGTAAGTAATGCAATGAAATCTAGTCATATCACCCTTAATGATGAATCTCAACTGTTCTAAACTAGCAAAACTAACCAAGCTGTCTTTGTTTGTGTCTTTTAGAAAAGGAGGCTCTTGAGAGGAAATATGGCAAGATTAATACTTTCATCTCATTATAATTTTTTTTTTTTTTAATTAATTCAACTATTGTATTGAATCACATGAATTAATGAACAGGAACACACTCTAAACTTGTCTCTCTTTTCTGTTTTAGACAGCGAGAAAGAGAGACTGGGAAAAGGTAAGTGTATAAATAATCTGCAAACAGAAAGTTTCCATTTCAATCTCCCTTTATCAGAAACCCTAGCAGTTCTAATTCTAAATGCTCTGCAGTTTGTTTGGAGAATATTAAAGAGTTACAAACACACGTCTCTGTTGTGATTGAACTACATTGAAAACTGAAATGAGGGAATGCTGTACCGCTAATGAAATGAAGGCAAAATTGTGCATTGGACAACGCCCATATTTGGTCTTCTAAGTACATTAATAATGTAACTAATGCAATGAAATCTAGTCATATCACCCTTAATGATGAATCTCAACTGTTCTAAACTAGCAAAACTAACCAAGCTGTCTTTGTTTGTGTCTTTTAGAAAAGGAGGGTCTTCTGGAGCAAAATGGCAAGATTAATACATTCATCTCAATATTCTTTTTATTAAACTATTGTATTGAATCACATGAGTTCATGAGCTGAAATACAAACTCAACTTTTCATTTTCTATCTTTTTAGAATCTTTGAAAAAAGGAGAAAAAAAGAACATTGAAGATGGTAAGATCATTGTAATCCATATGAAGGCAGTCTGAACAATTTCAAATGCAATTGATCAGAAACACGTTATTATTTTAATAAAGTAACACTGAAAACCAATCTAAGTATATTAATAATGTAACTAATGCAATGAAATCTAGTCATATCACCCTTAATGATGAATCTCAACTGTTCTAAACTAGCAAAACTAACCAAGCTGCCTTTGTTTGTGTCTTTTAGAAAACAAAGGTCTTCAGAAGAATTATGGCAAGATTAATACATTCATCTCAATATTCTTTTTATTAATTTTATTAAACTATTGTATTCATGAGCCAGAACATGAACTAAACCTTTCATTGTTTTCTGTTTTAGATCATTTAAAAAGAGAGAACGATGCACTGGGAAAAGGTAAGTGTATAAATAATCTGCAGACAGAAAGTTTAAAAAAATCATGGAATGCTGTATCGCTAATGAAAATACAACAAAATAATGCATTGGGCAACGCCCATATTTCGTCTTCTAAGTATATTAATAATGTAACTAATGCAATGAAATCTAGTCACATCACTCTTAATGATGAATCTCAACTGTTTCAAACTAGCTAAACTAACCAAGCTGTCTTTGTTTGTCTTTTTTTTAGAAAAGGAGGCTCTTCAGAAGAAATATGGCAAGATTAATACATTCATCTCAATATTCTTTTTATTAAACTATTGTATTGAATCACATGAGTTCATGAGCCGAAATACAAACTCAACTTTTCATTGTCTATCTTTTAGAGACTTTAAAACAGGAGAAAGAGAAGGTTGAAGCAGGTAAGATCATTATAATCCATATAAAGGCAGTCTGTACAATTTCAAATGCAATTGATCAGAAATATGTTATTATTTTAATAAAGTAACACTGAAAATCAATCTAAGTATATTAATAATGTAACTAATGCAATGAAATCTAGTCATATCACCCTTAATGATGAATCTCAACTGTTCTAAACTAGCAAAACTAACCAAGCTGTCTTTGTTTGTGTCTTTTAGAAAAGGAGGATCTTCAGAAGAATTATGGCAAGATTAATACATTCATCTCAATATTCTTTTTATTAAACTATTGTATTCATGAACCAGAACACAAACTAAACTTTTCATTGTTTTCTGTTTTAGACCGTTTAAAAAGAGACAAAGAGACACTGGTAAAAGGTAAGTGTATAAATAAGTTGCAGAAAGAATGTGTAACAAAAATCATGGCATGCTGTATCGCTAATGAAAATACAAGAAAATAATGCATTGGGCAACGCCCATATTTGGTCTTCTAAGTATATTAATAATGTAACTAATGCAATGAAATCTAGTCACATCACCCTTAATGATGAATCTCAACTGTTTCAAACTAGTAAAACTAACCAAGCTGTCTTTGTTTATGTCTTTTAGAAAACAATGGTCTTCTGGAGCAAAATGGCAAGATTAATACATTCATCTCAATATTCTTTTTATTAAACTATTGTATTGAATCACATGAGTTCATGAGCTAAAATACAAACTCAACTTTTCATTTTCTGTCTTTTAGAGTCTTTGAAAAAGGAGAAAAAGAACATTGAAGATGGTAAGATCATTGTAATCCATATGAAGGCAGTCTGAACAATTTCAAATGCAATTGATCAGAAACACGTTATTATTTTAATAAAGTAACACTGAAAACCAATCTAAGTATATTAATAATGTAACTAATGCAATGAAATCTAGTCATATCAATTTTAAAGATGAATCTCAACTGTTCTAAACTAGCAAAACTAACCAAGCTGTCTTTGTTTGTGTCTTTTAGAAAAGGAGGATCTTCAGAAGAATTATGGCAAGATTAATACATTCATCTCAATATTCTTTTTATTAATTTTATTAAACTATTGTATTCATGAGCCAGAACACAAACTAAACGTTTCATTGTTTTCTGTTTTAGATCATTTAAAAAGAGACAAAGAGAAACTGGGACAAGGTAAGTGTATAAATAAGTTGCAGAAAGAATGTGTAACAAAAATCATGGAATGCTGTATCGCTAATGAAAATACAAGAAAATAATGCATTGGGCAACGCCCATATTTGGTCTTCTAAGTATATTAATAATGTAACTTATGCAATGAAATCTAGTCATATCACCCTTAATGATGAATCAACTGTTCTAAACTAGCAAAACTAACCAAGCTGTCTTTGTTTATGTCTTTTAGAAAAGGAGGATCTTCTGGAGCAAAATGGCAAGATTAATACATTCATCTCAATATTCTTTTTATTAATTTTATTAAACTATTGTGTTCATGAGCCAGAACATAAACTAAACATTTCCCTGTTTTCTGTTTTAGGCATTTTAAAAAAGGAGAATGAGAGACTGGGGAAAGGTAAGTGTATAAATAATCTGCAGAAAGAAAGTTTCCATTTCAATCTCCCTTTATCAGAAACCCTAGCAGTTCTAATTCTAAATGCTCTGCAGTTTGCAGCTTTTTTTTCTGAAGCACATCAGAAATCTTGAATTTTCTTGATTCTTTTCTTATAATTTCAACTGTATCAATATGTTTCCATAATGAAGAATATTCTGATTTCTGTTTTAGAAACTTTTAAAAAGAAGAATGAGATAAAAACACCAACAGGTACGTTGAAGATAAATTAAGAATCTGCACAAAGAAAGTGTGTTGAGTTCAGTGAATTGAGCTGGGAATGATCTGCTGTGCTCTACATGAAATATGATAAGGGAATAATCACTCAGTGTTTGCTGGGTACACATGATGAAAAGGTACAGATATATCATAGAATACAGTCTGCATCATGGTCAAATATCCCGAATAAGCGGCTGTCCCAATTAAACGAGAGGCATTTTTTGGACTCCTAATGAAAAGAATGAAATCACATCACATTCTGATTACATGTTAAATACAGCATTTTAAAAACGAGTCCATGGTTTTTTTCATTCCTAAACAAAATGAATCGCACCTGCGGTGTTGCCACGGCAACTTTCCGTGCCGCAGCAGTCTGAGAAACCACAGGAGACTCCAGCAGCTCCTTCAAGAGTTCAACGTGATTTACACAAGTCACAGCGTTATCACTGCACTGCGTGATGCGGAACTGTCTTGCTCTGAAAATACTTTATCCCACTTAAACGAAGTGAAGTCCCAATTAAACAACATAAATAGCCTTGAGAAGAACCGTCTCTTGGAGTTGTGTCCCATTTAAGCAGAGATCCTGATTATCAGTATCCTGTTTATCACAAAGGATATAACAATGGGTGGGATTTAACCGTGGAGCAGCACTGCCCTCTAGTGGGATTTAACCATGGGGCAGCACTGCCCCCTGGTGGGATTTAACCATGGGGCAGCACTGCCCTCTAGTGGGATATAACAATGGAGCAGCACTGCCCCCTGGTGGGATTTAACCATGGAGCAGCACTGCCCCCTTGGTGGGATTTAACCATGGAGCAGCACTGCCCCCTAGTGGATGTCAGAACACGAGGTAACGATCCAGAATACAATAACTAAACTTGTTTTCTTTTTCAGACAATTCAAAAGAGGGACTGGAAAATTATATAAAAATGTTGGAGGAAGGTAAGTTCATTTATAATGTGCTCATAGAAAGTTCCATCACCCTTTATCAGAAAACCATTCATTCTGATAAAGAAGCATAATAAACCAACACTCTAAACAACTGGAATGTGTATGAATATTGAGTTAAGAATATTAATTAGTTCTGATCTCTGTTGTGGTTTCATTACATTTAAAACTGAAATGGGGGGGATGCTTCTGCACTTAATGAAATGGTTTCTGTGTTTTTCATTCCTAGATTTTGAAGAACTTCGAAGGAATACCAGTAAGAATATGTGTTGTGTTTTTTGTATCGAGGATTTCTGTCTTTCTATCTCATATAAGTGAATTCAACACGTGTGGGGTGTGTCTATCTCTAAGCGCAGTTTTAAGCTTCTGAAATTCAATCTCTTCAATCTGTTTTAAACAGAGACTCCCTACAAACAAAGTCATACATTCTTATTAATTACAAAATGAAGATAGTTCAAAGGAAAGACTATGAAACAGAAGTGTTTTTAGAATTGTGTTCTCTACCTTAAGGGATGACCTCATTTGAGATAGTAAGCTGTGCTCTCATTGGCTCACTTCAATATTAATAAACTCCTGGCCTCTCTCTCTCTCTTTTATTTTTTTTTCATTATGAATAATAAATCATTTTTCAAAACTGGTTCATTGGGTGTATTGAAAAAAGCAGTTGCTATTGGCGTAAGGTTTAATTGATTAGTTCAGATGTGTGAATTATTTAATGGGGTG
Source organism: Huso huso (assembly GCA_036884735.1). Taxonomy (NCBI): domain Eukaryota; kingdom Metazoa; phylum Chordata; class Actinopteri; order Acipenseriformes; family Acipenseridae; genus Huso; species Huso huso. The sequence continues at coordinate 7,078,569 of CM072709.1, read as the reverse complement.
GATCAAACCCTCTGTACCGAGATGTGTGCAGATTAGAAGAGTCCCATTAAGGGTGTGTTTGGACACTAATTATAATTTTATAGTGGCAATTTCCTCTCACCTTAAATATTTTCTCTTCTCTCAAACAGACACATGTGGCTATGTCCTTGACAGAGGTATAACATTTTAATCTGCATTAATACACTTACAGTAATCAGAATCCACAGATTCATTCTCTTACACTTGATTCATTCTTCTATTTGTTTATTTCAGAATGGAAAAAAATGACTGAAGCTCGTGGTAAGTTTGTATTGGATAAGTTATATTTTAAATTATATTAAAAACACAATTAGGGGGGCTTGGTTTTTATTAAATATGTGTTTTAAAAATATTTTAAATGTCGCATCACTCGCAATTTCTAATTTAATATATAGAAGAAAAATGACATTAAATGTTTCTGTGTTTCCAGTTACAATAGCCTTAAAATCTGTCTAAATACCGTTGTTATGATCAAAAAGAATGAAAGTGTTGTTGTTCATCATCGTGTTGAGAGAGAGAGAAAGCATCAATAATCAAGTTCCCTGCTTTTCCTGTGATTCTCAATAACACTCTTCTCATTCCTTTACCCCAGTCAATGTGACTCTAGACCCCGACACAGCCAGCCCCAGCCTCACAGTCTCTGAAGGCGGCTCACGAGTGAGATTCACGGGGGGGAGAGATCAGCAGAGTGGCCCAGTGTGCTGGGCAGGGGAGGGTTCAGCTCAGGGAGGCACTACTGGGAGGTGGAGGTGGGGGAGAAGGGCTTCTGGGTCCTGGGAGTCTCCACACACCCTCATGAGAAGAGCATACCTGAGAAACCAGGGGAGGGCTACTGGCTTGTGAGGCTGTTTAGAGGGAAGACCTGTACAGCTGTGAGCCAGGGAATCAGATCAGGGGATCAGTCAGGGGATCAGATCTTAAAACTGGAGAAGTTCTGTAAGGTGTGGGGGGTGTATCTGGATCACGAGGGAGGGAGGCTGTCGTTTTGCAATGCATTGACCAGATTTCACATCCATACTTTAGAAGGCCCATTCCCTGGGCAGGTCTACCCCATTTTCAGCCCAGGGTCACATGATAAAGGACCCTTGATAATCCAGCGAGTCCAGCACACAGCAGCCAACATTAACTAGACAACACAATGTTGGGTAGCTGCTGTAGGTTCTCTCCAGGGTTTTATATTAATGTTACACAGTGTGGTCCCAACAGCATTGCCGTCTGTACGAATGTGTGAGTCTGTGTAAAGTTCAAATAACTCTGTATCAGTGTGAGACCCTGTTAAGCTTCAGCAACTATATTATGATAATGAATGTGAGTGATAAGCATATTTCTTTCATTGTCAGCATTTAAGGAATGCGCTCATGTAGTTTGTTTTTTTATTATTGATGTGTTGTGGGATTTATATCAGTTTTATTACAAATATAATAAAGAAACGCTGAATGGCCTCCTCTCGTTTGTAAACTTTCTTATGTTCTTATGATTACTAATAAATGTGCTGTGAGACTATTTTGTGGGTTTAGTTAATGGATAACTATTATTTCCTTCAGTCTCCTGCATTATTCAATTTTAACAGCAGGTGGCGGACTTTACCAACTTAAAAGCTCGCATTGTATATTATACTACTGTAAACTGATAGACGGGAATGTGTCCCGTCGACCCCCCCACCTTCCCTTCCCTTGTCTGTTATGATACAAAACTAATGGCTGTCTCCTCACTAATATAATGTTAACTTTTTTTTTTATGTACATTTCCATTTCCCAATTGTTATAAAAAATATATTTTAAAATGTTTTTTTTTGGTTCTTTCTTTCTTTATTTATTTATTAATAACGCTAAAATGTTTTGCGAGGCTATTAAACGCATCTGGTTAGCTTTTTTAAAATGTCCTTTAAATACTGGAAACAGATACAGGAGTCTTTGTGTCCATTGCATTGTACACGTCAGGGGTGGGCGGTGAAACTTGATATTGAGCCTCAGGCTACTTCCTCCAAACCTGGGGCCTTGCGGAGAGACTGAAGCAGGGGGCTTTCCTGCAGGATGTGAATGGACTCTGATGCACTTTGGTTGGGCAGGGCCGAGAAATGGACAGGGGCGTTTTTGTAAACACCTGCTTCCTGTGACAGTCCTTTAAGCCCAAAATAATAATCAAAAAAAGGATCCTAATGGATTTATTTGTATTTTTATATAATCTGTGGAGGTAGAACTCTGCAGTGAAGCCTGTCTCTCGATCACAGTCTGTATACACAGAAATGTATCAACGCTGTGCTGAGGTGTCAGCGTTTTACAATTAGATGGAATAATTAGAACACTTCCTATTTTCAATTTACCATTCCTTTTAAAGGGTTCTAGTGCTGATAGAGGAGGTTTGGGTGGTCCAGTGGTTAGAGAAAGGTGCTTGTTACCAGTGCAATCCTTGAGAAAGTCACTTAACCTCCTTGTGCTCAGTTTTTCAGATGAGATGTAAAACAAACGAGGTCCTATTGGAAGTGACTCTGCAGCATCAGTTGATGATGATAGATAGTTCACCCCCTAGTAGTTCACCCCCTGCAGGTCTAGAATTCAGTCCTCAATTATAAGAACATAAGAAAGTTTAAAAACGAGAGGAGGCCATTCAGCCCATCTTGCTCGTTTGGTTGTTAGTAGCTTATTGATCCCAGAATCTCATCAAGCAGCTTCTTGAAGGATCCCAGGGTGTCAGCTTCAACAACATTACTGGGGAGTTGGTTCCAAACCTTCACAATTTTCTGTGTAAAAGAAGTGCCTCCTATTTTCTGTTCTGAATGCCCCTTTTTTGATGTGTTTGTCTGATTGGGGCGGTACTGTGTGAAGCAGGAAGACATATTAAATAAAGAGAAACTTAACCACAAGGTTGATAAACGAGAAAGATTGCGGGTGAGTGAGTGCGCGATTCTCTATAACGAACGGAATCGCACTGTTTTGATAAACATTGGTTACTATAGAACATTTCAAGCATTTCCCTGCCTCCAGAGCCCGCTCCTTCTCCACCCTCGCCCTGCAGTGGTGGAATGACCTTCCTACAGATGTCAGGACTGCCCAGTCCCTGACCACCTTCCAGCGCCTCCTCAAGACTCACCTCTTCAGACAGCACCTGTAGAACTCCTCTGTTTTTCCCCCTGGACACTTTATCACTCTTCCTTAAATGCGCTTTATTTGCTCTTATCTGCTCCCTATTTTACTGCATTTAATCCTGTACTTTAGAGTACTGTAATCTGTCAAGTGTTATTTAATCTGTAGTATTTTGTATTTAATCGTATCCTGATGTAACTATCACTGACACTGTTATCTGCTCCGTTATTGAATCGTATTTTGTCATATACTTGTACTTGTTAGAACCGAAGTGATTGTATTTATCTTGCTCTTAATTGTATTAATACTTGTGCTGTGATTCTTGAAATGTATTTTTGTTTACGACTGTAAGTCGCCCTGGATAAGGGCGTCTGCTAAGAAATAAATAAATTAATTAATTAATTAATTAATTAATTAATTAATTAATTAATTAATTAATAATAATAATAATAATAATAATAATAATAATAATTGCTCTCCTGTTAGATCGCCGCCGCAAATCCACACGTTGATTGAAGTAGCTCACGCAATTTACATGCATGTTGATTTAAAATAATTTCATTTGTGGTTTAGAGGCCAGTTACTTCACGTGTAGAATATTTAACTGTTCCGCTCCAATTAATATATGGAAATAGGTATACATGTATAACCCATGCAAATAAGCAAAGAATACAATAGCCGTAAGAAACCCTTGAGAGATCAATAATGAAAAAGTCTGAATGTAGGTCTAGAATAATGGGTAACACAGGTGAAGGGAGCCCGTATCAACCCTGTGCTCAGGTGTCAGCGTTTTACAATTAAATGGAATAATGGAAGAGTTCTTATTTTTAGACCCATATATGAGAAATCAAGTTTTTGCAAACAGATGCGCTTCTTTTTCAAAACCTCAGTCTCATTCGGTCTTAAGCGGCTCCAGCAGGGCAGTGAGACAAGCTGATTTTGGACCAAACCATTCAGTATACTGTGTGTGTGTGTGTGTGTGTGTGTGTGTGTGTGTGTGTGTGTGTGGATAATAGCGACCCCTCACTTCTAAATATAGTACTACACCCCTGTGTGTGTGTGTATATATATATATAAATCATAAAAGGTATAGACAATGTCGACCCAGGGGACTTCATTGACCTGAAAAAAGAAACAAGAACCAGGAGTCACAAATGGAGATTAGATAAAGGGACATTCAGAACAGAAAATAGGAGGCATTTTTTTACAGAGAGAATTGTGAGGGTCTGGAACCAACTCCCCAGTAATGTTGTTGAAGCTGACACCCTGGGATCCTTCAAGAAGCTGCTTGATGAGATTCTGGGATCAATAAGCTACTAACAACCAAACGAGCAAGATGGGCTGAATGGGGCCTCCTCTCGTTTGTAAACTTTCTTATGTTCTTATGTTCTTAAGGAGCAGCTCCTGATCTCAGAGTCAAAGCAACACAGACTAATTCATGAGGAAGATGTCATTCCTTTTTTCTAGGCTGAAGAGATCTTTTAATCTGTCCTCGTAGTTGATTTAGTCCTGGGATCAGCACTCCAGCATACACAAAGACATAGTTCAGCTTGCAGAAGCAAGCACGGCGAGCTTTGATCTCAGCAGACGTCAGAAAACAAAGGAAAACAATTAATCTGTGTGTGTGTCTCAGTGTCAGTGTGTGTGTCTCTCAGTGTGTGTCTCTGTGTGTCTCTCAGTGTGTGTCTCTGTGTGTATCTCAATGTGTGTGTTTCTCAGTGTGTGTCTGTCTCAATGTGTGTGTGTGTCAGTGTGTGTCTCTCAGTGTGTGTCTCAATGTGTGTGTGTGTGTCTCAGTGTGTGTGTCTCAATGTGTGTGTGTCTCAATGTGTGTATCTCTGTAATAATAACAGTAAGAAGAAGAAGAAGAAAGAAAGAAAGAAAGAGGATTTTAAAGAGGTTTTGGGGAGCACTCGTTTCTTCCTTTGTTTTGGTTTTCATTAAGCCGGCTGCTAGATCACAGTGACCACTTCCTGTTTCCTGTCTGTAGCCCCCAGTCTCAGTTTCAAAGGCACTGAAGCAGTGTGTCTCTGTGTGTGTGTCTGTCTGTGTCTGGCCTCTGTGTGGTCTGTGTTTGTGTCTGTGTCTGGCCTCTGTGTGTGTGTGAGTGTTTGTTTGTGTGTGTGTCTGCAGTCGAGGAAAAAAAAAACAAACGCTGCATGTGTGTTTTGGTTGAATGTGCCTGACCCTGACCCTGACCCTGCCAGATGTTTTTGAAATCCCCTCTTTGGCTTCTATGCTGCATCTGTAAATCTTTCACATCTGGTAAAAGACTCTCAATCTGGGCCAAATGCTTTGTGCTTAAAACTTCCATAAATCCTCACTGAAAAAGACTAACCCTGGTACACTCCCTATAATAACCCTAGCTAGCAGAGCCATTGGAGACCACAGCACTGCCAGAAAACCTCAAGTCAGACATGACACTGCCAATGCAATAATGGTTCTGTATTACACTGAGGGGCAATGGTAGCACAAATATAGGGCAGCTACAATAGGGTGAGGCTGGTAGAATGGGACCACAGTGTGCTAACTATACCCTAAATGATCTTCAATGGCAATGCAGACAGACAGTGGAGCTACAATGGCAATAATGGTTCTGTATTACACTGAGGGGCAATGGTAGCACAAGTATAGGGCAGCTACAATGGGCTGAGGCTGGTAGAATGGGACTACAGTGTGCTAACTATACCCTAAATGATCTTCAATGGCGATGCAGACAGACAGTGGAGCTGCAATGGCAATAATGGTTCTGTATTACACTGAGGGCAATGGTAGCACAAGTATGGGGCAGCTACAATGGGGCTGAGGCTGGTAGAATGGGACCCTGGCGTGCTAACTATACCCTAAATGATCTTCAATGGCGATGCAGACAGACAGTGGAGCTACAATGGCAATAATGGTTCTGTATTACACTGAGGGGCAATGGTAGCACAAGTATAGGGCAGCTACAATGGGGCTGAGGCTGGTAGAATGGGACCACAGTGTGCTAACTATACCCTAAATGATCTTCAACGGCAATGCAGACAGACAGTGGAGCTACAATGGCAATAATGGTTCTGTATTACACTGAGGGGCAATGGTAGCACAAGTATAGGGCAGCTACAATGGGGCTGAGGCTGGTAGAATGGGACCACAGTGTGCTAACTATACCCTAAATGATCTTCAATGGCAATGCAGACAGACAGTGGAGCTACAATGGCAATAATGGTTCTGTATTACACTGAGGGGCAATGGTAGCACAAGTATGGGGCAGCTACAATGGGGTGAGGCTGGTAGAATGGGACCACAGCGTGCTAACTATACCCTAAATGATCTTCAATGGCGATGCAGACAGACAGTGGAGCTACAATGGCAAGAATGGTTCTGTATTACACTGAGGGGCAATGGTAGCACAAGTATAGGGCAGCTGCAATGGAGTGAGGCTGGTAGAATGGGACCACAGTGTGCTGACTATACCCTAAATGATCTTCAATGGCGATGCAGACAGACAGTGGAGCTACAATGGCAATAATGGTTCTGTATTACACTGAGGGGCAATGGTAGCACAAGTATAGGGCAGCTACAATGGGGTGAGGCTGGTAGAATGGGACCACAGCGTGCTAACTATACCCTAAATGATCTTCAATGGCGATGCAGACAGACAGTGGAGCTACAATGGCAAGAATGGTTCTGTATTACACTGAGGGGCAATGGTAGCACAAGTATAGGGCAGCTGCAATGGGGTGAGGCTGGTAGAATGGGACCACAGTGTGCTAACTATACCCTAAATGATCTTCAATGGCAATGCAGACAGACAGTGGAGCTACAATGGCAATAATGGTTCTGTATTACACTGAGGGCAATGGTAGCACAAGTATAGGGGCAGCTACAATGGGGCTGAGGCTGGTAGAATGGGACCACAGCACTAACTATATACCTAAATGATCTTCAATGGCGATGCAGACAGACGGTGGAGCTACAATGGCAATAATGGTTCTGTATTACACTGAGGGGCAATGGTAGCACAAGTATAGGGCAGCTACAATGGGGCTGAGGCTGGTAGAATGGGACCACAGTGTGCTAACTATACCCTAAATGATCTTCAACGGCAATGCAGACAGACAGTGGAGCTACAATGGCAATAATGGTTCTGTATTACACTGAGGGGCAATGGTAGCACAAGTATAGGGCAGCTGCAATGGGGTGAGGCTGGTAGAATGGGACCACAGTGTGCTGACTATACCCTAAATGATCTTCAATGGCAATGCAGACAGACAGTGGAGCTACAATGGCAATAATGGTTCTGTATTACACTGAGGGGCAATGGTAGCACAAGTATAGGGCAGCTGCAATGGGGTGAGGCTGGTAGAATGGGACCACAGTGTGCTAACTATACCCTAAATGATCTTCAATGGCGATGCAGACAGACAGTGGAGCTACAATGGCAATAATGGTTCTGTATTACACTGAGGGGCAATGGTAGCACAAATTATAGGGCAGCTGCAATGGGGTGAGGCTGGTAGAATGGGACCACAGGCGTGCTAACTATACCTAAATGATCTTCAATGGCAATGCAGACAGACAGTGGAGCTACAATGGCAATAATGGTTCTGTATTACACTGAGGGGCAATGGTAGCACAAGTATGGGGCAGCTGCAATGGGGTGAGGCTGGTAGAATGGGACCACAGTGTGCTGACTATACCCTAAATGATCTTCAATGGCAATGCAGACAGACAGTGGAGCTACAATGGCAATAATGGTTCTGTATTACGGAGGGGCAATGGTAGCACAAGTATAGGGCAGCTGCAATGGGGTGAGGCTGGTAGAATGGGACCACAGTGTGCTGACTATACCCTAAATGATCTTCAAATGGCGATGCAGACAGACAGTGGAGCTACAATGGCAATAATGGTTCTGTATTACACTGAGGGGCAATGGTAGCACAAGTATGGGGCAGCTACAATGGGGTGAGGCTGGTAGAATGGGACCACAGTGTGCTGACTATACCCCTAAATGATCTTCAATGGCGATGCAGACAGACAGTGGAGCTACAATGGCAATAATGGTTCTGTATTACACTGAGGGCAATGGCAGCACAAGTATAGGGCAGCTGCAATGGAGTGAGGCTGGTAGAATGGGACCACAGTGTGCTGACTATACCCTAAATGATCTTCAATGGCGATGCAGACAGACAGTGGAGCTACAATGGCAATAATGGTTCTGTATTACACTGAGGGGCGATGGTAGCACAAGTATAGGGCAGCTGCAATGGGGTGAGGCTGGTAGAATGGGACCACAGTGTGCTGACTATACCCTAAATGATCTTCAATGGCGATGCAGACAGACAGTGGAGCTACAATGGCAATAATGGTTCTGTATTACACTGAGGGCAATGGTAGCACAAGTATAGGGCAGCTACAATGGGGTGAGGCTGGTGGGAATGGGACCACAGTGTGCTGACTATACCCTAAATGATCTTCAATGGCGATGCAGACAGACAGTGGAGCTACAATGGCAATAATGGTTCTGTATTACACTGAGGGGCAATGGCAGCACAAGTATAGGGCAGCTGCAATGGAGTGAGGCTGGTAGAATGGGACCACAGTGTGCTGACTATACCCTAAATGATCTTCAATGGCGATGCAGACAGACAGTGGAGCTACAATGGCAATAATGGTTCTGTATTACACTGAGGGGCGATGGTAGCACAAGTATAGGGCAGCTGCAATGGGGTGAGGCTGGTAGAATGGGACCACAGTGTGCTAACTATACCCTAAATGATCTTCAATGGCGATGCAGACAGACAGTGGAGCTGCAATGGCAATGCAACATCTTTCAGACACAACGTAAATGCTTCATTTTATCTGTTAAAACTGTCTGTTTATTTTTTTATTTAATCTCTTCACATGTCTTGTCACTTTGGCCTCAGTCTTGGTCAATTGAAATGTGTGTGTGTGTGGGGGGGGGTGTCTCAGCGTGTGTGTGCACATGTGCGTATGTGTGTGTGTGTGTATATGTGTGTCTCAGTGTGTGTGTATATATAAAAAGAACACAGGATTTTTTTAAAATTTTATTTTATTTTTTTTTAATAACATAATTATAATAGTAATATAAAAAAAAAATAATGGAAGTACTGCTAATAACCAGCCCTGGCCTGCAGGTATTGTTAACAGTTCAAATAAAAAATAAAAAAAACAGTTGCATTCATATAAAACAATAAACTAATTTAATCCCCACAGCCCACCCCAGTACCTTTTTTTCCAGATCTGCAATACCAGAAGATGAATTTTGGCAGTAAGAGATTCAGAATTTCTAGCAGGAAAAGTTAAGAAAACGAATCCCATCAACGCTCTTCCAGCTCCGAGTAGCAGATGTCATCCCATAATAACAAAGGATCCCAATGATTCAGCATCAGTAACGCGGCTCGGTAACCCTTGGCAACCCATTCAATACCCTCACACTGTGTAATAAAGTCGTTCGAATCAGCTTTAAAACCATGGCTTAACTTTCTTGGGCTTGTGAAGTCTCAGCCAACAACATCCGCCATTATTAAACCCTTAATAGTGCTGAATTTAGAACTGTGAAAAGAAACTTAACAAAATCTGTGCTTTAAAATGCTTCCCTATGCTTTACCAGACCTCTGTGTGCTTTAATAGCTTCCCTACGCTTTTACCAGACCTCTCTGTGCTTTTACAATGCTTCCCTATGCTTTACCAGACCTCTCTGTGCTTTTACAATGCTTCCTATGCTTTTACCAGACCTCTCTGTGCTTTACAATGCTTCCTATGTTTACCACACCTCTGTGCTTTACAATGCTTCCCTATGCTTTACCAGACCTCTCTGTGCTTTACAATGCTTCCTATGCTTTACCACACCTCTCTGTGCTTTACAATGCTCCCCTATGCTTTACCATGCTCCCCCTATGCTTTACCATGCTTTCACTGTGCTTTTTACTATGGAGTACTTTTATAAATGCTCCGAAAACAACTCTACATTAATGAATTGCATTGCAAGCAATCTGCCAAAAATTCAACAAACCAACGTTTTAAAAAAAAAAAAGTTTAACCCTAAAATAAAAAAGCAGCAATCTCTTGAACTGCATCGTCAAGTGAAAACGAAAGAAAAATGAAGACATGCCAAGAACTAACAATCGAAAGGGTTTGTTTTACTCAATATAAAACTAATCCTAAAACTTAAAAAAAAAAAAGATTTATTACAAAAAAAAAATCTATACGTTATATTCTGTAAAAAAAAAACACACACACAACATAAAACGACAACAATGTACAGATTAAAAGATAAAACACATTCACTGAGTAATCTGATGTGGTGGAATTTAAAAAAAAAAACAGGGAAAAATACACCCTTTTAATACGCATTATGGTCTTCAAGCCATACACCACAGACTGTTTATTACATAGAGAATAATAATAATAATAAAAAATCTAAAAAGCACCAGAATGCCACTCTGTCTGTCGCAGGTGGCACTCCTGTAGGGGTGTGATCATTTCTGTTTAAAATCCTAAACTTTAAGATTAAACCTGTTTAAATGTTTTAACATATTAACCCTTTGTGGTCCATTGTTGGACCTGGTCCGACATTGCAATTATTCCTATCCGGTCCAATGTGGGACCCTGTCCGACATCATCAAAAGCAAAAACCCGGGTTTCTAGTGCTTTTTCTCCAGAAAAAACCAGAAAACCATTCAATGGCCGAGGGGCGACAGGGCGGAGACAACCCGAAAAAAAAGGCGTGTCTCATGAATAGTCATACTTGCCCCTGGCATCAGATAACGGAGGTCATAAGGAAACAAGCTGGCTGTGACTGCATCAGCGCACAGAGAATATCACGGACATTTGCAGAGCTTTTTCAGATGTTATAGTAATAAAATAATGACTTGGATCGCATTATTGAGGAGTTTGGTGATCAAGCAGTGATCAGGAGATGATCGATCAGTATGTGCGACTATTATTATTATTATTTATTTCTTAGCATATGTGGCGATAGCGAAGCGAAAGGGTGGGGCTGGAGATGCCTAGTGAGTGCTTTGTTGATATGCAGGGCCTTTCAAACCCGTTTGACTGGGAAAAAATACTTTTTTTAAACAGCTGGCGTCTAAAATTAACTGCGATGGTGAAAATAAATTGGACCTGACGCGCCTGACACGCACTTAATAAATGGACTGCAAAGGGTTAAGCCCTACTTTGGAGCTTTTTTTGTGATTCTCTAAAACTTTAATGTGAATAAACACACAGGTCTGGCCAAAAGTTTTGCATCGTCTAGAATTTCAAGAATAGAGACATAATTAAAAAAAAAACTATATGAACAATTTAAATCTTTTATTTAACATCCTGTAATCAAAGAAACTACAAAATTATATCGTAAAAAAAAAATGTCTACCGGAAGACATAATCGCAGTACAGTAAGTATTTCGTGTTAGATTTTGCACAAAACTCCAAAGCGGCGGTGTGTAATTCAATATGTTAACAAGGGAACATTATTCAGCAGCTTTCATTGGACTCTATGAAGCTGAGTGAGTTCATTCTATATAGAGGGTGTGGAATTCAATATGTTAACAAGGGAACATTATTCAGCAGCTTTCATTGGACTCTATGAAGCTGAGGGAGTTCATTCTATATAGAGGGGTGTAATTCAATATGTTAACAAGGGAACATTATTCAGCAGCTTTCATTGGACTCTATGAAGCTGAGGGAGTTCATTCTATAGGGGGTGGAATTCAATATGTTAACAAGGAACATTATTCAGCAGCTTTCATTGGACTCTATGAAGCTGAGGGAGTTCATTCTATATAGAGGGTGTGTAATTCATTATGTTAACAAAGGGAACATTATTCAGCAGCTTTCATTGGACTCTATGAAGCTGGGGGAGTTCATTCTATATAGAGGGTGTGGAATTCAATATGTTAACAAGGGAACATTATTCAGCAGCTTTCATTGGACTCTATGAAGCTGAGTGAGTTCATTCTATATAGAGGTGTGTAATTCAGTATGTTAACAAAGGAACATTATTCAGCAGCTTTCATTGGACTCTATGAAGCTGAGGGAGTTCATTCTATATAAGGGTGTAATTCAATATGTTAACAAGGAACATTATTCAGCAGCTTTCATTGGACTCTATGAAGCTGGGGGGAGTTCATTCTATATAGAGGTGTGGAATTCAATATGTTAACAAGGGAACATTATTCAGCAGCTTTCATTGGACTCTATGAAGCTGAGGGAGTTCATTCTATAGAGGGGTGGAATTCAATATGTTAACAAGGGAACATTATTCAGCAGCTTTCATTGGACTCTATGAAGATGGGTGAGTTCATTCTATATAGAGGGTGTGTAATTCAATATGTTAACAAGGAACATTATTCAGCAGCTTTCACTGGACTCTATGAAGCTGAGGAGTTCATTCTATATAGAGGGTGTGTAATTCAATATGTTAACAAGGAACATTATTCAGCAGCTTTCATTGGAGTCTATGAAGCTGAGGGAGTTCATTCTATATATAGAGGGGGATGCAAAACCTTTGGCCAGAGCTGTGCATGTCCACAATGCTCAGGACACACAAAACCACATTAAAAGGGACTACATTCGACACAACAATTAAAAAGCGGAAACGCTTGGGGAAAACATTTCAAAGTTCTACCGATGTACATTTAGACTACAAAACACAGTGTGTAGATTATTGTAGGGAGGGGGGGGGAGTGGACTTGGGGTTGAGAAAGCAGGAGAAGCGCCCCCCCCCCTTTTTAAGCATTGCCTCAGACCTTGTCCAGCAAGGATCTCTTGCAATACAGCAGGCGTCGTGGGGTCCCGTAGCGCCTGAAGAAAATGAGGGCTCCCAGGGCTGCGAGCACACAGATCAGGAGCAGAACTGGGATAACGATGGCCACCGCATTCACCCCGCGGTCCGACTCCTCCTCCACTTCGATGATGAGCACCTCCGTCTCGCCTCGGCCCGTTTTGTCGTCGTTCTCGCAGCCCATCCAGTCCCGCAGGATGGACTTGGGGTAGCCCGGCTCCACCTTCAGCTTCTGGTTGTTGAATTTCCAGTAGCGGTTTCCCTTGTGGAAGTAGGTGTACACTGTGAGAGAGGAAGAGAAGAGGAGAGAAGAGAAGCGAGAGAGAAAAGAAAGAAAAGAAAGAAAGAAAGAAAAAAAAAAGGAGGAGAGAGTGAGAAAGAAGAGAGAGAAAAAAGAAAAAAGAAAGGAGGAGAAAGAGAAAGAAAGGAGGAGAAAGAAAGAAAGGAGAAGAGAGAAAGAAAGAAAGAGAAAGAAAGGAGGAGGAGAAAGAAATAAAGAAAGGAGGAGAATAAGAAAGAAAAAAGAAAGAATAGAAAGAAAGAAAGAAAGAGAACGAGAAAGAAAGAAAAGACAGAAAAGAAAGGAGGAAAGGAGGAGGGAGAAAGAAAAGAAAGGAGAAAGAAAGAAAAAGGAGAGAGAAAGAAAGAAAAGAGGAGAGAGAAAGAGGAGAGAGAAAGGAGAGAAAGAAAGGAGAAAGGAGGAGAGAAAGAAAGAAAGAGAGAGAGAAAAGAAAGAAAGGAGGAGAAAGAAGAGAAAAAAAAAGAAAGAGAGAGAAAGAAAGGAGGAAAGAGAAAGGAGGGAGAAAGAAAGAAAGGAGGAGAGAGAAAGAAAAGAAAAGAAAGAGAGGAGAAAGAAAGAAAGGAAGAGAAAAAAGGAAAAAAAGAGAGTGAGTCAAGGTACAAATTGCTGATTAGTTGATTTAGTTGCGTTTTATAAAAATATTAATTCAATTCGTATTTTGAAACACTTTGCTGTTTGTGTTCTACAGCTCTGCACAAAGGTTTCGCATCCCCCTATATATATATATATATATATATATATATATATAGAATGAACTCCTCGGCTTCATAGAGTCCAATGAAAGCTGCTGAATAATGTTCCCTTGTTAACATATTGAATTCCACACCCTCTATATAGAATGAACTCCCTCAGCTTATATGGCGACCCAATGAAAGCTGCTGAATAATGTTCCCTGCCAACATATTGAATTACACCCTCTATATAGAATGAACTCCCTCAGCTTCATAGAGTCCAATGAAAGCTGCTGAATAATGTTCCTTGTTAACATATTGAATTACACACCCTCTATATAGAATGAACTCCCTCAGCTTCATAGAGTCCAATGAAAGCTGCTGAATAATGTTTCCTTGTTAACATATTTAATTCCACCCCTCTATATAGAATGAACTCCCTCAACCATAGAGTCAAGAAAGCTGCTGAATAATGTTCCCTTGTTAACATATTGAATTCCACACCCTCTATACAGAATGAACACACTCAGCTTCATAGAGTCCAATGAAAGCTGCTGAATAATGTTCCCTTGTTAACATATTGAATTCCACCCCCTCTATATAGAATGAACTCCCTCAGCTTCATAGAGTCCAGTGAAAGCTGCTGAATAATGTTCCCTTGTTAACATATTGAATTCCACCCCCTCTATATAGAATGAACTCCCTCAGCTTCATAGAGTCCAATGAAAGCTGCTGAATAATGTTCCCTTGTTAACATATTGAATTCCACACCCTCTATATAGAATGAACTCCCTCAGCTTCATAGAGTCCAATGAAAGCTGCTGAATAATGTTCCCTTGTTAACATATTGGAGTTTTCCTAGATACGCAATACAAAACTGACTGGAAAAAATGTTCGAAATCTAACATGAACTTACTGTACTGCTATTATGGCTTCCTTGCAGTAGACTGTTTTGGCGATATCATTTTGTAATTTTCTTTTGATGATATGATGTTAAATAAAATATCTAAAATATGTTTAAATAGTTTGTTTAACAGTTTATTTTTTTAATGAAGTCTCAATCCTAAAATTCTAGGTGATGCAAAACCTTTGACCAGAGCTGTAGATTTTAAAACTGCTTGGAATTCGTTTTTTAACTATTCATTAATGTTCTAAAAAGTTAACGGGTTACAACCATAACAATAACTTGCTTAATATTGACAGTGCTGGTTCACTATTAGTTTACACTTTAAAACACACAGTATCATTTCCATGTTAAAGCTGCAGAAATTTTACAATTAGCCAAAATTTCTTACAAGTCGTTCTTCCATAAACGCTCCTTTGGGAGAATCTGGAATTCCTTCCCAAACGCTAATGGGTTTGGGATAGTCGGAATCCACGGATTTCATTTTGTCATTGAAGCGATAGTACCTGAAGAAAAAATACATAAGAAAATAACATTACAGCTAATGTCAAACATTCCTTTGAAAAATCATTTTGACAGCCCTGGTTAAGCATCGAGACACACACAAACAAAAATTAAAAACATAATTCATATATTTTATTTAACATCATGTTCTAATCAAAGAAACTACAAAATTATATCACAAAAAAAAAAAAAAAAAAAAAGTTCACGGAAGCCATAATCGCAGTACAGTAAGTATTTCAGGTTAGATTTCGAAATGTTACATTTTTCCAGTCAGTTAAGTATCTGGGAAAACTCCAAAGCGGCGTGTGTGTAATTCAGTATGTTAACAAGGGAACATTATTCAGCAGCTTTCATTGGACTCTATGAAGCTGAGGGAGTTCATTCTATATAGAGGGTGTGTAATTCAATATGTTAACAAGGGAACATTATTCAGCAGCTTTCATTGGACTCTATGAAGCTGAGTGAGTTCATTCTATATAGAGGGGGTGTAATTCAATATGTTAACAAGGGAACATTATTCAGCAGCTTTCATTGGACTCTATGAAGCTGAGTGAGTTCATTCTATATAGAGGGTGTGTAATTCAATATGTTAACAAGGGAACATTATTCAGCAGCTTTCATTGGACTCTATGAAGCTGAGTGAGTTCATTCTATATAGAGGGGGTGTAATTCAATATGTTAACAAGGGAACATTATTCAGCAGCTTTCATTGGACTCTATGAAGCTGAGTGAGTTCATTCTATATAGAGGGGGTGGAATTCAATATGTTAACAAGGGAACATTATTCAGCAGCTTTCATTGGACTCTATGAAGCTGAGTGAGTTCATTCTATATAGAGGGGGTGTAATTCAATATGTTAACAAGGGAACATTATTCAGCAGCTTTCATTGGACTCTATGAAGCTGAGTGAGTCCATTCTATATAGAGGTGTGGAATTCAATATGTTAACAAGGAACATTATTCAGCAGCTTTCATTGGACTCTATGAAGCTGAGTGAGTTCATTCTATATAGAGGGTGTGGAATTCAATATGTTAACAAGGGAACATTTCTTTTCACTGGACTCTATGAAGCAAAATTCATTCTGTATAGGGGGATGCAAAAGCTTTGTTCGATGCAGCAATGTCACTCGATCAGACTTCTCCACTGTAATCCACTCACTTGTTCCCCCTGAAGAAGTAGGTCTTTCCGTTGGGAAGCCAGAACAGCGCAGCGTCAATCCGGTCTTTGGGAAGCCCTTTTCCCAAATCCCGGAGGCTCTTGGGATAGCCCTGCTCCAGACTGGACTCAGAGAACACCCAGTGCTGGTCACCTACAGAAAGAAAATCACATCATTGTCTTTATTAACATCAGCAGTATTATTAGTTGTAATGTGATATTCTGTGATGTGATATTTTACAATGTGATATTTTGTAACAATTGTAAGTTGCCCTGGATAAGGGTGTCTTCTAAGAAAAAAATAATAATAATAATAATAATAATAATAATAGCTGTATTTAAAAAGTTTAGCATCCCCTATCTATAGAATGAACTCCCTCAGCTTCATAGAGGTCCAATGAAAGCTGCTGAATAATGTTCCCCTTGTTAACATATTGAATTCCACCCTCTATATAGAATGAACTCACTCAGCTTCATAGAGTCAATGAAAGCTGAATAATGTTCCTTGTTAACATATTGAATTCACACCCTCTATATAGAATGAACTCACTCCAGCTCATAGAGTCCAATGAAAGCTGCTGAATAAATTCCCTTGTTAACATATTGAATTCCACCCCTCTATAGAATGAACTCCCTCAGCTTCATAGAGTCCAATGAAAGCTGCTGAATAATGTTCCCTTGTTAACATATTGAATTCCACCTCTATATAGAATGAACTCCCTCAGCTTCATAGAGTCCAATGAAAGCTGCTGAATAATGTTCCCTTGTTAACATATTGAATTCCACCCCTCTATATAGAATGAACTCACTCAGCTTCATAGAGTCCAATGAAAGCTGCTGAATAATGTTCCTTGTTAACATATTGAATTACACACCCTCTATACAGAATGAACTCCCTCAGCTTCATAGGGTCCAATGAAAGCTGCTGAATAATGTTCCCTTGTTAACATATTAATTCCACCCCTCTATATAGAATGAACTCACTCAGCTTCATAGAGTCCAATGAAAGCTGCTGAATAATGTTCCCTTGTTAACATATTGAATTACACCCTCTATACAGAATGAACTCCCTCAGCTTCATAGAGTCAATGAAAGCTGCTGAATAATGTTCCCTTGTTAACATATTGAATTCCACCCCTCTATAGAATGAACTCATCCAGCTTCATAGAGTCCAATGAAAGCTGCTGAATAATGTTCCTTGTTAACATATTGAATTACACCCCCTTATACAGAATGAACTCCCTCAGCTTCATAGAGAGTCAATGAAAGCTGCTGAATAATGTTCCCTTGTTAACATATTGAATTCCACCCCTATATAGAATGAACTCCCCTTCATAGAGTTTTGAATAATGTTTTGTTAACATATTGAATTACACACCGCTACTTTGTAGTTTTGTCATTTATTATTATTATGTCTCATTTAAATTTAATAAAAAAAGAAACTACTTGTAATACTATTTCTAATCCCCCTAAATTAAACTGGTGTTTGACCTTTGACACTGACCTTTAAAGAACACGAACTTGCCGTCCCCTCTCTCATAGGCGCTATCGATGGAGGCGGGGAGATCTTTCCAGAACTGACCAATCGGGAGAGGGTAGCCGTCCAACACGCGGTTATCACGAACTCGCCACAACCACTCATTCTGTCAAGACACGAAAATCAAAGAGATCAGTTCAGCACCACACCCTCCTCCCCCTGTCAGTTTGTAACACATTCATAACTAATCGAGGCTCGGTGGTCCAGTGGCTAAATAAAGGGTCTTCTTTGTTACCAGGAGGTTCAAATCCCGGGTCAGCCACTGACTCACTGTGTGTGTGTGACCTTGAGCAAGTCACTGAACCTCCTTGTGCTCTGTCCTTCGGATGAGACGTCAAACAAACGAGCTCCTATTGGAAGTGACTCTGCAGCAGCAGCAGCAGCAGTTGTTGATGATGCAGAGTTCACCCCCCTAGTCTCTGTGAGTCGCTTTGGATAAAAGCGTCTGCTAAATGACTTATTATTATTATTATTATTATTATTATTATTATTATTATTATTATTATTATTATTAATTATTATTATTATTATTATTATTATTATTATTATTATTATAATAATAATAATAATAATTATTATTATTATTTATTTCTTAGCAGACGCCCTTATCCAGGGCGACTTATAGTCGTAAACAAAAATACATTTCAAGAATCACAGTACAAGTATTAACACAATTAAGAGCAAGATAAATACAATCACTTCGGTTCTAGCAAGTACAAGTATATGACAAAATATGATTCAATAACGGAGCAGATAACAGTGTCAGTGATAGTTACATCAGGATATAATTAAATACAAAATACTACAGATTAAATAACACTTGACAGATTACAGTACTCAAGTATAATAATAATAATAATGATAATAATAAACTATCAAACACTCAACTTATATTCAATGACAAACGTCTCCACACTTTTTTTCCCCCCAATGTCTTCAATGCGGATTACCTTGAAGACGAACATTTCCCCGCGTAGCACCGCGATGGTGTCAAAGTCTCCTTCGCACACGTTGGGTCCATTCGGGGTTCCGTTGGGGGGCTTGTTGGGGACTCTGGGGGTCCTGGGGATGGGGGGGCGCCGGGTGATGATGTCAGGCTTCTTTGGTGGGAGTGTGGGGGCTGGGAAAAATGAGGTACCTGGAAAGAAAGAAAGAAAGAAAGAAAGAAAGAAAGAAAGAAAGAAAAAAGAAAGAAATTAATAATTACCCAGGCTGTGAATCCTGCCCGGTTCCTTTTTGAGGACTTCCGGGTTTCAAGAAGAAATCACATAAGAACATAAGAAGGTTTACAAACGAGAGGAGGCCATTCAGCCCATCTTGCTCGTTTGGTTGTTAGTAGCTTATTGATCCCAGAATCTCATCAAGCAGCTTCTTGAAGGATCCCAGGGTGTCAGCTTCAACAACATTACTGGGGAGTTCGTTCCAGACCCTCACAATTCTCTGTGTAAAAAAAAGTGCCTCCTATTTTCTGTTCTGAATGCCCCTTTATCTAATCTCCATTTGTGACCCCTGGTCCTTGTTTCTTTTTTCAGGTAAAAAAAGTCCCCTGGGTCGACATTGTCTATACCTTTTAGGATTTTGAATGCTTGAATCAGATCGCCGCATAGTCTTCTTTGTTCAAGACTGAATAGATTCAATTCTTTTAGCCTGTCTGCATACGACATGCCTTTTAAACCCGGGATAATTCTGGTCGCTCTTTGCACTCTTTCTAGAGCAGCAATATCCTTTTTGTGGCGAGGTGACCAGAACTGAACACAATATTCTAGATGAGGTCTTACTAATGCATTGTAAAGTTTTAACATTACTTCCCTTGACGATGATGATGATTTGTAGTGACCTTTCAACTAGTAATAGTGGAGCTCAGAGGTCAGCGAGTCAATACCAGGTGCATTGGGATTCAGAGATGGAGGATTTCAATTCAATACGAACGCAACTCATCAGAAAAAAGGTAATTTTAAATAAAAAAGAAATACATTTGAAGCTCACAAAATAAGTCCTTCAAATGCCATGAATCTCATTACTTTATCCAGTGTCGCACATATGTAGTTTTATTATTACGACAAAACATAGTCCCTTTCGTTTTAAATACATTTTTTAACTGACCGGATCTACTTACTGTACAGCTGTTGTATCCCTCTGCGGTCGTCATCTGGCAGTTCAAAGTTCTCAGTATTCATCCACTGGTAGAAAGGCGCCATGATCGCAGACGGGTCGTTGGAATGTTCCAGGCCGAGGGCGTGGCCTAACTCATGAACCGCCACCAGGAACACATTGTTACCTAGGAGACCAAAACAAGACGTGGCTTTCACAGCGTCTATTCATCCAATCACAGGGTTAGAAACTCACACTAGCCCTGCTGCTGCTGCACCCAGTCCTGGAGTTCAGAACTCCCCTCAATGAAGTCTAGTATTATTATTATTATTAATATTGAAATGATCAGGAGGCAGGAGTTTGAGCATAATGTTAGTAAACCTAATAAGAGGCAAGAGAATGGATTTTAAAGATGGTCAGCGCTCCTTTAAAGGGAGGGGTCAGTGATCCTGTTAATAAAGCTAATAAGAGGTGAGAGAATGGATTATAAAGATGGTCAGCGCTCCTTTAAAGGGAGGGGCCGGTGATCATGTTAATAAAGCTAATAAGAGGTGAGAGAATGGATTTTAAAGATGGGCAGCGCTCCTTTAAAGGGAGGGGTCAGTGATCCTGTTAATAAAGCTAATAAGAGGTGAGAGAATGGATTTTAAAGATGGTCAGCGCTCCTTTAAAGGGAGGGACCAGCGATAATGTTAATAAAGCTAATAAGAGGTGAAAGAATGGATTTTAAAGATGGTCAGCGCTCCTTTAAAGGGAGGTGCCAGTGATCATGTTAATAAAGCTAATAAGACGTGAGAGAATGGATTTTAAAGATGGTCAGCGCTCCTTTAAAGGGAGGGGCCAGTGATCATGTTAATAAAGCTAATAAGAGGTGAGAGAATGGATTTTAAGGCAGTGCCTTCAGGACTGCTCTACAGCACTAGCAGTCCTGAAACTCACCAGCCAGTTCAGAGTTTTCCACGGTCCAGGGTTCGGCGAAGTCAAAGTGAGTGTCGCCCCCTATGCCCTGGCCGGGGAAGTACGCGTGAGCCAGGAAGCCCCCCTCCCCATCGAAGGGGGTGCTATCGCCATGGAAACCGTCGGCGAACATCAGCATGATGTCAGCGAACTTCTCGCGCTTGTCTCTGATCAGGTGATAGGGGATTTCTCTGAAGCGCAGAGGCGTGACGCGCTCCCAAACCTGGAACGCACGACGGATTGCTTCAAATGTCTTGGACTCTCCCACCTTCGGAGTGTAGTTCTGAATACTGCGGGGGGGAGAGAGAGGGGGAGAATGTTGCTTCTACTAAACAGAGGAAACTCGTTTGATAACTTTGTCTAGCTCCCCTTTAGAACATAAGAACATAAGAAAGTTTACAAACGAGAGGAGGCCATTCAGCCCATCTTGCTCGTTTGGTTGTTAGTAGGTTATTGATCCTAGAATCTCATCAAGCAACTTCTTGAAGGATCCCAGGGTGTCAGCTTCAACAACATTACTGGGGAGTTGGTTCCAGACCCTCACAATTCTCTGTGTAAAAAAAGTGCCTCCTATTTTCTGTTCTGAATGCCCTTTATCTAATCTCCATTTGTGACCCCTGGTCCTTGTTTCTTTTTTTTTCAGTCCCTAGGTCGACATTGTCTATACCTTTTAGGATTTTGAATGCTTGAATCAGATCACTGCGTAGTCTTCTTTGTTCAAGACTGAATAGATTCAATTCTTTTTAGCCTGTCTGCATCGACATGCCTTTTAAACCCGGGATAATTCTGGTTGCTCTTCTTTGCACTCTTTCTAGAGCAGCAATATCCTTTTGTAACGAGGTGACCAGAACTGAACACAATATTCTAGGTGAGGTCTTACTAATGCATTGTAAAGTTTTAACATTACTTCCCTTGATTTAAATTCAACACTTCTCACAATATATCCGAGCATCTTGTTGGCCTTTTTATAGCTTCCCCACATTGTCTAGATGAAGACATTTCTGAGTCAACATAAACTCCTAGGTTTTTCATAGTTCCTTCTTCAATTTCAGTATCTCCCATATGATATTTATAATGCACATTTTATTGCCTGCATGCAGTACTTTACACTTTTCTCTATTTGAAACAGGCAATGGTATATATATATATATATATATATATATATATATATATATATATATATATATATATATATATATATATATATATATATATATATATATATATATATATATATATATATATATATATATATATATATATATATATAAATGATCCATTTCAAACGGTGTTGTTTCAATCTCTGAGAAAGGCAGCTCTCTCACCAGAAGGTGATTTCATTGTGGTTCCACCTCAGCCCCTGGATAGCGTAGCGTTTTCTACGCAAGTTGGTTTTTAATTCGGAGCCGAATTTATCAGGGACTCCACAGCGCGGTCTCTGCATCGCTCTGCAAAGAAACACATCTGTCAGTAACTCCTGATAGAGATAGAGAGATAGAGAGATAGAGAGATAGAGAGAGAGATACTGAACCAGGGGTCAAACACACAAACACATTGACACACACACACAGATACACATATATACACATACACATACATATACAGCTCTGGCCAAAAGCTTTGCATCACCCTCTATACTAATTTTGCTTCATAAATTTGAATGAAAGCTGCTGAATAATGTTCCCTTGTTAACATATTGAATTACACACCCTCTATATAGAATGAACTCCCTCAGCTTCATAGAGTCCAATGAAAGCTGCTGAATAATGTTCCCTTGTTAACATATTGAATTCCACCCCCTCTATATTGAATGAACTACCTCAGCTTCATAGAGTCCAATGAAAGCTGCTGAATAATGTTCCCTTGTTAACATATTGAATTCCACACCCTCTATATAGAATGAACTCCCTCAGCTTCATAGAGTCCAATGAAAGCTGCTGAATAATGTTCCCTTGTTAACATATTGAATTACACACCCTCTGTATAGAATGAACTCCCTCTGCTTCATAGAGTCCAATGAAAGCTGCTGAATAATGTTCCCTTGTTAACATATTGAATTCCACACCCTCTATATAGAATGAACTCCCTCAGCTTCATAGAGTCCAATGAAAGCTGCTGAATAATGTTCCCTTGTTAACATACTGAATTACACACCGCCGCTTTGGAGTTTTCCCAGATACTTAACTGCACGAAAAACATAACATTTCGAAATCTAACATGAAATACTTACTGTACTGCTATTATGGCTTCCGGTAGCCTTTTTTTTTTTTTTGCAATATCATTTTGTAGTTTTCTTTTGATTACATGATGTTACATAAAAGATCTAAATTATGTTTATAGATCTTTTTAATTATGACTCAATCCTAAAATTCTAGGTGATGCAAAACTTGTGGCCACAGCTGTAGTGCTTTCATTAATGACAGCATATAATACAACTGAATATGTTTTTTTATTTGCAATGTAACAAATGTCTGTTATTAAATTCTGTATTCAAAACCAAGTTCTGCTTGCATCTTTTCCTTTACAAATACTGAAACATGATTTCATTGATCTCACTGAGAGAGACTTCTAGTGGAAACGTTTGCCATTGAATTCACACTGAAGACGCTGAGAAAGAATTCTAGTGGAAACGTTTGCCATTGAATTTACACTGAAGACGCTGAGAAAGACTTCTAGTGGAAACGTTTGCCATTGAATTTACACTGAAGACGCTGAGAAAGACTTAGTGAAACGTTTGCCATTGAATTTACACTGAAGGACGCTGAGAAAGATGTCTAGTGGAAACGTTTGCCATTGAATTTACACTGAAGACGCTGAGAAAGACTTCTAGTGGAAACGTTTGCCATTGAATTTACACTGAAGACGCTGAGAAAGATGTCTAGTGGAAACATTTAACATTGAATTTACACTGAAGACACTGAGAAAGACTTCTAGTGGAAACGTTTGCCATTGAATTTACACTGAAGACGCTGAGAAAGACTTCTAGTGGAAACGTTTGCCATTGAATTTACACTGAAGACGCTGAGAAAGACTTCTAGTGGAAACGTTTGCCATTGAATTTACACTGAAGACGCTGAGAAAGATGTCTAGTGGAAACATTTAACATTGAATTTACACTGAAGACACTGAGAAAGACTTCTAGTGGAAACGTTTGCCATTGAATTTACACTGAAGACGCTGAGAAAGACGTCTAGTGGAAACGCTTAACATTGAATTTACACTGAAGACACTGAGAAAGACTTCTAGTGGAAACGTTTGCCATTGAATTTACACTGAAGACACTGAGAAAGACTTCTAGCAGAAACGTTTGCCATTGAATTCACACTGAAAACACTGAGAAAGACTTCTAGTGGAACCTTTTGCCGTTAAATTTATGAAGCTTCTTTAAGTAAACCCAGCTCTAGTGAGTGTTGAACAGCTCTCGGGGTGGGGTCCTTTCTCAAGGGGTTTTGAAAGAAGGTGTGTCAAGAGACTCACTGGACGGTCTCAGGGTCAAAGACGCCGGTCACTCGAAGGCCGTAGAACAGCTGCATGTCCATGACGGCGGAGGAGAGAGTCTGCTTAGAGCGGGCAGCGTGGGTACGCAGGTCACCAGGGGGCAGGTACCCATACTGCTGCAGCCAGACCTAGAGATGAGGAGAAGGTTCAGTATCAATATTCGAAGCAATTTCCTGTGAAAACGACTACAGCAGCTACCCCACACAGTGGTGTCTATAGAAAGCTGTAATCTGGTGCACTGGCATTGCCTGCTGTGGGGCTTGGCAGGACCACACTGTATAACACTAATATACCCTGTACAGAACTACAGCAGTACAACTGGAGAGATTTCAGGTTGGTTAATGTTCGGTCTTGTCTTTTTGATAAAGCCCCACATTTCTGGTTAGGGTGCGTCTACAAACTGGTATGGTTAATGAACCAGAAGGCATTTTTCCATATAAACAGCATCCTGTTTGAACAGACAGAGTCCTCATTCGTGGAATAAACTACAGCACAGCATGGACATTCCTGGCCTATCCTTTATAAAGCTGCTATTTTTCTTAGATAACTTTCTTGAAGTGTTTCCAGAGGAAAGCGATGACATCACCCTCAAAACACCAATGATGGGACAGCAGTGTGGAGTAGCGGTTAGGGCTCTGGACTCTTGACCGGAGGGTCGTGGGTTCAATCCCAAGATGGGGACACTGCTGCTGTACCCTTGAGCAAGGTACTTTACCTAGATTGCTCCAGTAAAAACCCAACTGTATAAATGGGGAATTGTATGTAAAAATAATGTGATATCTTGTAACAATTGTAAGTCACCCTGGATAAGGGGATCTGCTAAGAAATAAATAATGATGTTGAGAACATTTTGGACAATCATTAATCTACTTAAATTATTAAAATTACATTTAAAAAAAAGAAAACCACACGCCATCAATTCAAACCACACGCCATTCTACAAACAATACAATCCTATGTTGAGAATGACAAACAGTGATCTTACATGGAGGTTTTATTCAGTGGGTTTGAATGTCAATTTGCACGGCCACTTGGGTGGTCTATACCTGTGATGTCACCCTGTATCTGCGATGTCACCCTGTATCTGTGATGTCATCGTGTTTAGAAAGTCGATGTCATTGTGTGCTTGTTTAGTCAGACCTTCCTTTCATGTTTGTGTCTGTGTTTTAATAGCCTCCTGGGAAAGGGGAAAACTTTATTGACTTTCTACTGCCTGTCTGGACAGGAAGTGTGGAGAAAACCATAATTAAGATGGAAAAATACAACTGTAGCAAGTGTCTTTCTGTCTGTTGAGTGGATCTTGTGATATTACAGGCAGTTCATCCAGAACTTCAAATCAGAAACTGTGCACAGGTCACAACATTTGAAAGAAACTAAGAAAGTCAAGCAGTCAAACAGCCAATGAACTGAGCAGGGAACTAGACCTCCAGAGATCAAAGGTTAAACTGACTTCCTGTTGTCTGTTAGCAGATCAAACAGGAGGAAGTTGTTTTGTTGGGTCCTTTATCTCCGTTCAGATTCCACTGGCCCTGCCAGCAGCAAGCTGTATCTCACTGGCTCTGCCAGCAATCTGTATCTCAGCCTCCAGGCTCCGCATTCTTTCTTTGGGAAGGGTAATGTTTAACATACCGAGATGAAAGAGAGACAGAGAGAGGTTAGCTATAAAGAGTGAAAGGGAATGAGAGACAACAGTGAAACGCAGCCATGTTTGAGCAGGGTTAGTTTTCTCTCTCTCTCTCTCTCTCTCTCCTCTCATGACTGAACTGCGCCATTCTGCAATCCATTCATCAAGCAGTTTTAGGATCTAGCACACAAACTAACGGCAGACATTCTCTGATTAAGCGACAGTGGTCGAAGGTGAGGCTGCTTGTGTCAGTTTTTATTTCTCTCCCTCCTTCTCTCTCCCTCCTTCTCTACCTCCTTCCCTCTCCTCTCTCTCCTTTTCCTCTCCTCCTTTTCCTTCTCTCTCTCCCTCTCTCTCTTTTTTTTTTTTACACAACACTTGTCGTAGGTTATTATTAAGCTCCCAGAACGAATGTAAAACCTGGACTGGCTCTCAAACTGCTATGGAATTGAAGAGTCAATCGTCCCGGATGATCATTTTCAAAACAGACGAAACAAACCAAAAAAATAAAAAAAAGTGCCTGCTCAACAAGTTAGGCAGAGGGAAAAAAATGCAACGGGAAGGAATCCTGGAGAGTCAACTAAACAGAAAAACATGCGAGGGACACCCAGGGGGGAGGGAGAAGGGGAGGAGAGGGGATCATATGACAAAAAGAAAAAACAAAGGAAGAAAAAAAAATCCTACAACAGAGAAAGGTGGAAACACTGTAGCAAATTCTACTAAAAACGACACCACTGGTAACTGTGGCTTATATCATGTTAAAACGTCACAAATGGTAAATGTGGCTTATATAATGCTTTATCAGGTTGTGTATCTGAGGTTTGTTATAACATAAGAACATAAGAAAGTTTACAAACGAGAGGAGGCCATTCAGCCCATCTTGCTCGTTTGGTTGTTAGTAACTTATTGATCCCAGCATCTCATCAAGGAGCTTCTTGAAGGATCCCAGGGTGTCAGCTTCAACAACATTACTGGGGAGTTGGTTCCAGACCCTCACAATTCTCTGTGTAAAAAAGTGCCTCCTATTTTCTGTTCTGACTACCCCTTTATCTAATCTCCACTTGTGACCCCTGGTCCTTTTCTTTTTTCAGGTCGAAAAAGTGCCTCCTATTTTCTGTTCTGTTCTAAAGCCACTCCAATGGCAGATTCGTGATTAAAGGGCATATGCTACAATGTATTGCAAAACAGCTGAGAAGAGACGCCACAAAGGCCGTGTGTCCGAGGACAAAGAATAATAAAGAAATCTCTCCTTCACGCCTAAACCGTGTACCTTCCCATACACCCGAGAGAAAAAAACGAGACCGGGCTTCAAAACAGCAGACCTGGGATGAGACAGGGCCACCTGACATCCCGTTACTCTTAAACAATCCCATTAATCTAAAACATATCCACAAACATGTCTTTTCCCTCGCCAAAAAACCCCCATCAACACAGAATATTGCTCAATCGCTGATGCAGCCCTTGCAACAACAGACTGAAACTTAATAATACCCTTCAATGACAGAACCACAACAACTAGGCGTTAGCTACAAATAAAGATAACGCGGTTTATAGCTAACGTCACTATACAAAATATACAAAGTAGATTAAATTTATCCGAAGTTAAAGATTAACCGCTGTGCGAGGCAAATGCGTACACTTTTCCAATACAGCCCTGCATAATTATATTATATATATATATAAAAATTATATATATAATTTTTGTAAACGGTTAAACTTGTACAATCTATACGCTACTATAACAAAATTGTTTAAAACGTGCGTTCTTTTTATTTTATTTTTTTAGACTCACCTCCGGTGTAAAATTTTCACTCGACTCTGCAGTTGAGCTAGAAAATAAGCATTGTCCTAAAAAGCACGCCAGCAGTATCCCGCCTTGAATAACTTGTAACATCTTACACATCCTTGATTTTTCTTCCTTTTTCTTTTAACTGTTTCAACCGTGTCTTGTCGAAGTGTAAAACAAGAAATAAATTTAAAAAACAACGATATATATAAAACAAACAAACAAAAAAAACGTATTTAGTTTTTTTCCTCCGAGCCCCCCCCGCGCCGCAAAACGTTTTGTTTGTTTCCTTTCCTTCTAGAAACTTTTTTTAAAAAAAAACAAATAAAAACGGAACACTTTTTACGCGTATCTAAATGTTATTTCTTTTTTTCTCTTTCTTTCTTTCCTTCCTTCCTTCTTGCTAATGTGAAGACGTGGTATGCATATTCTTCTCTATGGCCGGGTCCTGCCCCAAACTGTACTTGGCGAAAGACAAGATTTTTTTTCCTCTTAAATCCTGTCTCGTTGCCAGATTTGTGTCAAAGCGGACTCGCGTGGACACGGGCGGGATTAAAACTATTCCCCGGAAAGACCTCTGGCTAACATTTCGCTCACAACCACCCAACCCGTTAATATTAACTTGTTAAATAATACGCGATTACAACACAGATGAAAAGGAGGAGGCAGTGAAAGAAAAAAGAAACGAGAACGCGCACTTACTTCTTTCAAATAAAAAAAAATGAGATTTTTTTTATAAGGCGGCATGTCATTTTGTATCATAAGAACATAGGAAAGTTTCCAAACGAGAGGAGGCCCCATTCAGCCCATCTTGCTCGTTTGGTTGTTAGTAAAATCATTATTATTATTATTGATTTCTTAGCAGACGCCCTTATCCAGGGCAACTTACAATTGTTACAAGATATCACGTTATTTTTACATACAATTACCCATTTATACAGGTGGGTTTTTACTGGAGCAATCTAGGTAAAGTACCTTGCTCAAGGGGTACAGCAGCAGTGTCCCCCACCTGACGAAATATCCCAGAATGGATAAATCGCGCACAATTCAAATATAGGATTTTTTTTATATAACATGACAACATTTACGAACTAGAGGAGGCCGTTCGTCCCATCGGCGCTCGTCCGGTTCCGAGCGGGTGATTGATCTCAGAACTTTGTCAAATCGGGTCTTAAAGGATCCACCAGAAACTGCCACTTAAATTACTGTGTGGTTGGTTGACTATTCATTCGACTATTTGCTTCTAACACAGACCCGAGAAGAAGGGATTATATTGTAGCGTCAAACTGAACAGGATTGTGGGGCTCTGTCTGTCTGTCTGTCTGTCTGTCTGTCTGTCTGTCTGCAGCTTTAATGAAACTAAACTCTTTTCAGAATGTAGTAAACTAACACAGACACCAAGAAGAAGGGATTATATTGTAGCGTCAAACTGAACAGGATTGTGGGGCTCTGTCTGTCTGTCTGTCTGTCTGTCTGTCTGCAGCTTTAATGAAACTAAACTCTTTTCAGAATGTAGTAAACTAACACAGACACCAAGAAGAAGGGATTATATTGTAGCGTCAAACTGAACAGGATTGTGGGGCTCTGTCTGTCTGTCTGTCTGCAGCTTTAATGAAACTAAACTCTTTTCAGAATGTAGTAAACTAACACAGACACCAAGAAGAAGGGATTATATTGTAGCGTCAAACTGAACAGGATTGTGGGGCTCTGTCTGTCTGTCTGTCTGTCTGTCTGTCTGCAGCTTTAATGAAACTAAACTCTTTTCAGAATGTAGTAAACTAACACAGACACCAAGAAGAAGGGATTATATTGTAGCGTCAAACTGAACAGGATTGTGGGGCTCTGTCTGTCTGTCTGTCTGCCTGCAGCTTTAATGAAACTAAACTCTTTTCAGAATGTAGTAAACTAACACAGACACCAAGAAGAAGGGATTATATTGTAGCGTCAAACTGAACAGGATTGTGGGGACAGTAATTGTAAAGCCAGGATGCCCGATAGCCACGGGATATTTTGTGAGAAAGAACGCTAGCAAATATTAAATTTGAGGATTTATTAATCTGT
The DNA here is from genome assembly GCA_036884735.1 of Huso huso. Taxonomy (NCBI): domain Eukaryota; kingdom Metazoa; phylum Chordata; class Actinopteri; order Acipenseriformes; family Acipenseridae; genus Huso; species Huso huso. The sequence goes on along the minus strand of CM072709.1, from coordinate 7,048,588 downwards.
CACTCACTTAGTGGAAACGTGACAAGTTCTGAATATATTTTTCATGGAATGCAATCACTTCGGTAAAACTTCATCACACGTTGAGCGAATTGAGCCCTTCCTTTCTGAACGCAGTTATAGTTGGCTTCAGAAAGAGGAACACGACAGCTGGAAAAAACAGCTCCTACTATCACAAGATGTTCTTGTAAAAAAAGAAAACAGGAAAATAACTTGAACGACGCAAGATCTCTCGAGCAAGCTTAAAACAGAAAAAGGGTGTGTCGCCATCTGCTGTCCAACTAGCCACACTGCAGTCTGTGTGCTAACCAGTCTTCGGGTAATTAAAACGCAGAGATATCACTGCAGACAGTCTCTGTGTCAGGTTTTTAAAATGTTCTCACAACGCCATTAGATCATGTTGTCATATTAATTCACATGGTGTTATTATCATGGATTTAATAACTTGCAGATTGCAAAAACATCCAGACAACACCAGCTATTTCAGTTCTATATAATTATTTATTTCTTAGCAGACGCCCTTATCCAGGGCGACTTACAATTGTTACAAGATACCACATTATTTTTACATACAGTTACCCATTTATACAGTTGGGTTTTTACTGGAGCAATCTAGGTAAAGTACCTTGCTCAAGGGTACAGCAGCAGTGTCCCTCCACACTACTCCACACTGCTGCCCTATATAATTAAGGGCAATAGTGCTTTTTAAACTAGTGTCAATTAATTTAGCGAGGAGACAGACAGCAGTCTTGCACCATAAGAGAGATTCATTGACAAATCACTTATAATAATAATAATAATAATAATAATAATAATAATAATAATAATAAAAAAGCTCTTACAACTGATACCAAAAGAAAAATGTGTTTTTATTACAATATGCATGCGAAAAAGGAAGAGAGTCGCACTGAATCCTAGTAATGAGATCAAACATTTTGAATTATCACTTGATGGTGTTTGTCTGGAGAATCCTAGGTCACTGATCAGCATGACTTTTTAACTTGACTGCTGTAACTTTCCTGAAGACACAAGAGGATTGAAATGTGTGCAGACTGCATTTGATCGCTCTGGCTGCACACGTGCCGACTCAATGTTTAATACAATAAGGGGAAGGCAAGCTGACAAGGGCTCCAGTTTATTTTTTAAGCAGTCGGTCCCCTTTGGATTTTAAAAGGAGCGACAGATTCTTCCCTTCTTTTTTCTTCTTTTCTTCCTGCGTCTTTCTCCATCTCTCCATTCCACGGTCCACTTCTGAACTCAACATCACAACTCTCCGCTATGAAGAGAAGGAAAAAAAATTATTCCAAATTTAGACACTGAATTCAAACTTTCTATAGATACCAGTGTGTTGGGTAGGTGTGTAGTTCTGCGCAGGGTTTTATATCAGTGTTATATAGACTCTGTGTTGGGTAGGTGTGTCATTCTGCGCAGGGTTTTATATCAGTGTTATATAGACTGTGTTGGGAAGGTGTGTAGTTCTGCGCAGGGTTTTATATCAGTGTTATATAGACTCTGTGTTGGGTAGGTGTGTCGTTCTGCGCAGGGTTTTATATCACTGTTATATAGACTCTGTGTTGGGTAGGTGTGTAGTTCTGTGCAGGGTTTTATATCAGTGTTATATAGACTCTGTGGTGGGTAGGTGTGTAGTTCTGCGCAGGGTTTTATATCAGTGTTATATAGACTGTGTTGGGTAGGTGTGTAGTTCTGCTTGCGGGGTTTTATATCAGTGTTATATAGACTCTGTGTTGGGTAGGTGTGTAGTTCTGCGCAGGGGTTTTAGATCAGTGTTATATAGACTCTGTGTTGGGTAGGTGTGTAGTTCTGCGCGGGGTTTTATATCAGTGTTATATAGACTCTGTGTTGGGTAGGTGTGTAGTTCTGCTTGAGGGTTTTATATCAGTGTTATATAGACTGTGTTGGGTAGGTGTGTAGTTCTGCGCGGGGTTTTATATCAGTGTTATATAGACTCTGTGTTGGGTAGGTGTGTAGTTCTAGCGCAGGGTTTTATATCAGTGTTATATAGACTCTGTGTTGGGTAGGTGTGTAGTTCTGCGCGGGGTTTTATATCAGTGTTATATAGACTCTGTGTTGGGTAGGTGTGTAGTTCTGCGCGGGGTTTTATATCAGTGTTATATAGACTCTGTGTTGGGTAGGTGTGTAGTTCTGCGGGGTTTTATATCAGTGTTATATAGACTCTGTGTTGGGTAGGTGTGTCGTTCTGCGCGAGGGTTTTATATCAGTGTTATATAGACTCTGTGTTGGGTAGGTGTGTAGTTCTGCGCGGGGTTTTATATCAGTGTTATATAGACTCTGTGCTGGGTAGGTGTGTCGTTCTGCTGCAGGGTTTTGTATCAGTGTTATATAGACTCTGTGTTGGGTAGGTGTGTAGTTCTGCAGGGTTTTATATCAGTGTTATATAGACTCTGTGTTGGGTAGGTGTGTCGTTCTGCGAGGGGTTTTATATCAGTGTTATATAGACTCTGTGTTTGGGTAGGTTGTGATTCTGTTCTGTCCGGGGTTTTATATCAGTGTTATATAGACTCTGTGTTGGGTAGGTGTGTAGTTCTGTCAGTGGGTTTTATATCAGTGTTATATAGACTCTGTGTTGGGTAGGGGTGTAGTTCTGCGCGGGGTTTTATATCAGTGTTATATAGACTCTGTGTTGGGTAGGTGTGTAGTTCTAAGGGTTTTATATCAGTGTTATATAGACTCTGTGTGCGGGTTTTGGGTAGGTGTGTAGTTCTAGTTCTGAGGGTTTTAGATCAGTGTTATATAGACTCTGTGTCGGGTAGGTGTGTAGTTCTCGCGGGGTTTTATATCAGTGTTATATAGACTCAGGGTTTTATATGTGTTATATAGACTCTGTGTTGGGTAGGTGTGTAGTTCTGCATGGGGTTTTAGATCAGTGTTATATAGACTCTGTGTTGGGTAGGTGTGTAGTTCTGCAGGGTTTTATATCAGTGTTATATAGACTCTGTGTTGGGTAGGTGTGTAGTTCTGCGCGGGGTTTTTATATCAGTGTTATATAGACTCTGTGTTGGGTAGGTGTAGTTCTAGACTCTGTGTTGGTTTTAGATCAGTGTTATATAGACTCTGTGTTGGGTAGGTGTGTAGTTCTGCGCAGGGTTTTATATCAGTGTTATATAGACTCTGTGTGGGGTAGGTGTGTAGTTCAGTGTTATATAGCTCTGTGGGGTTTATATCAGTGTTATATAGACTCTGTGTTGGGTAGGTGTGTAGTTCTGCGCAGGGTTTTATATCAGTGTTGTATAGACTCTGTGTTGGGTAGGTGTGTAGTTCTGCACAGGGTTTTAGATCAGTGTTATATAGACTCTGTGTTGGGTAGGTGTGTAGTTCTGTGCAGGGTTTTATATTAGTGTTATATAGTGTGGTCTCTTCAGCATTGCCACATGTACAGCGAGACTCTACCAACAGGACAACACAGAAACCAATCGTACAAATAATGTCTGCTTGTGAAGTTCAAATTCAAGATCAAAGACACAAACTGACATTTTAACATCTTGGCCACCCTTAGTTGGGTTTGCTATGCAAAAATCTACTCACTGCTAATTCTTCCATCTCCTGCTTTCTTCGAATCTGTCCTTTGAGAAGGGGTGCTGCTCTGCCATCTGAAATAGAAACCATTCAATCAAATAGAAACCATTCAATCAGTGATCATGTTAATAAAGCTAATAAGAGGTGAGAGAATGGATTTTAAAGATGGTCAGCGCTCCTTTAAAGGGAGAGGCCAGTGATCATGTTAATAAAGCTCAGAACTTACCAGCATACGACCAATCAGGTAAGTCTGTCAAAGGTCCATATTCTGTGCCGCTTCTGGCAAAGCCATTCCTGAAGATCAAGAGAAAATTCATTTAAAGTATAAAATACTACTGACCCTGCTGCTTACAGCTCTGGCCAAAAGTTTTGCATCCCCCTCTCTATATAGAATGAACTCACTCAGCTTCATAGAGTCCAATGAAAGCTGCTGAATAATGTTCCCTTGTTAACATATTGAATTCCACACCCTCTATATAGAATGAACTCACTCAGCTTCATAGAGTCCAATGAAAGCTGCTGAATAATGTTCCCTTGTTAACATATTGAATTCCACCCCCTCTATATAGAATGAACTCCCTCAGCTTCATAGAGTCAATGAAAGCTGCTGAATAATGTTCCTTGTTAACATATTGAATTCCACCCTCTATATAGAATGAACTCACTCAGCTTCATAGGGTCCAATGAAAGCTGCTGAATAATGTTCCCTTGTTAACATATTGCATTCCACACCCTCTATATAGAATGAACTCACTCAGCTTCATAGAGTCCAATGAAAGCTGCTGAATAATGTTCCCTTGTTAACATATTGAATGACACACCGCTTTGGAGTTTTCACAAACACTTAACGAAAATAAAATAATGTGACATTTCTAATTCTAACATGAAATACTTGCTGTACTACCACTAAGGGTTCCGGTAGACTTTTTCTTTGTGAGATCGTTTTGATTATATGATGTTAAATAAGAGATCTGAATTATGTTGAATACTCACTCGATACGCCATTTGCTCCCAGCCTGGGACGCTGCAGTCAGAGAAATATTTTGAGCTCTACAGATCTGAGAAATCTGCGGACACAACCGCAACCCTGAAATGATAAATGCATGTTGAAAATAGTCGCCTTATACGTTGCCTTTTATTTTCTGATGAAGCACAGAAAGTTAGAGTGGGTAAGAATATCGTGAACATTCACCTAGATGCGAATTTCAACAAGTAAAAATAAATACATAAATAATAATAATAATAATAATAATAATAATAATAATAATAATAATAATAATAATAATGCACGTCAAGTTTGAAAGTAGACCGTTCAATCACAGCGTAGACGTTAATACAGCATAAAATGCGCTGAAATATATCGCTCCTAAACGAGGTATTCGTGTTTTTGACGCATTTGTTAACTTACTTTATAGACGTGTTAAAAACCATTTTTAAAATAGCCTACTGTGAGATTAAAATAATGACTGTATTAACACGGCGACAGAAAATTCTACCCCGTGATTAAAAAAAAAAAAAAACATGTCACGTTAGTTCTCTAAATCTAAAATGCTATGCCCCATGCATTGTGTGTTATTATTACGCATGTTGTTGTTTTTAAACTATTTAAAATATACATATAGTTTCGTTTCTTGCCTGATTTCAAACATGTCAACATGGGTGCAGCCATTTTGTTTTCTTAGGTACGCAGATGTCAAGGTGACGACGGCGCCGTAAAGTGGCCAAAAAGACTCGGTAACGGTAGGCTAAAAGTCGAACTTTAAAATGTGGTAGTAAAATCCACGGGACCTTAAATAGAAAACAATACATCGACATAAAATACTGCATTGTTTTAAAATAATCTTAAACAGATCTTCAACCTTCATTAATTCCGCTTTTTTTTTTTAAATAATGAAAGCAGCACTTGTTGTAAACTAATGTCTAGCCGCTAGATGGCGGTCGTGAGCGTGTTTCAATATACCATAGGTGTCAAAATAATTTAAAAACAAAAAGACTTAAAATATACCACAGGGATATTATTACACTTTCTGAACAGCCTTCCTCTGCTGTGTTAAGCAAATATAAGAACACACACTGCTCTGCTCCACCAGCACAGAGCAGAGGGAGGCTGTTCAGATAGTGTAAGAGCCTATCTTTCTCTTTGCCTGCTCCACCAGCACAGAGGAAAGCTGTTTAGAGAGTATAAGAGCCTCCCTTTCTCTCTCTTTCCCTGCTCCACTAGCACAGAGCAGAGGGAAGCTGTTTAGAGAGTATAAGAGCCTCTCTTTCTCTTTCTCTTTCCCTGCTCCACCAGCACAGAGGGAAGCTGTTTAGAGAGTATAAGCGCCTCCTTTTCAAGCGCAGAGGCTCCAAAAAAAAAAAAAAAAAAAAGGATTACCCTAAGGACACAAGAAGTGCAGCTCAGACAAAGCCTGCACGTCGATATTTGGGTGTGGTTTTTATTGCTCAACATTGCAGTCTGACTGCAGTCACATTGGATAGATATGACTCAAAAGCGCCATTTTAAATGTTAGAGCAAACATGTAGAGCTGTGGCCAAAAGATTTGCATCAATTAGAATCACTTAGCATAATTAAAAAAAAAAAAAACTGTAACAAGTTAATTCCACATTATTATTGTTTATTTCTTAGCAGACGCCCTTATCCAGGATGACACAATTGTCATAAGATATCACATTATTTTCTACATACAATTACCCATTTATACAGTTGGGTTTTTACTGGAGCAATCTAGGTAAAGTACCTTGCTCAAGGGTACAGCAGCAGTGTCCCCCACCTGGGATTGAACCCACGACCCTCCGGTCAAGAGTCCAGAGCCCTAACCACTACTCCACACTGCTGCCCACATACAAGAGGATGAACTTTTGGGCAGAGCTGCACACTGTTCTGTAATCACTTTTTATATATATCATGGGCAACACAGTTGAGATGACTTTGATAAAGTAATGAGCTTCATGGCATTTAAAGGACTTATTTTGTGAGCTTTAAATGTATTTCTTTTTTATTTAAAATTACCTTTTTTTCTGATGAGTTGCGTTCGTATTGAATTGAAATCCTCCATCTCTGAATCCCAATGCACCTGGTATTGACTCGCTGACCTTTGAACTCCACTATTACTAGTTGAAAGGTCACTACAAATCATCATCATCATCAAGGGAAGTAATGTTTACAATGCATTAGTAAGACCTCACCTATAATATTGTGTTCAGTTCTGGTCACCTCGTTACAAAAAGGATATTGCTGCTCTAGAAAGAGTGCAAAGAAGAGCGACCAGAATTATCCCGGGTTTAAAAGGCATGTCGTATGCAGACAGGCTAAAAGAACTGAATCTATTCAGTCTTGAACACAGAAGACTACGCGGTGATCTGATTCAAGCATTCAAAATCCTTAAAGGTATAGACAATGTCGACCCAGGGGACTGAAAAAAGAAACAAGGACCAGGCATCACAAATGGAGATTAGATAAAGGGGCATTCAGAACAGAAAATAGGAGGCACTTTTTTTACACAGAGAATTGTGAGGGTCTGGAACCAACTCCCCAGTAATGTTGTTGAAGCTGACACCCTGGGATCCTTCAAGAAGCTGCTTGATGAGATTCTTGGATCAATATGCTACTAACAACCAAACGAGCAAGATGGGCTGAATGGCCTCCTCTCGTTTGTAAACTTTCTTATGTTCTTATGTTCTTAAGTGCAGCGTCTTTCCTGAGAGCTGTGTTTTCCCCAGTGTAGCACCACATGTCTGTTTTAAAATGAAGATCCAGGTTTGCTAGAACATGTGTTTCTCTCAGAGCAGTGCCTTCAGGGCGCTGTGTAGCAAATGGAAGCGAAGGGCAGGTAGGGTTTCTGGAATGGTTTTGGGAGCTCCACAGCAGGGAGGATTTTAGTTCAATAGCAACGCTCTGCAGGTTGAAACTTGTGTTCTTGGCTCTCGAGTCTGAAGTGAATCAAAGGCTGCAGTGCTTTGATCTGTCTGTGATCTCATCCCTCCCTCCTGAAAATGTGATAGCTACGCACGCACACACTGTAACACACACACACACTGAGACACACAAACACAGAGACACACACTGACACACACATTGAGACAGACACACACTGAGAGACACACACACTGACACACACACCCTCACACTGAGACACACACTGAGACACAAACACAGACTGAATAGATTCAATTCTTTTAGCCTGTCTGCATACGACATGCCTTTTAAACCTGGGATAATTCTGGTTGCTCTTCTTTGCACTCTTTCTAGAGCAGCAATATCCTTTTTGTAACGAGGGGACCGGAACTGAACACAATATTCTAGGTGAGGTCTTACTAATGCATTGTAAAGTTTTAACATTACTTCCCTTGATTTGAATTCAACACTTCTCACAATATATCCAAGCATATTGTTGGCCTTTTTTATAGCTTCCCCACATTGTCTAGTTGAAGACATTTCTGAGTCAACATAAACTCCTAGGTCTTTTTCATAGTTCCCTTCTTCAATTTCAGTATCTCCCATATGATATTTATAATGCACATTTTTATTGCCTGCATGCAATACTTTACACATTTCTCTATTAAATGTCATTTGCCATGTGTCTGCTCAGGTCTGGTTCTAGTTGCACTGCCATAGACGTGTGTAACGCAGGCTAGATCAGCCAGGGTCTCCAGGATCCTTTAAGACCCAACTTGACGCAGTTCCGAGATCAATCAGCTGCTCAGAACCCTAACAGACTCCTCTCTCTGCTGAGCTTTCTTCATCCGAGACTGTGGTGACACTGGGGCGTAATTACATTGTAGATGCAGTCAGCATGTTTAACAGGACATACATTCACAGCTTAGTCACTCAGCCTCTCCCTCTTTCCAGCACTCCACTCTAGGCCCTGTAGCTCAGAGACAAGCAGCTACACGCAGGGGCGACCGGATTCCAGTTGCATGATCCTGGCTGGATCACAGCTCCTGTAAAGGACTAGACTGCGTCTCTTTCATCAGGAACCATGAAACAGTCGACACGGCTGATCTGAGAAATGCCACAAATTACCGTCATCGATTCCATGTCATGTGAACGTGATGATGGGGTGAGGCTGGTAGAATGGGACAACAGTGTGATCTTCTATACCTAAATGATCTTCATGATGGTTCTGTATTACACAGACAGACAGTGGAGCTACAATGGCAATGATGGTTCTGTATTACACTGATGGGCAATGGTAGCAATGGCAATAATGGTTCTGTATTACATATGGGCAAGCTAGGGCAGCTAATGGGGTGAGGCTGGTAGAATGGGACCACAGTGTGCTAACTATACCCTAAATGATCTTCAATGGCAATGCAGGCAGACAGTGGAGCTACAATGGCAATAATGGTTCTGTATTACACTGAGGGGCAATGGTAGCACAAGTGATGGTAGTCTAAATGATCTTCAATGGGGTGAGGCTGGTATGGCAATGATGGGACCAGGGGCGTTGCTAACTATACCCTAAATGATCTTCAACGGCAATGCAGACAGACAGTGGAGCTACAATGGCAATAATGGTTTTGTATTTTATGGTAACCTAATCGAAACACGTTGTCCTTCCTCCCGTTTGAAAATGTGCGCATTTTGTCCCTCTTTAACTATTAACTCCCTATTAACTCGACTCCTAATATTTGTCTATGACGTGCCTTTGAGCCGGACAACCGACCTCCAACCCCCCCCTTGTCTCCTCCGCACATTCCAGTAACCTAACAAACTAATCCCGCTTCAAAAAGATCCGCTCCGACCGAGAACACTTTCGAATTCAAACTTCAGCTGAAAAAAATAAACCAAAACAAACAAAATAAATAAATAAATAAATAAACGGTTAATAAAAAGATATGCTTCAAATATGGGGGGGGGGGGGGTTGTAAGTTTTCCAAGTGTGTGTATATCAATGCGCAATGCGCTCCGCCTCTGTATCACAAAAAAACGAGTCCCGTTCGCTAAACCAAGTTAAAAAAAAAACCAAAAAAAAAAAAAAAAAAAAAATTGTCTAGTTGGTGCGTTTAGAAAACAAACCGGTAAGGAAAGACGTTTCCGTTTTTCTCTTCTCTCCAGACTTGAAGAAATAATAATAACAACAATAAAAAAAGTCGTTTTTACTTTGGAATTAACCAAACAGAAACTGAAAAGAGAAATCACAGCGTGTTTTTTTTTTTGGGATACACGTACGCGACATCTACAGGTTTGAACACCGCAAAACAAAGCGAGATGGAGCGGGTCACAAATCAAAGAAGCAACGGGATCGCATCGTAACGTTATTATCTTTGTTTTACAATAAAACGTGTTTTTTTTAGTTGAGAGGGGACGGTTTATAGCTTATTAGTAGCGTATTTGTTTAAAACTATCCAGATATCGTTGTCCGTTGTGTTATTTTTTGATGTAGTCCTTTGTTTCACATTTTTACGACACGGAAAATAACCCAAACAACAGCGTCCTTTCACTGTGTGTTTAGGATATATATATATATATATATATATATATATATATATATATATATATATATATATTTAAAACTTAAATTACAGTCGGATGTGTAGGTACATGAAGTTAAACTGCTTGATTTGTGCTGTTTTAGACCATTGTTTCTTTTTTAAAACGGTATTATCGCCTTGTTTTTAAATTATTACACTTTTTTGTATATAATTAATATGTAATTGTATTATTGTTTTTTTTTAACATTGTAATTATTTCAATATACATAAACTTTGGGATTCCATAATATTTTGTTATAATAATAATAATAATAATAATACAAATCCAATGGATCGTTTGGGAAGCAAACTTCTGGAGAAATTAAAACTGACCGACTCGGGCAGCGTTAAATTAAATAGAAATAAAGACGGCTCCTGTAATAACGCGCACAACACGGCCAACGCCAAAACAAAACGAGGGTCGCCTCAGGAGAAACTGTCCGGCTTAAACCGGGGGACAGCCGGGGTGTATCAGCAGCTCGCACAGGGGAGCGTTCAGCCGGCCACTGGGGCTTCACTTGAGTTCTGCCCGGGAGGTGGTTCTGCCGGTCTCCGGTGCTCTCTGAGGCGTCCGCCGCTGCACCGAGACTGCACCGCGGGTGTGGATGCTAACACAGCGGAGTACACAACCGCTGAACGCGGTCCCGGGACGCTCTTTGACTCCCCCAGACTCTACTCGGCGGATGCTCGACACAGCGCCGGCTTGCAGCTAGCGGACTGTAACAATATAGGCAAAGATGTCGGTGCCCAGGACAGCGAATTCAACCGGGCCAGCAGCGGCAACGGTAGCCGCCGTTACTCGCTGGAAATTCAACAGCAACTGATTCAGCAGCAGCAGCACTTCCCGGGGTTTAATCAGCGTTTTAGCGGAAGCGAGTTTTTGGAGATACAAAACGGCGAGCCCCCCAAGCGCTTCTCCTTGCAAGAGTCGCCCACCAAACGCTTCAGCACCGGCAGCGACTTTTCGGACAGGCACGGCGTTTACCAGCGGCAGTCGGACCCCAGCGCGGTTGCGGGTTATTACCCCCCGCCTTACAACAGCAGCAGCAGCAGCAACGCTGGGAGCGGCAGCAACGCGGGCTTGAGCCCCCGGTCCTCTTACAGTCTCTACGAGTCGATACTGACCAGCCCGCGCTCCAGCTTTGCCAGCACGGCCAGCGGCGGTGACGGGAACAACAGCCCCCGGACGAGCGTCAACTTCGAGAGCCGTTCAAGCAGCAACCGGACCAGCGGTATCAGCATGGGCTACGACTCCAGGTACGGCTTCGGGGGCTCAAGCGCTGAATGCCCGCAGTCAAGTGCCGGCGCCGGTCTGCAACAACCGCAGCCGGGGTGTCCGTTATTCCACAGCCCGCGTTCTAGCTTGGCAGCCGCAGCCGCGTCAGTTAATTACTACACGCCAGACTGCTGGGGGGTGGACTTTGAGACCGAAGCCGCTTTCAGGTATCAGCAACGGGGTCTGTATCTTGGGGGAAGCCAGGATAATCGGCACTCGTACCCGCCCGCTCTCGGTAGCCCGGCTGCGGCAGGTTGTTTCGAAAGGGGCGCGACCCGTCGCTCCATTACAGGCTACCCGCTAGAGAAAGCGCGCAACTCGGCTGGGACGCGTTACCAACAAGAGTTGGCGTATCTGCTGAGCAGAGACCGCCTTTTGGAGAGTCAGGCCGGCGCGGTTAATGGATCCGCGGCTCAAGAAACCCAGGCGCCCGCTTCTATTCCAGCCTCCGTCGGTGGCGCGCTAGTCGGGGCTCAGAGTAACCACAGTGTCGTGACCCCTGCCGTCGCGCTGAGCCGCAAGCATCAGGGCGCGCTTATCCATCAGGTCAGCTCCGCCCGGGTGAACCACACTCTCACCCGGCCCCAGGAACCACCGACGCGGGCACAGCCAGGACGGGAACCGGGGGAGTTGAAAGAGGAATATTTCGGTGAGTTGTTTTTTTTTTTACATATGCAAATTCTAATTACTTTATTTCATATGTGATAATTGTTCAATTAAAAAAAAAAAAAAAATGATTTTAGTTGTGGCAATTTTAGGTTGTGGCTGAGTTCTACTTCGTTTGAGGGCTGTGTTGGAAACCGGAAGTCAGAGTCAATGTGTTTTTTATGCCCAGTCTGGCTTGGAAAAAAAATGTGTTAAGTGACCTTTTAAGCAGAGTTGTATTTGGGAATGGGTCTATAAGGCAACCTGTTTAACTACAATCAACAAGCATACACATGGGGCAGCAGTGTGGAGTAGTGGTTAGGGCTCTGGACTCTGGCTCTGGCTCTGGACTCTTGATTAGAGGGTTGTGGGTTCAATCCCCAGTAGGGGACACTGCTGTTGTACCCTTGAGCAAGGTACTTTACCTAGATTGCTCCAGTAAAAACCCAACTGTATAAATGGGGAATTGTATGTAAAAATAATGTGATATCTGTATAATGTGAAATAATGTATAATGTGATATCTTGTAACAAGTGTAAGTCGCCCTGGATAAGGGCGTCTGCTAAGAAATAAATAATAATAATAATAATACACAAAAATATCCAATAATGTTATTTTATGGACCGATTGGTTTCAAAATTGCTATGCACACTAAGCATGATATACTGAGTCTTGCACACTTTGAATGGCGTCAGTGGGTGCTGTGGTTCAAAAGCCCGACAGTACACAAGCCTTGTTGACCTCACTCATGGAGGGAGTTAATTCAGTAACACATTAGGGTTAGAAACTCACACTAGCCGTGCCGCTGCTGCTGCACCCAGTCCTGGGGTTCAGAGCTCCCCTCAATGAAGTCTATTATTAATATTGATATGATCAGGAGCCAGGAGTTTGAGCAGGGTTACAAACTCGCACTAGCCCTGCTGCTGCTGCTGCTGCACCCAGTCCTGGGGTTCAGAGCTCCCCTCAATGAAGTCTATTATTATTATTATTAATATTGAAATGATCAGGAGACAGGAGTTTGAGCAGGGTTAGAAACTCACACTAGCCCTGCTGCTGCTGCTGCTGCACCCAGTCCTGGGGTTCAGAGCTCCCCTCAATGAAGTCTAGTATTATTATTATTATTAATATTGAAATGATCAGGAGCCAGGAGTTTGAGCAGGGTTAGAAACTCACACTAGCCCTGCTGCTGCACCCAGTCCAGGGGTTCAGAGCTCTCCTCAATGAAGTCTAGTATTATTATTATTAATATTGAAATGATCAGGAGCCAGGAGTTTGAGCAGGGTTAGAAACTCACACTAGCCCCTGCTGCTGCACCAGTCCTGGGGTTCAGAGCTCCCTCAATGAAGTCTATTATTATTATTATTATTATTATTATTAATATTGAAATGATCAGGAGCCAGGAGTTTTTTGCAGGGTTAGCAACTCACTCTAGCCCTGCTGCTGCTGCTGCACCCAGTCCTGGGGTTCAGAGCTCCCCTCAATGAAGTCTAGTATTATTATTATTAATATTGAAATGATCAGGAGCCAGGAGTTTGAGCAGGGTTAGAAACTCACACTAGCCCTGCTGCTGCACCCAGTCCAGGGGTTCAGAGCTCTCCTCAATGAAGTCTAGTATTATTATTATTAATATTGAAATGATCAGGAGCCAGGAGTTTGAGCAGGGTTAGAAACTCACACTAGCCCTGCTGCTGCTGCACCCAGTCCTGGGGTTCAGAGCTCCCCTCAATGAAGTCTAGTATTATTATTATTATTATTATTAATATTGAAATGATCAGGAGCCAGGAGTTTTTTGCAGGGTTAGCAACTCACTCTAGCCCTGCTGCTGCTGCTGCACCCAGTCGAGGAGGGAGAGTGCAGGGAGGAGGGAGGGAGTGTGCAGGGAGGAGGGAGGAGGGAGGGAGTGTGCAGAGAGGAGGGAGGAGGGAGGGAGTGTGCAGGGAGGAGGGAGGAGGAGGGAGGGAGTGTGCGGGAGGAGGGGGCGGAGTGTGGGGGAGGAGGAGGGCGGAGTGTGCGGGGAGGGAGGGAGTGTGCGGGGAGGAGGGAGGGAGTGTGCTGTGCACACGTACTCCTGCAGGCAACGACGGGCTCAGCAGTTGCCACACCACACGACGACAACAGGCCCGGGCTCGACCCGGGCTCCAGGGAGGGAATTCCTGGCAGCAATCGGGAGAGGGAGGAGGGAGAAGGGAGGAACCAGACCGTGTTGCAGGTCTTTTAACTGTTTCAGCTCAAGTTTATAAAACTCAATTTCATCTCGTTCTTAAAACTCCAACTACCTATAACAGTTTTTCATAGTAACGTTGCCCGCTGTGTGCTGGGCAGAGCCTCGCTGTGCTGTGCTGTGCTGTGCTGTGCTGTACACAGGTCAATGCTGGCAGGACCACACTGTATAACACTGATATAAAACCCTGGACAGAACTACAGCAGCTTCCCACCACAGAGGTGTCTATATAAAGTTATAATCTGGTGCGCTGGTATTGTCTGCTGTGTGCTGGGCAGAGCCTCGCTGTGCTGTGCTGTACACAGGTCAATGCTGGTGGGACCGCACTGTGTAACACTGATATAAAACCCTGCACAGAACTACAGCAGCTACCCAACACAGTGGTGTCTATATAAAGTTATAATCTGGTGCGCTGGCATTGCCTGCTGTGTGCTGGGCAGAGCCTCGCTGTGCTGTGCTGTACACAGGTCAATGCTGGCGGGACCGCACTGTGTAACACTGATATAAAACCCTGGACAGAACTACAGCAGCTACCCAACACAGTGGTGTCTATATAAAGTTATAATCTGGTGCGCTGGCATTGTCTGCTGTGTGCTGGGCAGAGCCTCGCTGTGCTGTGCTGTACACAGGTCAATGCTGGCAGGACCGCACTGTGTAACACTGATATAAAACCCTGGACAGAACTACAGCAGCTACCCAACACAGTGGTGTCTATATAAAGTTATAATCTGGTGCGCTGGCATTGCCTGCTGTGTGCTGGGCAGAGCCTCGCTGTGCTGTACTATACACAGGGCAATGCTGGCGGGACCGCACTGTATAACACTGATATAAAACCCTGGACAGAACTACAGCAGCTTCCCACCACAGTGGTGTCTATATAAAGTTATAATCTGGTGCGCTGGCATTGTCTGCTGTGTGCTGGGCAGAGCCTCGCTGTGCTGTGCTGTACACAGGGCAATGCTGGCGGGACCGCACTGTATAACACTGATATAAAACCCTGGACAGAACTACAGCAGCTTCCCACCACAGTGGTGTCTATATAAAGTTATAATCTGGTGCGCTGGCATTGTCTGCTGTGTGCTGGGCAGAGCCTCGCTGTGCTGAGCTGTACACAGGGCAATGCTGGCGGGACCGCACTGTATAACACTGATATAAAACTAATATCCTTTCTTGACAGGCACATGCATGAAGTGTAATAAGGGGGTCTACGGCTCAGACAACGCCTGTCAAGCTCTGGACAGTCTGTTTCACACACGCTGTTTCATCTGCAGCTCCTGCGGTGAGTGTCTTGTTTCGATCCTGCAGGTCTCCATTCGATATAAATCACGTTGCGCGTCACAGAAGAGCTGGTGAGTGCGAGGGAGCAGAATCATTTAGTGTGCTTATACTGTGCATTTACCATAGTTTACAATGCTTCCCTATGCTTTACCAGACCTCTCTGTGCTTTACAATGCTTCCCTATGCGTTACCACACCTCTCTGTGCTTTACAATGCTTCCCTATGCTTTACCAGACCTCTCTGTGCTTTACAATGCTTCCCTATGCTTTACCAGACCTCTCTGTGCTTTACAATGCTTCCCTATGCGTTACCACACCTCTCTGTGCTTTACAATGCTTCCCTATGCTTTACCACACCTCTCTGTGCTTTACAATGCTTCCCTATGCGTTACCACACCTCTCTGTGCTTTACAATGCTTCCCTATGCATTACCACACCTCTCTGTGCTTTACAATACTTCCCTATGCTTTACCAGACCTCTGTGCTTTACAATCAAGATAAGAGGCTTTTCTTTTTCTAATTCTCTCTCTCTCTCACCATTCTCTCTATCCTCTCTCTCTCTCTCTCTCTCTCTCTCTCAGGCAGGACACTCAGAGGGAAAGCATTTTACAATGTGAACGGGTCAGTCTATTGCGAAGAGGACTACATGGTAAGACCAGCAAAGCCCGGTCACAGTGAATCTTTGTGGGGTTTTTTTGTACTCTCTGAGTTACAGATATAGAAAAACTAAAAGAAACGAAATGACGAAGTCGCGGAGAAACGCTTCCAGTCGAAAAACGTTTTGTCATTTCGAATTTGATCAGTTTCTTTCGGTGTTTCAAAATTGAGCACACTGTCGAGTCTTTAACAGTTAGGGAGTTGAAAAACTGTCACGTGGTTTGAATGGAATGTGAAAAGGTGTAAAGCAAACACCATTAACTCAAAGTCCTCTGTAAAAAAAAGGAATTCAAGGGACGGCTGAAGCAGCAGCAGCAGCTGGTCCTTTTAAGTAATGCAATGGAAGCACTGCTTGTGTTTTTCTGTGTTTTTTTTTTAGTTTTCTGGTTTCCAGCAAGCTGCTGAAAAGTGCTGTGTTTGTGGGCATCTCATCCTGGAAAAAGTGAGTAGAGACTGTAAAAAAAAAAACAAGAACGCCACTTCAGAATCAAGTTTCTAACCCTGCTCAAACTCCTGGCTCCTGATCATTTCAATATTAATAATAATAATACTAGACTTCATTGAGGGGAGATCTGAACCCCAGGACTGGGTGCAGCAGCAGCAGCAGCAGCAGCAGGGCTAGTGTGAGTTTGTAACCCTGCTCAAACTCCTGGCTCCTGATCATTTCAATATTAATAATAATAATACTAGACTTCATTGAGGGGAGATCTGAACCCCAGGACTGGGTGCAGCAGCAGCAGCAGCAGGGCTAGTGCGAGTTTCTAACCCTGCTTAAACTCCTGGCTCCTGATCATTTCAATATTAATAATAATAATACTAGACTTCATTGAGGGGAGCTCTGAACCCCTGGACTGGGTGCAGCAGCAGGGCTAGTGTGAGTTTCTAACCCTGCTCAAACTCCTGGCTCCTGATCATTTCAATATTAATAATAATAATACTAGACTTCATTGAGGGGAGCTCTGAACCCCAGGACTGGGTGCAGCAGCAGCAGCAGCAGGGCTAGTGCGAGTTTCTAATCCGGCTCCTGTTTCTAACTCTGTGATATTGGAGAAAAATAACCGCTTTGAATAAATTCTGTAATAAAAAAAAAAAAAGCTGTTTAACGACCTTCTATTCTAACCCTTGTTTCTTTGTGTTCAGATTTTACAGGCGCTGGGTAACAGTTATCACCCAGGCTGCTTCCGCTGCGTTATCTGCAACAAAGCCCTTGATGGCATTCCTTTCACTGTGGATTATTCCAACAAGGTGTACTGTGTCAGTGACTACCACAAGTAAGAATCCTGAAGACATTATAACACTGATATAAAACCCTGCGCAGAACTACACACCTACCCAACACAGAGTCTATATAACACTGATATAAAACCCTGCGCAGAACTACACACCTACCCAACACAGAGTCTATATAACACTGATCTAAAACCCTGCGCAGAACTACACACCTACCCAACACAGAGTCTATATAACACTGATATAAAACCCTGCGCAGAACTGCACACCTACCCAACACAGAGTCTATATAACACTGATCTAAAACCCTGCGCAGAACGACACACCTACCCAACACAGAGTCTATATAACACTGATATAAAACCCTGCGCAGAACTACACACCTACCCAACACAGAGTCTATACAACACTGATATAAAACCCTGCGCAGAACTACACACCTACCCAACACAGTCTATATAACACTGATATAAAACCCTGCGCAGAACTACACACCTACCCAACACAGAGTCTATACAACACTGATCTAAAACCCTGCGCAGAACTACACACCTACCCAACACAGAGTCTATATAACACTGATATAAAACCCCGCATGGAACTACACACCCACCCAACACAGAGTCTATATAACACTGATCTAAAACCCTGCGCAGAACTACACACCTACCCAACACAGAGTCTATATAACACTGATATAAAACCCTGCGCAGAACTACACACCTACCCAACACAGAGTCTATATAACACTGATCTAAAACCCTGCGCAGAACTACACACCTACCCGACACAGAGTCTATATAACACTGATCTAAAACCCTGCGCAGAACTACACACCTACCCAACACAGAGTCTATATAACACTGATCTAAAACCCTGCACAGAACTACACACCTACCCAACACAGAGTCTATATAACACTGATCTAAAACCCTGCGCAGAACTACACACCTACCCAACACAGAGTCTATATAACACTGATATAAAACCCTGCGCAGAACTGCACACCTACCCAACAGAGTCTATATAACACTGATATAAAACCCTGCGCATAACTACACACCTACCCAACACAGAGTCTATATAACACTGATCTAAAACCCTGCGCAGAACTACACACCTACCCAACACAGAGTCTATATAACACTGATATAAAACCCTGCGCAGAACTACACACCTACCCAACACAGAGTCTATATAACACTGATATAAAACCCTGCGCAGAACTACACACCTACCCATCACAGAGTCTATATAACACTGATATAAAACCCTGCGCAGAACTACACACCTACCCAACAGAGTCTATATAACACTGATCTAAAACCCTGCGCAGAACTACACACCTACCCAGCACAGAGTCTATATAACACTGATATAAAACCCTGCGCAGAACTACACACCTATCCAACACAGAGTCTATACACGGGGGAAAACATAACTCTAAGCTGGGAGACATGTACCTTCCTTAGTTCATCTTTTGTAGATGGATGCCCTCTGGTGTCTGAACTGTAAACTGCACCCTCTGTGAAGCAGTGTGCTATTGCCACCTAGTGTATCGTAGAAATATTACAAGTAAATTTAACATTGAATTCTACAACTTGCAGAGATCTAGATCAGGGTTTCCCAATCCTGGCCCTGGTCCAGTTACTTAAGTAGACCCTTAATTGAAATGATAATTTGATTACTTAGACCTTTTTTAATTGTTTTTAGCTCTTAAACAGTTAGCTACAATAACATTTTATGTGTAAGTTGAACTTTACAACTGTATTTAGGAGCTGAAAACAAGTCAAAATGTCTACGTTATAATTGAGAGCTCAGTTGGAATGAAAACCAGCAGGGGGTCCCCAGGACCTGGGTTGGGGGGCGCTGCTGTAGAGAAGCGCTCGTCCGATTGTGCTGAAAATCGCTCGGGACCTTCTTTAGCTAACGAGTCAGGGCTGCAGTGTGGAGTAGTGGTTAGGGCTCTGGACTCTTGACCGGAGGGTCGTGGGTTCAATCCCAGGTGGGGGGGACACTGCTGCTGTACCCTTGAGCAAGGTACTTTACCTAGATTGCTCCAGTTAAAACCCAACTGTATAAATGGGGAATTGTATGTAAAAATAATGTGATATCTTGTAACAATTGTAAGTCGCCCTGGATAAGGGCATCTGCTAAGAAATAAATAAATAATAATAATAATAATTTGTCCTTTTCTATTTATTTTGTAATTCTTTCTAGGATTTTTGCACCGAAATGTTCCTCCTGTGGCCAGCCTATTCTACCTGCAGAGGTAAACACTTCCTCGCTCTGGGGTTGTTTCATTATAATAATATTAAAATATATTAGGATGTAATTTACTGAAATATTTTCCTGACTCTGTAAATCCCTTTTCTTTAACAACTGGACCACACAGCCTCCTATAATACAATCTCCCTTCATATTGTTTTAGGTTTCACAAGCACCGAAAAGCAGTCTGGAGTAGTGAGAATGCTTTAACTGGGGGGTGATTTTGTCTCTGTTCACTTTAGCTCAGGGCGATCTTACTGAAGTTTCCAGTGATATCCTAGGATTCGCTATCCCGACAAAGGGTTATTAACATGTGTGTGTTTCTGTTCCCTGTGCAGGGCTCCGAGGAGATATTCAGAGTGGTCTCCATGAACAAAGATTACCACTCAGAGTGTTACCACTGCGAGGTGAGTGAGACCACAGCAGCTTTAAATTCACTCGTAACTGATTTCCTGATTTCTCATGAGGAGGCTGTGTGGTCCAGTGGTTAAAGAAACAGGCTTGTAACCAGGAGGTCCCCGGTTCAAATCCCACCTCACCCTGAGCAAGTCACTTCACCTCCTTGTGCTCCGTCTTTCGGGTGAGACGTAGTTGTAAGTGACTCTGCAGCTGATGCATAGTTCACACACCCTAGTGTCTGTAGGTCTCCTTGGATAAAGGCTAAATAAACAAATAATACATATTTTCTACAAGGTCCCAGACAAATTCGCCAGACGCTTATTGTGAATTACTTCTTGTAAGACTGATTCGCTTACCAAGAATTATTCAACGAGTGTAAAACATGTTGGGAAATGTATTTCCTTGTGCCCGGATCAGCGAATCAATTCCTGGGTGTAGACAAAAACACTGAAGTACTCTCACAACTTCAAACCATCGTGCAGGATTGTGGGGCTCTGTCTGTCTGCAGCTTTAATGAAACTAAACTCTTTTCAGAATGTAGTAAACTAACACAGACACCAAGAAGAAGGGATTATATTGTATTGTCAAACTGAACAGGATTGTGGGGCTCTTTCTGTCTGTCTGTCTGTCTGCAGCTTTAATGAAACTAAACTCTTTTCACAATGTAGTAAACTAACACAGACACCAAGAAGAAGGGATTATATTGTAGCGTCAAACTGAACAGGATTGTGGGGCTCTGTCTGTCTGCAGCTTTAATGAAACTAAACTCTTTTCAGAATGTAGTAAACTAACACAGATACCAAGGGATTATATTGTAGCGTCAAACTGAACAGGATTGTGGGGCTCTGTTTAACGTCTCTCTCTCTCTGTGCAGGACTGTGGGTTGCAGCTCAGCGATAAGGAAGGGCAGCAATGCTTCCCATTGGAGGGACACCTGCTGTGTCACTGCTGTCACATGACGAGAGCCAGCGCGCAGCCACAAACGCCTCCCCTCAGCTACAAGCACTGAGGCCCAGGGGGTTCCACCCTACATCCTGTGTGTGCCTGCTATTCCATCCCCCCCAGGAAACTAAACTACAGGGACAAAAACAGAAACCCAATGTAAAACTCTGAGCTCTGTTTGTAAAACCTGTAAGATATATACTGAGCATCAAAAGAAAAGTATCACTTGTATTTGAGCTTCAAAAGAAACTTACCACTTCTATTTGGATAAAATTCACTAGCTGTGATCGAAAAATGACAAACTCTGTGCTGATCAGCAATCGACGTCACGAAGATGCTGCAGAATGATCTGTCGATCTCGGGCAGGTGGTGTGACTCTTGGTCTCCCAGTTGGTGGTGCTGTCATTGACAGAGTTTGAAATCGCTGGCTGCGAGCACCCAAGACGGCAAGCCACAGCACGCTGCCCTAGTCCATCCTCCAACATGCCGATCGCACGAAGGCGCTGCTCTCTGGACAGACGTGGCATATTGTTTTGTTTTTTTCTGTGATTTTCTTTATTGCTTTTATTCAAGCTTGCAGTTAATCAGCTGAAATCGCTCCATATCCAGCGTCCAATCAGCTGTCTCACTAATTAGGTGATTAAGAGCATCTGCTTCAGTCATAGTCATTCACGTGTGTCATGGTCAAGGATGAAAAGACATCCAAAACATTTCATCAATGCCCAACATTTATATACCTTATTTTTTTCGAAAATAAATGTGTTATAATAGTGATGTTCGTTTCGATGCTCGGTATATTATAACTAAGTGCTGGGCCTGACATTCATGTTCAGATATTATTGTGTGATGCAATACTGGCGATGTTACAGTGAAAAAGAATCACTGTCAACTTCCTTTTGTGTCGAGCAGAACGGATGCTATCGATTTCAGACCTCATTCTTGCAGTGTTCCCTTTGAATCTTTTTTAATTCTGTTCATGGGAACTAACATCACCATGGCTCAGTTTTTTTTTTTTTTTTTTCTTTGCCTGGTTATGCATAACGGGCCCCAGAGCTGCTTGCAACCCGATCTGGTAAAACGATGATGTCATTAAAGATGACATCATTTCATTCCAGTACAGC
Organism: Huso huso; assembly: GCA_036884735.1. NCBI lineage: Eukaryota > Metazoa > Chordata > Actinopteri > Acipenseriformes > Acipenseridae > Huso > Huso huso. The sequence continues at coordinate 7,026,523 of CM072709.1, read as the reverse complement.
CTGCCCACCAGCCCCTCCCCAGTTCTGCTGTAGATATTTTTGCTGCAGGCCACAACGCTAGAGGTCTGATTGAAGTGCAGTGCTGGGTTTGTTTTATAGAAGCACTTCTTTACTGTGACCTGTGACACAGGAAGTAGTTCTCCCCCGGTGTTCAGTATACGGGGAGTGAAGGAGACGCTTCTTCACAGAGAGAGTGGTGCAGGAGATGAAATGGGTTACCCAATCACGTTGTAAATGCAGAATCACTGAAATTATGTGTTTATTTAGCAGACACCTTTATCCAAGGTGACTTAGAGACTAGGGTGTGTGAACTATGCATCAGCTGCAGTCACTTACAACTACGTCTGACCCGAAAGACAGAGCACAAGGAGGTTAAATGACTTGCTCAGGGTCACACAATGAGTCAGTGGCTGAGGTGGGATTTGAACCGGGGACCACACAGCCTCATAATAATAATAATACCTGACTTGACAAAGTTCTGAGATCAAGCAGCTGCACCAAACCCAACGGGCTGAACGACCTCTCTCGCTCGTAGGTTGTTTTGCCACAAAGAGGGATGAGAATGAATTGTAAAGCCTGGCTCGTCTCCCGGTAACCCTGACTGAACACCCGAGAGTAATTATTTACATTCCAGGAGACATTCTCCGAGTTTGGCGACCAGGGAAGCGTTTCCTTCTTCTCCAGTAGCAGTGACTTTCAGTTACAAACAGGTGAACGTTAACGTTGAAGATCAAAGAAATAAAAATGTTTTTTGTTGTTACAAACTTCCAGTTACTTTATTCCACCAGTTTTAAAATGTACCAATATTTAAATATCAATGTATAGACTACACTACTGCTTTTTAGCCTTGTTCCTGCAGTGTAAGATCACTGGACTAGAATTATATTAACTGCAGTTTGAAATCACTGTACAATATTGCATTGTAACTGCAGCCTAAGTTAGACTTTACTGTAGTAGAATTGTTAAAAAATAAATCAAAACACAAGCACTGTAAAGACAGGATTCCTGTTCCTCTGACAACGCGAGACCAGTTTGTTTAAAAACTTTTGCTTACTGTATTTTTTTTAACTAGCCATTATTTTGAACTTACTGTTAACGAATGCATTCCATTTTTATTAGTTAGATTTTTTTTATTTTTTTTTGTCGTTCAGGTTTATTACGTTGGTCTCAAGATAATAATGGTTTTCAAGTCGTGTGTATTCCAGTCCTGTTCTGTGTTTTGCTATTAAATATTTAAAAAGTGGTTTAACTGACATTTCTTTGAGTGTGTGTTTATGATAGTCACCCACAGCTGTTACACGAGAGAGATTTAGAAATACTAACATTCAAAATGACAAAAGTTTAAGTCTGTAAAGTTCTTCAAATTTAAACAAATCACTATAGTTCGCTTTAAATGTTAAACCTGTCAATAATTCTAATGTAAACATCGACAGCAGATCATTTCACTCTCCAAGGCAAATGATAAAGGAAAGTGCAAGACTACCTGAAAGCATGCAAACAGAGATTTCATCAACCTACAGCCATGTACTCTTAAAATTAAACAGGTTTAATTTTAAGAAATTTTTTTTTCTCATTAGCTAGGACTACTCTTCATTAAAAAGATATTTTCAAGAGCTTTAGAAAAAAAAAAAAAAAGTTAAAAACACATTGATTTCATTTCTTGGTATTTATTTCAAATTTTACATTCACTCCCTTCCAAACACAGTATTAAAGTACAGTGTACAATATACCTAGATCACACTGTACATGAGGACACTGGGAAACCAAATGTAATCATGTTTAAAATCAAGAGATCTTCATAATACAGTAAATGTAACGGTTAAACGTTTAGTAAAAGAAAAAAAAAAAATACACAAAGGAAAACCAAAAGGAAAAGAAACAAAAAGCAAACCTATTTTTTTTTTCTTCCACGTTTTAAACATTTACAGCCGTAAAATCAAAACCAAAAGGAGACTTCTTATAAAAATCAAAACACGAACAATTTATCTGCCACTCTCAAAACGCTATAGTCGTTGGTATTTGCTGATACAAACGTTTGATATTGATTTTGCTTGAAATTTATTCAGTGGCCAAAATTAGCAGTTTCTGTTCGTTCATGTAATAGGATTCAAAAGGAACGCGCTGCAAGAAAGAGAAACCAAATTTTAGTTCCACTGGACACGAGAGTGTTGGGCTCTCCTTTCTGGAACAGGAGACGGAGGGGGGGAGGGGAGGAGGATAATTATTTTATTTATGGGGTTGTTTTTCAGCAAATAAAAATAAAAACAAAGTTGGAATATTCTTTCAAAATGTAAACTGATTTGTATTGTATTTTTTCAACTAAAAGCATCACGTTGTTGTGCCTCATGCAAGATTGAGAGAGAGAGAGAGAGAGAGAGAGAGAGAGGGGAACAAGAACGCTCAGAACGTTTCAAATAAATGCAAAACCCCAACTAGAAAGAGGAACTAGTGGGGATATGAGAGAGAGAGAGAGCGATTTCAGATTAGAGGATGATGTAAAACACTTGTTTTATTGAAGATCGCTTTGTTGTTTCACTGTTCTCTCGTATTGTTTCTGCAGTTTTATATAAAAAAAAAAATAAAAAAAAAATCTCCTTTGTCACCGGTTAAGAGGAGTTTCTCGGTCTTATTCAATTAAGACAGACAGAAGGACCGACCGGGATGAATTTGTAATTTAAATTTAAATGCACAGTTTGCTTTATTGTGCTCGTTTTGTTAAAGGCATTTTTTTTTAAATCATTTCAGAAAGTCGGTCTCCGTTTCATTTTACCACTCACGCTAGTTTTATTGTTTGTTTCTCTCGGTCACGTTTAATTTTCTAAATTCACGAAGCTTGCTTAATTAAAAACAAAATCCTCAGCCTTGTTTGAAGACAGCTCCATTCCAATTAAACACCCAAAACAAAACCCCTCTCTCTCTCTCTCTATTTGTAGCTAATTTTATATATTTTTTTTGTCACGTCACTGTTGTTCGCTTTGCATCTCGGTTTTTTATCTCCCTCATTTAAAAACAGTCAAAACGTCAAAAAAAAAAAAAAAGAAAACTGAAACAAGCTTCTATATTTTTTTTTTTTTTTTTTCAGTCTGTTTCTCAACGCCTTCGGTCTCTGGGCGGAGGGGTACTCCTGCTCCGGCTTCGCGTTCTGTTGCTGCCCCTCCTCCTCCTCCTCCCCTCTCTCCCCTCCCCCTCCTCCTCCTCCTCTCCTCTGCTCTCTCCTCTTCTCCAGCTGCCTCACTCGCTCCCTCTCCTTCTCAGCCACCTCTTTCTCTCGCTCCTTCAGTCTTTGCGTCCTCTCCTCCTCCCTCTTCTTCTCCTCCTCTTCCTGCTCTTTGCGGCGCTTGATTCGCTCTTTCATTCTCTCAGCACGCTCCACATCTTTCAGCGCCACCTGAGGAAGAATAAAAACTAGATGGTAACTAAAGTTGTGGGGCTTGCTTTATTGGGAAAGTGGTCAAAGTAGTCGACTGGTGTCAAAAGTCACACTGTTTACTAATTGTCTCATGCTTAGAATGTGCTATAAGTTCTATGACAGTTAATTCAACAGTGGGAAGTAGCCTACTGAAAAGTTGATGCAGTTACTAAAACAGCTGTACCTCGTGATTGGTAGACACCATTCCTGTTTTGATTTCATATTTGAATAACAGAGAAGTAGAGGAAGATGTCATAACCTCTAACTTTGTCTAACTTGTTGGGAAAGTTAGAGAATTTAGTTGATGTGGTTACTAAAACAGGTGTACCTCTTGATTGGTAAAAGTTATTTCTGTTTTGATTTCACATTTGAATAGCAGAGAAGTAGAGGAAGATTCCATATATTCTAACTTTTTGTCTTACTTGTTGGGAAAGTGGTCAAAGTAGCTGATTTGTGTCAAAAGTTACATCGTTTACAGTAAATAGAAAGTTGGAAGTCTGGGAGTTTTTAAACAATGGGGAGCTTTAGAATGTTGAAAAAAAAGTCCCATTAAAGTGAATGAAGAAGGACAAAAAAAAAAGGACAAAAAGCTTAATAGTTTAAAAAGTATAAAAGATATCAAAAAGTTGTATACAAGCACACTATTCCAGACCGGTCTACGAGTTTTAAAGTTTGAACGGAGTTTCTAGCTTAAACTGACCCAGTTGGATACTGAGATTCACAAACTGGTTTTTGTTCGTACCTGCTCTGGTGTTAGTGGGAGCCAGTAGATGCATGGAGCCGCCTTGGTTTTGCAGAAGAGATCGTCCAGGAGTTTAGCTGGAGGCTCCTCAGGGGCTTTATCTAAAATAAAAACACACGAAAGATTTAAACATTCAATGCACGACTATAGGAAAAATAATAATAATAATAATAATAATAATAATAATAATAATAATATTGACAAACTCAACTTGTGAATGTCTTTAGCAAGTTCAAATTTCACTGAAAATGGGTAAGCGGATATTAAATAAAATGAATGCTTTGACGTTTACAATCGCCGAGATTCTCTCTAACTGGTGCTTAGAATAAGAAATTCAATGTTTAAACATTTAGACTCTCTCAAAATGTCTTCAATTCAACAACAAACGTTTCCACTAGAAGCCTTTCTTGCCGAATGAAGACACGAGAAAGGCGTCTGTTCGAAACACTGGCCATTGAAAAATATTTATTTATTCAATTTAAAAAAAATAAATGAAGACATTGAAAACGCCCATTTGAAAGTCTTGCAGTATTTCATAATGCAGCACTATTGAGAGTTTGAGTCATGGATGACGCATCTCTCTCTCTCTCTCAAACCCTCGTTCTCACCTTTCTTCTCCGCCTTCTTCTCTTTAGATTTGGCCCTTTCCTTGCGCCTCCTGTCCCGGGATCGAGACCGGGACCTGCGTCCGGCTGCCCCCGGCCCCTCTGCTCCTGTGCGCGCCCCCGCTGGGGCCCCCGTTGCCGGTGGCTTGCTGTTGTAATCCCGCACCTTGTCCCGGTCCCACTCGCGCTCCGCCCTCGCTCTCTCCCGCCTCTCCATCTCCCGCTCTCGCTCTGCCCACTGGTCCCGGACAGGTCGGTCCGAGAGGCGGGGCTGCGGGGGCCCGGAGGGGGGCGGGGGGACGCGCTGGAGGAGAGTGTCCTTCAACTGTCTGGGGCCCTCTGCTGGCCGGAGGTCCGGAACCAGACCTTTGTGGAAGTCGAGCTGGAGAGAGGGGAGGAGGAGAGAGAGAGAGAGAGAGAGGGGGGGAGAGAGGAGAGAGAGAGGAGGGAGAGAGAAGGAGGAGAGAGGAGGAGAGAGAGAGAGAGAGAGAGAGAGAGAGAGAGGGGAGAGGAGGGAGAGGGAGGGAGAGAGAGAGGAGGAGGGGGGAGAGAGAGGAGGAGAGAGAGTGGAGGGAGAGAGAGAAGGAGGGGGAGAGAGAAGGAGGGGGAGAGAGAAGGAGGGGGAGAGAAGGAGGGGGAGAGAGAAGGAGGGAGATTAACAAAATAAAAATGGACACAAGCAGCCTCGCCTTCAGCTCTGGGCGCATCAACTGCAGTCACAGCAGAGCCTCCATTGACAGCCACTGTCGCTTAATCAGAGAATGTCTGCCTTTAGTTTGTGCGCTAGATTCTAAAACTGCTCGAATTTTTTTTTTTTTTTTAACTATTAAAATGTTGTAGTTTTTTATTCATGAATGGATTGCAGAATGGCGCGGTTCAGTCATGTGACTCTGAGACTAGTAGACTGCCAGTTTCAGCAAACATTTTGAAACAAAACGCTCGGCACTGTAGTTTTAGCATTTGTTAATTCGGCTGTCATGCGCGAGTAATAGTTAAGGACGACACACACACAGCAAGACACACTCGTTGCTCTGCTCACCTCATCTTGCTCCGAAAACTCCACGGAAAGGAATTTGGGGTTGGACTGCGGCCACTTCACCCCGTGGAGCGCAGTCCTCGTGGCCACTGCCTCCTCCATCGTAGAATACTGTGGGGAGGGGGGGGAATGTTGTAATAAACGCACGCCAAGAATCTCATTGCATAGCAGTGTCATCCACTCCAGGTTTTACTACCAGCTTGATCAGCCTCCAGTGTGTCTAGGTAACAAGCTCAGGTGTGTTATTATTAAACTCCTAGTGAAACCAGGACTGGATCACACTGCTGTGCAACGGGAGTCTGATTCCCATCCCTGTGATGATAACCAGCATTATTATCGCAGGGATGGGAATCAGACTCCTATTGCACAGCAGTGTCACCCAGTCCAGGTTTTACTTCCAGCTTGATCAGCCCCCAGTGTGTCTAGGTAACAAGCTCAGGTGTGTTATTATTAAACTCCTAGTGAAACCAGGAATGGATCAAACTGCTATGCTCATAGCGCATAGATCAACCTACATGAAACCCACCCTACAGGAATGACTAAGTAATGCAAGGAGAGAAAACCGGCCAACAGGCTGGTCTACTTGACTTGGTTTCTTATCCATTGAGAGTTATTTTACCGTGACATAGCAGTGAGATTTGATCTTGTCAATCCAGAACCCTTCTTCCACCAGAGTCCCGGTTCTGTTCAGCAGCTCTTTTAACTGGCCCAGTGTGAACGGTCGGACCTGCAACACAGCACCAGAAGAGAGGGGGTGGGGTTAGATGATTACAAACCAGGAACGAGTGTGTTTGGATTTTAAGAGCATAAAAACGTATCCCCACAATCTGACACTCTTAAGAACATAAAGTTTACAAACAAGAGGAGGCCATTCAGCCCATCTTGCTCGTTTGGTTGTTAGTAGCTTATTGATCCCAGAATCTCATCAAGCAGCTTCTTGAAGGATCCCAGGGTGTCAGCTTCAACAACATTACTGGGGAGTTGGTTCCAGACCCTCACAATTCTCTGTGTAAAAAAAGTGCCTCCTATTTTCTGTTCTGAATGCCCCTTTATCTAATCTCCATTTGTGACCCCTGGTCCTTGTTTTTTTCAGGTCAAAAAAGTCCCTGGGTCGACATTGTCTATACCTTTTAGGATTTTGAATGCTTGAATCAGATCACCCGCGTAGTCTTCTTTGTTCAAGACTGAATAGTTTCAATTCTTTTAGCCTGTCTGCATACGACATGCCTTTTAAACCTGGGATAATTCTGGTCGCTCTTCTTTGCGCTCTTTCTAGAGCGGCAATATCCTTTTTGTAACAAGGTGACCAGAACTGAAACACAATATTCTAGGTGAGGTCTTACTAATGCATTGTAAAGTTTTAACATTACTTCCCTGCTAAATAACGTGAATACCACGTTCCACGACGACTGGATAAGCTGTTCTCAAGACGTATGCAAAAAAATAATGCGCCCTACAGACAAATGGAAAGTTCAGAGCGGTGTTGCTACGGCGACATATCTGCACAGGGCGGAACACTTGTTAACCAATGAGAGGACTCCGTTTTATAGGAGACTCCTGGTTGCCGGTCTCACCAGGTTGGAGACGTGCACGATGGTGGTGGGTTTGCCGCGGGGAGGGGAGGGGTGCTGGGTGGTCCGGACCGGGTCGTCGATGGTGACGGACATACCGCTCTTCTGCTGGCTGATGGAACGCCGCACTAGAGAGCCACCAGGGGTCGCTGTGGAGACAGGAGAGAGGCATGAGGCAGCAGAACTTGACAGTTATTTTATTTGACTGAAAATAAATCTGAAAAACAACATTTTTCATACGTGTAGAATTTTTTTTTTATATATATATATATATATATACACATACATACACACACACACAATATATATACAGATATATACTTTATATATAGATATATACTTTATATAATACACAAATTATAAATAAATACAAGTTACATTTTTCAATGATTTTTTTTTTTTTTTTATAACTATTGCCGCTGATTTTCGAAATACTAGAAGTTAAATAACTTCACTGACAAATGTTTTAAAAATGTACTTTTCTTTTGGTGCCTCCCAAAATGAACACATTGAGAAACAAATCATATTTTATAGTTTTTATCCTAGGATTAGGATTTTTTTTTGGTTCCGGTATAAACCTTTCTTGACGTCCGTTTCCCTGGTGACTGGAGGCTGGGTCTCCATGGTTACGCTCTGGGGTTCCTTCCTCTCCTCTTCCTCTCCCGCAGCTTCATCCTCCTCCCCACCCTCCTTGCTAGTTTCGTTCTGTCCATTCTCCTGGGCCTCTGCAGGGACCACCTGAATGAAACAAACAAACACAGGTCAGTCACTCAAGGGTGACAGAGGGGGGCTGACAGAGTGGCATTAGGACAGGACTCTTTCATTCCCGTTTCACTCTCTAGGCTGACAGTCTCCTTCTTACTCAGGCCAGCAGTGTGGAGTAGTGGTTAGGGCTCTGGACTCTTGACCGGAGGGTCGTGGGTTCAATCCCAGGTGGGGGACACTGCTGCTGTACCCTTGAGCAAGGTACTTTACCTAGATTGCTCCAGTAAAAAACCCAACTGTATAAATGGGGAATTGTATGTATGTATTATTATTTGTTTATTTAGCAGACGCCTTTATCCAAGGCGACTTACAGAGACTAGGGTGTGTGAACTATGCATCAGCTGCAGAGTCACTTACAACAACGTCTCACCTGAAAGACGGAGCACAAGGAGGTGAAGTGACTTGCTCAGGGTCACACAATGAGTCAGTGGCTGAGGTGGGATTTGAACCGGGGACCTCCTGGTTACAAGCCCATTTCTTTAACCACTGGACCACACAGCCTCCTTTTGTAAAATGATGTTTAAAAAAATTATGGAATTGTATGTAAAAATAATGTGATATCTTTATTTCTTATCTTTATATCTTGAAAACAATTGTAATTCAAATTACTTCTCAATAAGAAAACAACAAAGTGATATTGTAAAAATGTCTCCCTGAAGGAAGCCATAATAGTAGTATCTTATGTTAGATTTCTAAAAGTCAAATTTTTTAATTTGTCAGTTTTTTGTAAAGTATCTGGAAATCTACAAAATGGCGCTGTGTAATTCAATATGTTAACAAGGGAACATTATTCAGCAGCTTTCATTGGACTCTATGAAGCTGAGGGAGTTCATTCTAGATAGAGGGTGTGGAATTCAATATGTTAACAAGGGAACATTATTCAGCAGCTTTCATTGGGCACTATGAAGCTGAGTGAGTTCATTCTATATAGAGGGTGTGGAATTCAATATGTTAACAAGGGAACATTATTCAGCAGCTTCCATTGGACTCTATGAAGCTGAGGGAGTTCATTCTATATAAAGGGTGATGCAAAACGTTTGGCCAGAGCTGTAGAGTCCTAATTAACGCTAGTTCACGCTCTCTCCACACAGCCACTCGGTTCAGCTTGCTGTTTGTTCACCTGTGTGACAGTCCTGCGGATCTGAAGCCCCCTGTCCTGCTCTCGGGGGTCCCCTCTCCCCTCCCCCCTCTCGTTCTCCTCCCCAGACAGGCGCCCTTCATCCGGGTGCAAATCCAGCACGGCCTCCTGGCCTCCCGCAGACACAGGCTTCATATCAGGAATCAGACTCTGAGAGAGAGAGAGAGAGAGAGAGAGAGAGAGAGAGAGAGAGAGAGAGAGAGAGAGAGAGAGAGAGAGAGAGAGAGAGACAGAGAGAGAGAGAGAGAGAGAGAGACAGAGAGAGAGAGAGAGAGAGAGACAGAGAGAGAGACAGAGAGAGAGAGAGAGAGAGAGACAGAGAAGAGAGACAGAGAGAGAGACAGAGAGACAGAGACAGAGAGAGAAAGAGACAGAGAGAGAGGCGAGAGACAGAAAGACAGAGACAGAGAAAGAAAGGGCGAGAGAAACAAAGACAGACAGAGAAAGAAAGAGAGGGTGAGAGAGAAAGACAGAGAGGGAGACAAGAGAGGCAGACAGACAGAGGGGGAGAGAGAGACGGTGAGAGCGAGAGAGGCAGAGCGAGAGACAGAGAGGAAGAGAGGCAGAGTGAGAGACAGAGAGAGGAAGAGAGACAGACAGAGAGAGAGAGAGAGAGACAGGCAGAGACACACAGACAGAGAGAGACACACAGACAGAGAGAGAGACACACAGACAGAGAGAGACACACACAGACAGAGAGAGACACACAGAGAGAGACACACAGACAGAGAGAGACACACAGACAGAGACACAAAGAGAGACACACAGAGACACAGAGAGAGACACACAGACAGAGACACAGAGAGACACACAGACAGAGACACAGAGAGAGACACACAGACAGAGACACAGAGAGAGACACAGAGAGACAGAGAGGGGGAGACGAGAGAGAGAGACACACACACACAGACAGAGGGGGAGAGAGAGAGATTGATTAACAGAAGTATATAGGAGGCTATAGGAGGCTATGTGGTCCAGTGGTTAAAGAAAAGGGCTTGTAACCAGGAGGTCCCCGGTTCAAATCCCACCTCAGCCACTGACTCATTGTGTGACCCTGAGCAAGTCACTTAACCTCCTTGTGCTCCGTCTTTCGGGTGAGACGTAATTGTAAGTGACTCTGCAGCTGATGCATAGTTCACACACCCTAGTCTCTGTAAGTCGCCTTGGATAAAGGCGTCTGCTAAATAAACAAATAATAATAATAATAATAAAGTACTGGGACAGTGGACTGAGAATTTACTTTAAAACTGGATTGTGGATCTCTAGGCAGGAGAAAAAAAAAAAAAGCTGGCAAGCAGAAATGTTGCATTCCTCTATTCCTCTTCCACCTCCCTGTACTGCAGGGCAAGGGTTTACCTTCAGCGATTCTGTTGTGATGCTGATGGAAGGTTTCTTGGCAGTCACGGCGGTGCTCGAACCCCAGCGCCTCTTCCTTCCAGATGGGCCCCCGTCCGCTTCCCCTCCCCCTGCTCCCCCACTTGGGACTGCTGCTCCTGCACCGCCCCCTGCTGGCTCAGCAGTGGAAACTGCAGGGAGAGACTTACTGGCTGCTGAATGCATCACAGACAGAGAGGGAATGAAAATCAATTCACAAACGCACCACGGAAAGTCCACGGTCCGTGGCTTAAACAGACGTGGAGAGTAAAGCTGTGCTAAATATGGGGGCCAGCCAGGGGATAGATATTTATCCACAGTAACTTGTGCTAAATGAGGTTCACAGCAAAGTTTCATGGCAATTGAATAAGACACACAGACCCATGAACAGACAGACCCCTCCCCCATCACCGAATTCTCAAATTCTGAATACACAAGAGACGCCCCTCCGCCTCCTTCAAGGGGCACTTCATGAGAAAATAAAATAGAAAGTGGCGATACTTACACAGCACCGAGATCTTCCTGGAGGTAAATGTTTTGAGTTGAGCTCCCTGCAAGAGATAGAAAAACCCCACAATAGGACGAGGCGATCAGACCGAGCGAAGTGGAGATAAACATCTCAATGTTATACAACTTTAAGAGCTACAGAACTAGGGTGAGAGAGAAAAAAAAAATCTCACAATGAAAACAAGCTGTTATATCCTTCTCCAGATACAATAGTGAGCAGGAAGGGAAATCGATACTCCAGCTGCCTAAACGACGGAGCCAGTCCAGGTTTTACTAAATGCCTTTATTTCAAGAAACTAGTCTTTCTGCCAACGCCTTCTTCAGTGTAATGTGTGCGAGAGATATTGGAAGTGTCTGTTTTTTCTCCTGTCTGTTTGTTGAGGGGATCTTGTGATATTACAGGCAGTTCATTAACAACTTCAAATCAGAAACTCTACACAGGTAAAAAAAACTAGACGAAATTAAGAAAGTCAAGCAGCAGACTAAACTAATCAATACTTAATTGCATGTCTGATTATAATTAACACATGGGTCTTCTCTTGTGTGATAATACAACACTGCAAGTGGATCAATACAATAACAATGTAGGGACACAAGGTGGCGCTGTCTGAATACTGCCAGTGGTCTTTTAAAAACACTAAGGTTCAGCCAGTAATAAAACCTGGGGCGGCTCTCAAACTGCTACACAACTGGAGCTGGATTTCAACCCACAGTGCAAAAGCTACGACACTTGTATAAGCATACGAGTGGTCCATGCTGGCTGTAGGTCAATGTGTAGGGAGCTGTTATCCAGTGTAGGTTTGTGTGTGTCCCCTACACACCACATATTCAATATGTGAACTTCACTATGTGGAAATCCTGTTACAAAACTGAAGGGTCGACTATTTGCACCTCAGTAGATGCAGCAGGGAAATTAATATTACAAATCACACAAAGTCTTTGGAATACCTTCAACTATTTTTGCAGAACGTTACAAGTTTAGTGCAACGAACATCAATATTAAAAAGCTTACAAATATACATCTGTACAAAAATACGAAAAAGATGCATGCTTGTGGGTGACTACAGTCAGTATCTTGTATCAAATACAAAAAAGTCTGAAAATTCAAATCTTCGTGGCGTTATTAGTGAAAACATTTCTTGTGAGGTGCTTTAAAACCTATGTTAATGAATTCAGTCAGCTTATCAAGTGAGCACTGTTTGAAATCTGGAGAAGGTGTAACAGCAGTGTGGTTCACAGGGAGAGGGCTTTATATATTTATTCAGTTTTGATGGCACTGCAGTTATTTTTGTAAGGGTGGTTGGTATTAAATGATTTAATTTACAAGGATCGCCCCCCTTTTAATATCTTGATAGGTTTAAAAATAGAATATTTCAAAAGCTATGTACATGCTAAACACAAAAAACTGCAGTGATCCTTATCTTACAAGCTAAAAACTCAATACTTCAGCCAATTTTAAAATTACAGTTTTGCGGTTTAAAAAGATATTTTACTGCATCATGTTGTGTGTATATATAAATATATATATAAAATACACACAGAAGAGAATTATGTAAATATATCACAAAAAACACAAATAAAAATGGACAAATTTTCCAGGTACCCTTGTGACCTGCAATTCCCGGGGGCCTGGGGTTGCTATCGACCAATCGCACGGCAGTGTGTAATGTATCTAGGCAACAATGGTCCAATCAGAGTGTCGGGCGGGCTTTATGAGAGTGAGGCTGACTGGTTCTGTTTCGGAGTAAAGAGGCAGTCCAACGTTGGCTTTCAAACCATCAAAAGTAACCAAGAAAACTTTACATCGTCTTTGTAGAACAACAAGCCCCTTTCTTCCGTTTGGTTGTGTTTGAAAGGGGTTCCAATGGAGTTAAACACTTGGTTTGTTGGTGGTAGTAGTGGGATAGTCATTTTGTTTTCCTTTTTTTGTTAAATGTTTTTTCTGTTTTGTTCAAGTGTAAAGGGTTTCTATTTGTGTTTCACACTTGATGTCTAGTTGACAAGCCAAAAGTTTGGTACAAAACTGGGTTTATGCGTGCAACATCCTTAACATCCATTGTTCAGTGAAAAGCCCAGACGTTTCTGCACAGATGGTGAAATGCGCTCTTGCCTGCATTGTCTAGCGAAGGCGGCAGAAAAGTTGACAAATGTGGTCGCAGATAACCAATAGGAATGTCCCAGAACTTTTCAAGGGCCAATCAGAAGGTCTCTTTAAAATCAGCGACATCCCAGATTTCAAAAGGGACAAATTGGGGAGCTGGCTGGATGGACTTTTCAATAGTAATGTCCAAAAATGATTCAACAGAAATGTCCAGGTTTTAAAAACAAAACAAAAAAAAAAAACACAACCTTGCAGGAGGTATTTTATAATCCAACAGTGGGATTTTTTTAAGCAGTTTTGCTGATGGTTGATCATGGATGATGCTTCATCACAATAACTCCAGTTAAATGGGCCACAAGCCCAAGAAAGTTGTATGAACGAGTCCAGCAGGAAGTGTGAATTGCAGATTCTGCGTAGCTTTAGCAACTACTTGTGTAAATGCATTGTGATTTTCAAGAACTTTATTTTCTCTTGTTAAATCCATTCTCGTTTTGATTTTTCACCCCCAACATCCTCTCTACAGCTCTGTAGCGTTTTCTTTGACCTTAACTCCAGACTTCAGAAACAATGGCAGTGCATTCTGAAACGGACACCTGCTGGTCTTTTTTTCAATCCAGCAACCAGCGTCGGTATTTCATTCCCTTTGGAAGACGTCTTTGAAACAAATCCGAAACAGAAGCTCTTTACAAAAATGATGCAAACAAAACAAAAAATAATTAAATAAAAGAGATTCTTTGTTACTTGACTGAAGACAAAATCGCTTACTGGCGATTCCAAAAAAAAAAAAATTATCCGATTCAAAAGTCTTTCGGAAGGGGGGGCTGTTACATGTACCCCCACCCTCCAGTGTCTCTTTCTCCTTCTGCATTATTATTATAAGTATCGTTCATTTCTTTACATGAGGATTTTTCAGTTTTTCAAACAAGGGGAGGATCATACAGAAAAAGGGTGGGGGGGAGGAGCCCTAATAACAAACAGGCCACTCCCCGTGTATTCTGTCCCCTCCCTTTGCAGCCGTCTCCATGGCAATCTGCAGATCATTAGGTCAGCCTCTTCTCTCTCTGTCTCTCTCTCTCTCTCTAGGGAGTGGGGGTCAGTGTACTATCCCAAGGTTCCACCAGTAGCAGGTAGGCAGGCAGGTAGGTAGGTAGGTGGTATTTAACTGCGATGCCTACTAGCAAGGAACTATGAGACACAGGTGTACAGCAGGCGAAGGCCACAGATACCAAAAGTGTGCAAGAGAGGAGTGAGCACCTTACACAACAAAGCAATGGGCACATCTGTTTCTTTTCTCTAGCCTGCAGTGCAAAAATGCTGACACAGACACATGCTAATGCTAACAGTGTTTCAGAACCACCTCACTAGATACTGTAGTTCTGAAGATAAATCTGAATTATTAAACATTACAAGGAGGGGGGTGCTGGGTAATTTCAGGGCTATGCAACAAAGCCAGCCTGTTAAACTTGAACTAATCACCACTCTAGCATTTCAATAGCTTGCTATTTGCAAATTAAACCGGTTCTCAAGCCTATTGTAGCATCAGAGCACGTTTTTGCATCTACTGTAAAGCCATAAATATTTGCAACCAAAATATCTGGTGAATCACACCCATAAAACCTATTTTTTTGCTCCAGAAATCTGTTGCAATATACAAAGTATCTATTGTTAGTGGAATTGGATATTTGTGCCAAAAATGTTCCCCCCCCCAGGCTAAAAAACAAGTAAAAGGTTTGCAAATATTTACGGCTTCACAGTATTACAACTTCAAGTCTGCCTCACGTTTTTTTTTTTGGTTTGTTTTGTTTTTTTAAGTGTTGTATTTATCTAATTTTATTGAATTGTTTGCTGAAAATCTGGTAAGTTTAATAGATTGGCACACTACTTTTGAAAATTGCATATTTGGCTATACAGCTAACCCTGCTCGCTGTGACTGCAGGACTATACAGCTAACCCTGCTCGCTGTGACTGCAGGACTATACAGCTGACCCTGCTCCCTGTGACTGGACTATACAGCTGACCTTGCTCACTGTGACTGGTGGACTATACAGCTGACCCTGCTCCCTGTGACTGGTGGACTATACAGCTAACCCTGCTCCCTGTGACTGGTGGACTATACAGCTAACCCTGCTCCCTGTGACTGGTGGACTATACAGCTAACCCTGCTCCCTGTGACTGGTGGACTATACAGCTAACCCTGCTCGCTGTGACTGGTGGACTATACAGCTAACCCTGCACGCTGTGACTGGTGGACTATACAGCTAACCCTGCTCGCTGTGACTGGTGGACTAACCCTGCTCACTGTGACTGGACTGGATACAGCTAACCCTGCACGCTGTGACTGGTGGACTATACAGCTAACCCTGCTCGCTGTGACTGGTGGACTATACAGCTAACCCTGCTCGCTGTGACTGGTGGACTATACAGCTAACCCTGCTCGCTGCTGTGACTGGTGGACTGTGACTGGTGGACTATACAGCTAACCCTGCTCGCTGTGACTGGTGGACTATACAGCTAACCCTGCTCGCTGTGACTGGTGGACTATACAGCTAACCCTGCTCGCTGTGACTGGTGGACTATACAGCTAACCCTGCTCACTGTGACTGGACTATACAGCTAACCCTGCTCGCTGTGACTGGTGGACTATACAGCTAACCCTGCTCACTGTGACTGGACTATACAGCTAACCCTGCTCACTGGTGGACTATACAGCTAACCCTGCTCGCTGTGACTGGTGGACTATACAGCTAACCCTGCTCGCTGTGACTGGTGGACTATACAGCTAACCCCCTGCTCTAACCCTGCTGACTGGTGGACTATACAGCTAACCCTGCTGCTGTGACTGGTGGACTATACAGCTAACCCTGCTGACTGGACTCACTGTACAGACTATAACCCTGCTCACTGTGACTGGACTATACAGCTAACCCTGCTCACTGTGACTGGTGGATACAGCTAACCCTGCTCACTGTGACTGGAGGATACAGCTAACCCCTCACTGTGACTGGACTATACAGCTAACCCTGCTCACTGTGACTGCTGGACTATACATAACCCTGCTCAACCCTGGCTCAGCTGTGACTGGACTATACAGCTAACCCTGCTCACTGTGACTGGACTATACAGCTAACCCTGCTCACTGAGACTGGACTATACAGCTAACCCTGCTCACTGACTGCTGGACTATACAGCTAACCCTGCTCACTGTGACTGGAGGACTATACAGCTAACCCTGCTCACTGTGACTGGCTAACCCTGCTCACTGTGACTGGACTAAGCTAACCCTGCTCACTGTGACTGGACTATACAGCTAACCCTGCTCCCTGTGACTGCTGGACTATACAGCTAACCCTGCTCCCTGTGACTGGACTGACAGCTGACCTTGATTATTAGGCTATTGTTGGTGACGTTTACACAACTTATTAATGAACTATCATGCCCACTAAATTCTTACCATGAAGCTGTATTGTATTCAAACAAATATTTTTTTTATAAAGTGCCAAGCTATTTATCTTTGCCAGATATTTAGCACTGTGGAATCTATTTCAGTTTACAGGGTAATTCCACAAAAATACTACACAGATAAGTCTTCAATATCAGAGAAATGGATAGCCCAATACTGTAATGATTACTGCAAGTCTATCCTAATACACAAAAGGTCAATTATCATAAAGTCTTTGGGCTTGCCAGTGGCCTAATACTGATGACTTAGACAACATTTCCACGGAATGACCCTTATTAAATTTGAACAGTTTAATTAAACTCTAAAAGGGTCATTTCTACTGTCTGGTCTCCCCTAATCCCTCCCCCACCCCCCACAACCCAGGGCTGGACTAACCCCCCTCCACCTGCATTTTTAAATAAAACCATTTGCTCATACTTCTTACGAAAGTGCTCAGTTAGTCGGAGCAGATTTTAATAATGTAGAAACTTGCATTCATTGACAAAGGTTTTGTTCGCCTCAGAGTCTTTTTCAAAAGCGTTTGAAACGTTTATCACTGAATTTAAGTTTAGTACGTCTACATGCATCACTATGGAGTAGTTACCAGCTACGGAAGACTTTAGAAAAGGATTGGATTTAACTCCAATTCACTTGACGACAGATCAATCAATCAGACTGCAGAGACTGCTGATCGTTTCAGTAAGAAATCTCAGGTTTTAGAACTGCGATTAAAAGAATGAATTAGTCCAGCCCTAAAACAAAAACACTTTAAAATTGACGACTTTTTTTTTAAAATTCATTAATGTGTCCCGGTCGCTCGCTTGCTCCCTCCCTCTTACCTCCTCTGCTCGTCCCTTGCTCCCTCTCTCATCACTGGGCTTGCTGCTCTCCTCTCGGCTATCCGGCTCCATCATACCAGACGACGGCTCTCGTTTCAGCTCACTGCAATGGGAGAGGTGTCACATCCAGTTAAAATGACACACTAGGATTGTAACTCTTAGTGCTGCGAGGATACACTAATGTGGGATATGGATCACTATCTAGGTTAGTGCTGTATTAAGTAATACTCCCTCGCAATGCACAGCAGTGTGATCCATTCCTGGTTTCACTAGGAGTTTAATAATAAGACACACCCTAGCTTGTTACCTAGACACACTGGGGGCTGATCAAGCTGGTAGTAAAACCTGGAATGAGTGACACCGCTGTGCAATAGGAGTCTGATTCCCATCCCTGCAATAATAATGCTGGTTATTACAGGGATGAGCGTGTTGCCTAGACACACTGGGGCTGATCAAGCTGGTAGTAAAACCTGGAATGGGTGACACTGCTGTGCAATAGGAGTCTGATTCCCATCCCTGAGGCAGGAAAGTACAATCTGCAACGTGAAGCATTCCAACCCCTTGTTGAATCTGCTATAAATGAACCGATCGCACGTCTCAGCACAGCTTGAATAAAATTCAGACAGAAAGCGCGGTTAGCGTTCTGGGGAGTAGCTGCATTTCACCAAGAGCCTGAATATTTAAACCTGTGGTGCCTAATGATCTAATGAGAGCGCAATCCAAAATGACATCACACAACTTCATGGTGGAATTTTTAAACAATCACGTGTGCGCACACACACACACACACACACACACACATACTCGATTTACATTCACTGCTCAGAAGGGAACAGCCTACATGGCTTGGCGAGAAATATCTGGGGCAACATGTGGTGCCAGGACTAAAAATAGTCTTTACAGCCAAAGAGTTTTAAAAAGTTTCTTTTAGATAATAAAAAGGACGTTGTCGTTCGTCTTCTAAAAACGAAAACTCATCAGGTGGGTTTGGTTATTACCTCCCCCTTCACTAAATAAATATTTTTTTTCAATAGAAGCCTGGGCCTCAATTATATCACCAAGTCTCAACTATGCATCACACCCTAGACCTCTATCCAATAGCAGAGTGGCTCTCCAGGCCCTGAAAATACATAGGAGGGCAATTTAAAAAATATATATATATTAAAATGAAATTCAAAAAGCACAGCCAACAGCTGTTTGAGTGATTTTTCATATTTGGAACAAATTTAACACAAGATTAGAGCTGCTATAATTAGCTATACCCAAACATGATGGGTTGTCCTACTCAAGGAGGCTGTGTGGTCCAGTGGTTAAAGAAAAGGGCTTGTAACCAGGAGGTCCCCGGTTCAAATCCCACCTCAGCCACTGACTCATTGTGTGACCCTGAGCAAGTCACTTAACCTCCTTGTGCTCCGTCTTTCGGGTGAGACGTAGTTGTAAGTGACTCTGCAGCTGATGCATAGTTCACGCACCCTAGTCTCTGTAAGTCGCCTTGGATAAAGGCGTCTGCTAAATAAACTATATAGATATAAATATTTAGTAAATATATATATATATATATATATATATATTTATATATATATATATATTTAGTTAATATATATTACTACTAAATCTTAATCTATATATATTAACTACTAAACTTAATAATAAAAAGTAAAGACAGTATATAGTTGAGACATTTTGGGAGAATCTTGCACACAGGTATCTCCCCCTATCGTTATCACCTAACTGAATAGCTGCTTCTCTGATCATGTTTAATTTAGTAACAGCAAGATATATAAACTCGA
>CM072709.1:6839707-7004707 GCA_036884735.1 Huso huso | reverse complement strand
TTACAGGCAAGCCCGCAGGCACCCGGCCAGACCACAGGGGGCGCTGGTGCGCGGTGAGCCGAGGACACCCTGGCCGATCTAACCGTCCCTCCACCCCCGCCCCCACCCCCGGGGGCGGCCAATTGAGCACTGCCCTGTGGGAGCTCCCGTCCTCAGTCGACAAAGGAATAGCCTGGACTCGAACTCGCGACGTCCAGACTATAGAGCGCATCCTGCACTCCACACGGAGCGCCTTTACTGGAGGAGCCACTCGGGAGCCCCCTCTGGTGTTACCAGACTTTTCTCCAAATGTAACGACTACCAGCGTGACCAAATAGCTTGATTTTCATCATTTCACAAAACCTTTGGTCAGAACTCATATCCATCATTCAAATGCTGTTTTGCAAACTTTAAGCGATTGTCCCTGTGACGTTTTCCTATGAGTGGCTTTTTCCTTGACCTGCGACCATTGAGACCTTCATCACGCAATAGTCGACCTATGGTTGAAATGGAAACTCCTGTCCCACTTGCAGCCAGTTCACTTTGAATATCTTTGGCAGTCAATCTCAGATTGTTATTAACCTTCCTCACAATTCTTCAACTTGTGCTTGGTGAAAGAACCTTCTTTCTTCCAGACCGAGGGAGCGTTGTGACAGTCTTGTACTTCTTGAATAGAAACAATAGTTGAAATTGAGATACTCAAATGCTTGGAAATCTTCTTGTATCCTTCTCCAGCTTTATGACAATAAATAATTTTCTGCCTAAGCTATTTACTTTTTTCCCCATATTGACTTAAGAACATAAGAAAGTTTACAAACGAGAGGAGGCCATTCGGCCCATCTTGCTCGTTTGGTTGTTAGTAGCTTATTGATCCCAGAATCTCATCAAGCAGCTTCTTGAAGGATCCCAGGGTGTCAGCTTCAACAGCAATCATCCTAAGCCTAACTCTTTTATACTCTAAGAATGTCTGCTAAGAAATAAATAATAATAAGAAGAAGAATGTTCACCTACAATCCAGAATTTTCTAGACTTTTCTAGAATTAGGTTCCGCATTATCATATTAATTTCTAGCACCTTGTAGACAGTACCATCATAGCATCAAAGGGTATGAATACTTCTGAATGAGCATTTTTGGAGGAAATATTGAAAAAAAAATGCTGAAGTAAATAACTGTTTCTTGTAACCTTTGACGTTTGTAGTTAAAATTAAGATAGAAATATATATATATATATATAGCATTTTGTGGTTTTATTACTGTTTTGTAATAAATAACCTCTGATAGGATTATTCTCCCTGAGAGTTTTGGTTATTATTATTATTATTATTATTTTTTATTATCCTGTTTTGTAATAATATTTTTTATTTTTACATTACCCATTTATACAGTTGGGTTTTTACTGGAGCAATTTGTAAATTATTCTCAAGGGTACAGCAGCAGTGTCCCCACCTGGGGAGAGTTTTCCAGAGCACTAACCACTACTCCACACTGCTGCCCCTGAATGCTGCTTTGACATTCAAAGCTACAGTAAGCCATTTCAACACCTGATTTAAAAAAAAAAAACTGGACACAAATTATTTGGATTATTTTTAAACAGAATACAGTCAGCACTCACCTATCCGACCCTATAAAACTGACTTCAGTGACAGTTAAACGCGTGCGCGCAGATCCGATTATTTCATTTTGGTCAGGTGTCCGTTTTTCAGGGAACACAAAAACGATACAATGTCAAAAATACATACCTGAAAGGACTGTGTTTTAAAATAGGTAGGCTTCCCTTTAGATGTACTGTAGTTGGTTTTGTTGGCACAGTACTATATTTTCAACAGAAGTAGTATTTTAATTCACAATGATACGATTTTGAAAATATCACTTGCCAAAACGAGAGACGACAAGTTAACTGGAATACAGAACATGCTTTTAAATCCGGTGCGTATTGTAGCGGTATGTAAAATTTCACATTAACGACCCAACAGCAAAATGAAATCTAAACGTTATCCATGCACAGAACTGCACAGAAAGGAAATGAAATTTAGCAAAACCAAAAACATTTAAATAAATAAATAAATAAATAAATAAATAAATAAAAAAGTTTCCAGAATTAACAGTATCCCAAGTCAGTCTTCAAAATTGCAGAATAAAGTGCTCGATAAGGCCCGAATGTCACAGTTTACTTGCAAATGAAAATTCACAAAAGCAACAGAAGTTTAAAAAAATAAATACAAATACATCACAGTAGCTAGAATTGTAATGATTAACGGTTCCATTCCCCCTAGCTGGTCTCGTTCGCTTTGTTTTAGCTGCATTTTCGTCAGGTGAAACTGGAGGAAACGCTGTGTAACTACACAATAAAGACTGATTAAAAAAAAAATAATAAAATGCGGGCTGTGATGGAAATTCAGATAAATTGTACCACTGAAGAGATGGGCTTTTTCAGAAATCAGAAAACAGAGTCAGAAACAGAGTCGGGTAAAATTAATTTGTTATTTATATATATATATATATATTTATTATTTATATATATATATATATATATATATATATATATATATATATATATATTTTATTAACACAAGGGGGGTAAAACGCAACTGATGTGTATCTGGGTAATGGATAACCAAGTGCTGACTGTAAACAAAACTGCTTATGCATTAGTGGTGAAACTTGATAAGGACATTCTTTAGTGGAAGATAACTAACCAAGGACTCTTTAAAATCCATTTTCTTACCTCTGATCACCCCCAGTAGCGATCATCGGGGTTCTAGAACCCATTAATAAAGGAGGTAAGAAACTGTGTCTTAATAAAGGGCTGGCCAGTCCTCCTGCAGAGGGCAGGTAGGGTTTGTTAATCATACAGACTGGACTAGGGGTGATCAGTTCAGCTGAGGGCAGATTTAACAGGAGCAGGAAGACGGCTTTTCAAACTCAGCACTTCCCGTGACGCTTCGCGTTTGTGGCTCACACAGTAACTTGATAAAATCATCCCTCTTGGGCCCTTGCCTTGGCTACACTTGTCTCAGATGTGCACTTTTTTTGGAAGTAGTAATATGTATTTGATTTTAAAAGCATTGCAGAGCGGAGAACCCCCTTACTCAGGGTGGTACAATGCTTTCAAAATGAAGAGGCATGTCTTTCAAAACTGCACAGCTACACATGGACTGTATGCAGAGCCGGTAAACAGCAAGTAACTTCACAGTGTCATTTTAAATGGTACTTTTTTCCCCCCTGACCATGTTTTTTTCTGTGTGCAATCATTCAGAGTGGCTCTGGGTTGTGATGCTCCAATGCAGAGTAATTATTTTTCCCTAAAGCTGCCTATGAGCTCGTCTGCAGAACTGTTAAGTGCAAATCATGTGACAGTGCGACGGCTGTCTGAACGGCCATTCTAATTCCATTCTAAATCATGTGACAGTGCGACGGCTGTCTGAACGGCCATTCTAATTCCATTCTAAATCATGTGACAGTGCGACGGCTGTCTGAACGGCCATTCTAATTCCATTCTAAATCATGTGACAGTGCGACGGCTGTCTGAACGGCCATTCTAATTCCATTCTAAATCATGTGACAGTGCGACGGCTGTCTGAACGGCCATTCTAATTCCATTCTAAATCATGTGACAGCGTGACGGCTGTTCACAATTAGGGTTGTCCAGACAAGCCCAAAGCAGCACAAAGCCAGATAAAGGCAGCTTTAGAGAAAAATGAACCCAGAACACAATGATTTCAATCATCATGCAATAAGGGGAAACGTTAAACAAAAATAAAACCTGCATTGCTACACTTTAAGCTGCTTGCTCTCAATGTGGCAGAGTTGTGCTTGATTAGCTGCCTGATGCTAAAATGAAAGAATCATTTAAAAAAATGCATAAAAATAAATGGTATGACTTGCTGTGCGTTCTCTTGTATTGGACCACCCCCCCCCCCCAAAAAATGTGTGAAACTAATAAATTTATATAAAAAAAAAAAAAAAAAAATTGTGATGCAATCTGCCCTTACTAAAATGGCTGCCCTATACACCATCATGGGTACGGCAGCCATTTTAGGCAAGTGGTGGAAAAAAAAAAGGTGGTATGTTAAGGAGGGATTTAGTTCAGGTAGGTTGGCCAGTGGTGGTTAGAATTGAGAAGGGAGGGAGGCTGGCTGGTGGTTGAGCTGGGGAGGGACTGGGAGGGAGGGAGGCTGGCTCTAGTGGTTAGAGCTGAGGAGGGAGGGAGGCTGGCTCTCATGGTTAGAGCTGAGAAGGGACTGGGAGGGAGGGAGGCTGGCTCGTGGTTTGAGCTGAGGAGGGACTGGGAGGGAGGGATGCTGGCTCTAGTGGTTACAGCTGAGGAGGGACTGGGAGGAAAGCTAACTAGTGGTTAGAGCCGAGGAGAGACTGGTATGGAAGCTGGTCCCAGGGGTTAAAGTTGAGGGACTGGAAGAGAGAAGTGATTTCAGACTGGTACCGACGCATAGAAAGCTCACCTCGCTGCGTGTTCTGTTCTGCTCCCTCCTTCCCCAGCTCTCCTCTCGTCCTTTCTTTCTGCTCCAGCAGCACCACCACTTTCCTCTGCCGTCAGACAAGGCTTCTGTAAACGCAAGACAAAACACATTTCCTAATAACAGAGGACTTGTACAATGAATAGATGTGCATTTCTGGAACCATTTTGTTCGCTACAATAACTTTTGTCTGACAGTGTGTCTCACCTTGCTGCGGCTGGACCCAGCTCTCTCCTCTCGCTCCCCTTCCTCCTCCTCCTCATCCTCCCTCTCTCTGCTCGTCTCTTGCGCCTCTCATGGTGTCGGGGCACGGGGGGGTCGTCAGGGCGCCCTGAATCGGGGGACCCCTCAGGCTGACAAAAAGCACCGCTATCTCTGGAGAGAGAGTCACGCTGGGGGCTCACAGACTGGAAACAGATAAGACACAGACAGACAGACAGACAGAGAGAGAGAGAGAGAGAGAGAGAGAGAGAGAGAGAGAGAGAGAGAGAGAGAGAGAGAGAGAGAGAGAGAGAGAGAAACAGGGTTAGGATTGGACTGGTGAGATGGGGCGGAAAAATAATCTGAAACAGGAATAATTGATAACATAAATCCTTACACTCACCCTCCTGTCACTAGAGGGCGACCTCGACCTGGAAGCAGACGACGATGAGGACGAACGAGAGGAAGAGGCCGAAGATGAGGAAGACGAGTTCGAGGAGGAAGATGACGACGGCGAAGAGGGAGAGGAAGGAGAGCTCCCCTCCTCCCTGCCGCCTCCCCCTCTCCCTCTCCGTGTCGGGGGCAGAGAGGGGTGGTGTCGGCGGGTGGCCGCTCTCCGTCTCCTCTGGGGGAGGAGAGGGTGGCAGGATGGGACCCATGAGCTCCTTCTCCGGCTCCTTCGCAGCTTTCATCAGCCGGCCCTCGGGGGATTTGGGCGTCTCGGAAGTGGAAGAGTTGGCCGTTTCTGCCCGTTTCCCGGCGGCCGCCGCGGGGGTCTTATCTTCCTGTTTTTTAAGCGTCTCTTTATGTGCACACTGCCTGCTGGATGTTTCTGCTTCTTCCTGTGCTGGTTTGGGGAGGTCTTTGTCCAAGGGGGAGCTCTCGCTGGCTTTTCTCTTGGGAGGGCCGCTCTCCTTTTCCTTCTCGGGGGAAACTCCCGCCTTTTTCGGAGAATCGTTTTCAGGCCTCTGGGTCTTCTCCGCTTCTTTCTTTTCAGGCTCATTGGCACTCCCCTTCTCCGGCTTCCGCCCTTTTTTTTCCACTGGCAGTGGGGGGCCTTCTCTTTCGAGGGACCCACTTTCTGAACCTTTCTTGGGGTCTGCAGGGCTCGCTTCTGCAGTCGCGCTTGCCGCCTCCCCTTCATTACGCGTTTCCTTCGCAGCGTCTCCAGGTCCCTCCGTGGAAGTAGATCCCCCAGATTCCTTAGGCAGCTGCCCAGCCTCTGAAGCTCGTTCCAGGCTAGCCGGCTTCCCCATCTCCCCCTGCTCCACCATAGGTTTCTCAGGTTTTGGTTCGGGGATGCTTTCTGCCGACCTCCGGATTTGAAAGCTTTTTTTGGGGTGCTCCGGAGTCGGCGGCCCATCCCTGAAAAACCGGATCTTTTTGGGTGGTGCCCCAGCCTCTGGAGATGGAGGGGTGTCTCTCGAGACTCTGAATTTCTTGGGAGGGGGTTGAACCAGCGGTGCCAGCAGAGTGGGTGTGGGCTAACTTGTGTCTCCTTGGGGTTTTCCGACGACGCTCCTGCTGTAGGTTCAGCTGCTGGACTCCCTACAGATTGTTTGCTGATTCCCTGCTTCTGCTTTTCGGCGGTCAGGTTTTCCGCGAGTTTGGAAGCCTCATGTGCCGTCTTGTCTGGCGTTGGGACTTCTCTAACCAGAGTTTGGGGAGATGTTGAACTGTCCCCTTCTGCTGGCTTTTCGGGATGCGCCGATTTTAGAGAACTCTCCTTTTCGGTGCCGGACGTTTTGGCGTCACCTTTTTCTCCGGTCTCCTCTTGTCGTTTGTCCGATGTGCCCAAATCCCTGCCCCGTTTTGACAATGGAAGGTGGCTCTGGCTAGCCCTGGCATGCTCTGGCCCTTTTTCCATCTCCCCGACTCCTCCCTTTTCGGGCTGCAGGACGCGTCTACTGTCCAGTTTGATAATCTGGACTCCCGCTGCTTTACCCGGCTGCAAAACCTCTTTAGGTGGAACTTCTGCTGCTGCTTTGGCCTCTTCTGAAGCAGCGTCTTTGTTCGGACCCTCTTTAGGAGTTGCAGTGTCTTTCTGCGGGACCGCTGTCTGCAGTTTCAGATCTAGAGGGAGGTTTTCAGGCACAGCAGGAACCCCTGTAGGTTTTGAGACTGTCCCTTTCTTGGACGCCTGGCCGATCTCTCTAGAAACCTCTTTAGGCTCGGTTGTCGGGGTGGTTTGCTCCCGTTTGTCCGTTGTCTTTGCTGCAAAAACCTCTTTAGGATTTTTAGGTTTCTCCGACTCGGTTGCTTTTTCTCCAGCAGCCTGGTTGGCGGTCTTTTCCGGTCCTCCCTCTTTGAGCTCATGAATCCGCACTGCCCGTTTCACCGGCGCTGAAGAAGAATAGTCTATCAAAGCATCCTCCGGTTTTTCTGTTTCAGTCTCTGTCCATTTCGCGTCGCTTGCGATTTTCTCAGCAGCTGTTTTTTCGCTGGTGCGGCTGTAGCAACCCAAACTGGCAGATCTCCAGTCACAGGATCGGCCTCTTTTGGGGTCTCCAAAGCTGGTTTCGGTTCCACCACCGGTGGCGCACTCCCTCTAACCACTCTGAATGCGGCTGGAGAACTCTTCCAAGGACTCTGTTTTGCTTTTTCAGGCAGTTCAGCCTCTTTTCTCTCAGTTGACCTGCAGGTCTGCCCCAACCCTAACATTTCTGAAGCTACTGGTTCGGAGACCTTGGCAGGTGTAACAAGCATTTCTGGAGGTTTCTGTGCCTCTGCCACTTTTTCTGGTGCCCTGGAAGACTCGGTTGCCTTATCTGGGGTTTTAGAAACATCCCCAGCCTTCCCTGGCAATTCCTTAGACTTATCCCCAGTTTCAGCGAACCCTCCCTTTTCTGGGACCTCCCTAGGACTTCCTCTGGGAGCTTCTGGGCTTTCCTTGGATCGTTCCAACATAAGCGAGCCATCTGCGGGCAGCTCCAGCTTAGCGTTGGCCTTTTCTACAGAGGCTTGCGTCAGGCTTCCGACAGCCGTTGCTGAAGGCAAATTGTCTGGCTTCTCCACGACTTGGGCACGCTTTCTCTCTTTTCCAAAGTCAGATTAAGCACTTTCTCTTTCTCTTCATCATCGTCGTCATCATCGTCATCATCATCATCGTCGTCATCTTCTTCCATGGCCTTGGCAAGGCGACTCAGAGGCCCTGGCTCCTGGTTGTGGTGGCTTCGTCTCTTTGTTGCTTCAAAAGAGCTGCCCCCACCTTCTTCCCTCTCTTTCTTTGTCTTTTGGGGCACCTGGGAACACCCCACTTCGGGGGCTTGCTCCTCAGAAGCCGGGGGGCTCTGTTTCGGGGTATCTGGGAGGGGGAAGCTTTCTGCCCCGCATTTCAACACAGGATTTGGGGGGTCTGGAGGAGGGGGGCTGGGTTCCCGCAACTGCCTGGACCTTCTCAATCTTTCCTTGGGGGCTGCCTTCTCTTCCCCGCTTCCCACCACCACCCCCACACTGCCGACCCCCTCAGTCAACACGACGTCTTTGTCCATTTCGGCTGACCCCTGCTGTTGGGGCTTGATGCGAGCGGGAGGCGCACCTCTGGTTTCCCGTCGACTCCTCCACCAACGCCTGCCGTTAGGACAGAGCTCCCTGTGATCAAAGGCTCCGAGCCGGAGGAATCAGTGCTTCCACCGATCACCCGGACAGACAGAGAAGCCACAGCTCTGGGGCCAGGCGACTGGGCTTCAGCGTGGACTACCAGATCAGTAGGACCGGTCTGTTGCGCCAGTGGTGCCATTACCAACACTGCGCCTGGGGCAGCCACAGAGTCCTTGCTCTGCCTGGAAGATGACCGTCTTGGCCGGGACTGCTCTGCTCCATCGGCGGTCCTTTCAGGGACCGGGGAGCAGCTGGGATCCAGAGAGAAGGAGCTGTCTCTTGAGTGCCTGGACCGTCTGGACCTGGCAGGTTCTGCAGCCTGTATTTCTGGGACTGGGGAATAGGCGGTACCAGGAACCGGACCCAGCAGGTTTTCGGTGTCCAGTTCGTCTGGTTGTGGCTGCACGGGCTCTGCCGGACCGCTCTGGTGCCAGAGCGGCGCCGGGGCTGAGGGGAAGGGGAAGCCCTGGCTGGCACTGCCCTGCGTTTGGGGAGGGAGGCAGTGAGGCTTTCCTCCTGTGAGAGAAACAAGGACGGCTTTAACACAATACTCAAGGACCCAATATCACAGGCCAGGAGGGCAGGTTAAAATAATGAAATAACTTCACTTGATTGAAATGCATAAACTCAAAACACTTTAAACTGGGAAGTGTTCCTTTGTTTGTCATGCCCCAGTCAAGCTGCGATAATATTCTTTCTGAAAGAAGGGATTGCATTACTCTTTTTAAAGAATTTGTTTATTACAACATTATCTGTAACTATTAAACTGCTACCAGCAGGGGTGAACTTAGAAAACACTAAAAAGAAACTTAATAAAATGATTAGAAGTCTTTCTCAATGTCTTCAAAGACACAAAGACTTCTAGTCCAAACTTTTGTCATTTAAAATGTAGTAAGTTTCTGTGAGTATTTCTACTACATTAGAGGCTGGTTTTACAAACACAGAGTAGCACACATCTTCGATAGTCTGCTGAAACCACCAGGAGCCATTTGGACTCTTCAGCTAAAGATGTATGAATGAATAAATGCATTCATTCATGGATGGATGTAAAAACCTAAACCTCCCTGGACATCCTTGTAAAGATGATGCTTGGTCCCAATGGTTTTATCACAAATTTTAAATAAAGAAACAAAAATAATAAAATTGCATGCCGACCTGGTCCGCTGGACAGGATCCGCTGTCGTAGCCCTCGGATTTGTCTTCCAGCGACTCCTCCTCTTCCTGTACGGAGGGGCTGTCCGTCTCTGAAACAGTTGCATGTTACACACAGCGCAGAAGCAGGCAACTTTGTCATGTACTTTCATTGAAGGCTCACAGGAAAACCCCTAAAACTGGAACTCAATGGAAGTCCTCAATTACTCCCTGTGTTAATGCAGGGTTTGAAACCTCCACCTGCCCCATGCCCCTAGATCTTGAGTTTCAGAACTACCCTCTAATTAAAATCATCAGGACTGGATGGGGAGTGCTAGGGCAAGTTTCAAGCCCTGTGGACTGTGGCTAGCAGACCCCTGCTTTAGCTCAGAGGAGTTACCAGTTAGTAAGTGTCGCTAAAAACAAATATGTATGCACATTCATTCATCAAATGTGCAAAAAAAAAAAAAAAAAAAAGGGGGTCTATCTCATGAATACAGATAGCCCCGACACCACAGAGATAACACGGACATAAACAAACAAGATAGCTGCTTCCGCATCCAGCGCTCAAAGAATATCACAGACATTTGCAGAGCTTTTGAGATGTTATAGTAATAAAATAACGACTTGGATCGCATTATTGAGGGATTTGGTGATAAAACGAGTGATCAGGAGATGATTTATTTATCGGTATGCACGACTATGAAGAGGTATTTGAAAAATACAGCGAACGAGGAGCGGGGCTGGAGATGCAGTACTGAGTGTCCTGTTGATATGCAGAGCCTTTTAAACCTGTTTTACTGTGAAAAAAAAAAAACACTTAAAACAGCGCGTCAAAAAAAACTGCGTGTGAAAATAAATTGGACCTGACGCGCCTGAGACGCGCTGAATAAATGGACCGCTAAGCATTAAGGTTACTGTTTAAATGCTTGCTGTTCATCCTAGTCCTCTTCTGACACTGAACAGTATTTGAATGTCATGGCCACTGATTGACGAGCTTTCATTACTGAACTTGCATGCTCGTTGCGCAGTCATTTTTCGAAAACAAAGACGGTGCTAGCGAGTGTCAAACTTTTAGACAAAAAGGAATTCAGATTTTAATGTAATAGTTTTACTAACTGGGGCAGCAGTGTGGAGTAGTGGTTAGGGCTCTGGACTCCTGACCGGAGGGTCGTGGGTTCAATCCCAGGTGGGGGGGACACTGCTGCTGTACCCTTGAGCAAGGTACTTTACCTAGATTGCTCCAGTAAAAACCCAACTGTATAAATGGGTAATTGTATGTAAAAATAATGTGATATCTTGTAACAATTGTAACTCGCCCTGGATAAGGGCATCTGCTAAGAAATAAATAAAATTAAGATGACTAGCCTGCAGTTTTAACAGCATTACAGTGATAAATATTTGCTTGTATTATTAAATAGCAATCACAAATTATATAATTGTAAGTGGTTACCCCTGCCCTACGTTAAATAAATGATCTTAATCATGTTTTTTTATTACATTTTTTTTTAATTGCATCAACCCTAAAATTCTAGGTGATGCAATACTTTAGCCATAGCTGGAACATGGCACCAGATAACTGTTTCGCAATTAAAATGCTGGAACACGCGTTTTGTTAAAAACCTGCACAGCCAATGGAAGCACAGCAGGGGTGAGGTCAGTGGGATCGTTTTAGTGTCGCCCTCACCTCTGGAAGGAGCACTCATCCCGCTTTGCTCCGGCACCTCTGGGATGGACTGCAGGTCCGGCGGCTTCGAGGCACTGAGGTCCAGGAGGGAGGTCTCTTCCTCCGACTCCGCAGACACTTCTGGAGGGGCGAGGGGGAGAATCGGATCAAAACCCAAGCAGACAGAAACGCACCGAGACAAAAACACAACCAGGCTAACCAAGACTGCCCTCTGCTGGAGGCGCTGGGCGATCTGCTGTCAGTAAAACCACATTTCACTGCAGATTCCAGACAATTTTCTATTCTTTTTCTCTTTCTTAATTCAACACCATTCACTGAAACGAGTATCTTTGGGGTTATGGTATGTTTACTGTCTGGATGTGTACTACTGAACTACTTCTGGAAGGTTGCAAGAACAACATTTAGTGAAACACACACACACACACACACACACACACACACATATATATACACACACACACACACACACACACACTATGAAATTCTATTCTATTGAAATTCTATTGACATTAACTGTTCCTTTGTTTAAAATGATCTGCAAGAAAAAAAAAAATAGTAAAGTTCTAGATCCATATGATCATTTATCGTGATGATGTCATCTATCGTGATAACACTGCGATATTGTCATTGTGTTCAGCCTGCATGGTATCTCTGCAGCAGAGTCACTGGGGGCCCACCTTCAGAATCGGCCGCCTCCCGAGCCTCCCTCTCCAGCCGCTGCCTCAGGAGCTCCTGCTGCTTGGCCAGGTACTGCTTGATGAAGCTGTTCTGACTCATCTCCTCGCCGATCTGCAAGGGAAGAAAAAAACGTTGTGCGTTCACGACGACAAGCATTTCAGACTATAACCAGGTCAGCCAGAAAATGCATCAGCAGATGGACTAACGGGAAGGTCATTCATTCATTCAAATCCATCAATGGAACCCCATTCGTCAGCAGGGTTGGGGTCAGTTCCGAATGGAATTGGAATTTGTTGGTAAATTCCAATTCAAGAATTCCAATTCAAGAGGCAACCGCTTGTTGGTAAAGTTTTAACATGTTCACTGAGTTTAAGAATTTCATGTTAAAATATAAAGTAATGTAATTAATTTGCACAGTCGGTGTGATACCTCGAAAAAATGCACTGAGCTGATACAGAACCATGTATAAACACACATGTGGTTGTTCAGCAGTTCAAAGTAACATTGCAGTTAACATGGAAGGCTCTTTTTGCAAGTGGCTCTTTTGTAAGTGGTTAGGGCTCTGGACTCTTGACCGGAGGGTCGTGGGTTCAATCCCAGGTGGGGGGACACTGCTGCTGTACCCTTGAGCAAGGTACTTTACCTAGATTGCTCCAGTAAAAACCCAACTGTATAAATGGGTAATTGTATGTAAAAATAATGTGATATCTTGTAACAATTGTAAGTCGCCCTGGATAAGGGCGTCTAAGAAATAAATAATAATAATAATAATAATAACCACCATTAAGATTGGACAGTGTTTAAATCGAGATTACTCATGACTTCAAGGTAATGTTGCATTTTACCCCCTGAAAGTACATTTTACTCTTGCAGTGTAAAAATTAGAGGGTAAGTTACTCCCAGACCCAAAACCTTATCTGCAGCGCTACACACACCTCTAAAAAAAATATTCAAAACTAAAAATACCAAGTCTAAGAGCAGCACAGAAACCAGGACCAGAGAACACTGTTGGAAAGTGGAGATAGACTTAGTTCAGAGGGAAGGAGACAGTGGGATCCTTTCAGACCCGACTTGACAAAGTTCTGAGATCGCTCGGCTGCGTGGAACCGGACGATCGCTGATGGGTGAACGGCCTTCTCTCTCTCCCGAAGTTCTGCGGTTCTTACCTGCGAGTTGGGCTGCAAGCCAGCGTGTGAGGTGGAGTGCTTCTGCAGATTCTCCAACATGAGTGCCTGAAAACCCAGAGAGAAACGAGACAATTAAAAAAAAAAAAAAAGACATGAACAAATCGTCACGATTAAACCCCACAGCAATGTGCTACTTCAGAAATGGCCAAGAAAAAAGAAAATTCAACTAGATGGTAAATTTACAAGTAAAGCTGTGGGGCTTGCTTTAGGGAAAGTGGTCAAAATTTCAGTTGTTTATCAAAAGAAAATTTAGTTGATGCGGTTACTAAAACAGGTGTACCTCTTGATTGGTAAAAGTTATTTCTGTTTTGATTTCACATTTGAATAGCAGAGAAGTAGAGTAAGATTCCATATGCTCTAACTTTTTGTCTTACTTGTTGGGAAAGTGGTCAAAGTAGCTGATTTGTGTCAAAAGTTACATCGTTTACAGTAAATAGAATGTTGGAAGTCTGGGAGTTTTTAAACAATGGGGAGCTTTAGAATGTTGAAAAAAAGTCCCATTAAAGTGAATGAAGAGGGACAAAAAAAAGGACAAAAAGCTTAATAGTTTAAAAAGTATAAAAGATATCAAAAAGTTGTATACAAGCACACTATTCCAGACCGGTCTACGAGTTTTAAAGTTTGAACGGAGTTTCTAGCTTAAACGGTGTAAGAGGAGTAGCGTGCCAAAGAATAAGAAGTAGTATGTCGAAGATTTAAAGTGGGGACTCTTGCTTCGCAAGCCCCACCAATGAAATATAATGCAGCTTACTTGACTGCAACAGAAAAACCTGGCCATTCGCGGCGAATGAAAAGGAATGGTTCGGAAATATCTGAAAAGCAGGACAATGTGCTTGCAGAACATATCAAACTCAGCAGAACGTATGCAACAAACAAGTGAGCACAGACATGAAGCGAATGTTTCAGTATCAGTTTAGTGTCGTAAGAGGGCTGTTGTATTTTAAGTAGCTTAACATGGAAGCCACCAATTTGCTCTCAAAGAGGCTCCCAACAAATTGATCTGGCCACCAGTTTTTTGGCGGCTTTGGCTGAACCACTGGCTCAAAGACAAAAGGTTTGTCTGGAGCCCAACAAGCCCCATTATAAACACAGCAGTGCTCCTTTCTACTTTCAAACACCAAGCCACAATCCTTATGGGATTTACAGAAAGTCATTGTACTCTTCATTTTTAGTGCTGCAGTCTTCTCTGTCTATCTTATCTGTCATGTGCTATTTAAAATCGTACTGTTACCAGGCTGCTAAATTCACAGCCTTGAAATCACATCTCCTCATCATCATCATCATCATTTATTTCTTAGCAGACACCCTTATCCAGGGCGACTTACAATTGTTACATCACATTATTTTTACATACAATTACATTATTTTTGTACACATTACTTTTTACATACAGTTACCCATTTATACAGTTGGGTTTTTTACTGGAGCAATCTAGGTAAAGTACCTTGCTCAAGGGTACAGCAGCAGTGTCCCCCACCTGGGATTGAACCCACGACCCTCCGGTCAAGAGTCCAGAGCCCTTTTACCCAACTACTTAATAGCACACAAAATAGTAACAGTTCATATTGTCGCATTTACAAGCTATGATACCGTGCAATACCTTGCATATACAGTACTGCACACAATAAAGCAGCAATAGATGAATTTGAAATTGACATGGAATAGTTTGCAGTGTACGCGTGGCTGCAAGAGAAATGCATAGCCTGCCTGCTTTTTTATAAAATGGTTCACAATTGGTTTCTGTTGGTTTGATAACCCCAGTGTTGCAGATTTTGCTCATTACCTCCCTTTTCTTCAAGAATACCGAAATACATGCTGAACTTGTAGCGTTTTTTACATTTTTTTCCTGAGCTGTTTTGAAGCTCGCTGCAGCCTTTTTTCAACGAAATCTCGCAAAAGCCTCACAGCCATTGGGGCAGGAGTCGAACTGCAAGACCCAAAGATGGAATACTTGGAATTGTGATATAATTACACCATTACACAAAAATAGCGTAACACACCTGGGATTGAACCCACGACCCTCCGGTCAAGAGAACAGAGCCCTAACCACTACTCCACACTGCTGCCCTAATGCATTAAACCCATCACACATTAAACCCTCTGTAAAGCCTACTTCAACGTTGCTATTCAAATGTAAACTTTGAATTATTCTGTATTGTAACTGATATTGGTTTTGCATACAAGACTTAAAGGCTGTTTGAAACTACTATTATTTATTATTATTTGTTTATTTAGCAGACGCCTTTATCCAAGGCGACTTACAGAGACTAGGGTGTGTGAACTATGCATCAGCTGCAGAGTCACTTACAACTATGTCTCACCCAAAAGACAGAGCACAAGGAGGTTAAGTGACTTGCTCAGGGTCACACAATGAGTCAGTGGCTGAGGTGGGATTTGAACCGGGGACCTCCTGGTTATAAGCCCTTTTCTTTAACCACTGGACCACACAGCCTCCTTGAGTAGTTGCAGGTGCCTGTTTGAGTAATTTTCACTGAGTAGCGTAAATAAAGACTAACTTGAACTATTCACATGATGAAGACTGCTAAAAAAGTCACCTACACTGGGATGGGAATCAGACTCCTATTGCACAGCAGTGTCACCCATTCCAGGTTTTACTACCAGCTTGATCAGCCCCAGTGTGTCTAGGTAACAAGCTCAGGTGTGTCTGATTATTAAACTCCTAGTGAAACCAGGGATGGATCACACTGCTGTGCAACGGGAGTCTGATTCCCATCCCTGTGATGATAACCAGCATTATTATTGCAGGGATGGGAATCAGACTCCTATTGCACAGCAGTGTCACCCATTCCAGGTTTTACTACCAGCTTGATCAGCCCACAGTGTGTCTAGGTAACATCAGGTGTGTCTTATTATTAAACTCCTAGTGAAACCAGGAATGGATCAGTTTGTCTCTCAAGATGCAGATTCAAAAGCACAGTTACTTGTAGTGCAACCCACCAACACCTCTTCAGTAATGGAACAAATCAATGGGATGCATCTGTAAGGGGTAGGAACACATGCCCTCCCTCATGCTATCTCATCTTAGACTTCAGCATTATTTCTCTCATCTAGGGTTGGGACGATTTACGAGAACAAAAATCGGCAATATTGCATGGAACAGAAGTCAAGCTAAAAAAAAAAATTGCATTAAAAAATAATTTCTCGGAAACGTACGATATTGCATTCATGATGACGATTTTTAATGACAGCTGAATTTGTGTTACGCTATTTTTTGGTGTAATTATATCACAAGTAATTCCAAGTATTCCATCTTTGGGTCTTGCAGTGCCACTTCTGCCCCAATGGCTGCGAGGCTTTTGCGAGATTTCGTTCAGAAAAAGCAGCAGCGAGCTTCAAAACAGCTCAGCAAAAAATTTAAAAAACGCTACAAGTTCAGCATGTATCTCGGTATTCTTGAAGAAAAGAGAGGTAATGAGCAAAATCTGCAACACTGGGGTTATCAAACCAACAGAAACCAATTGTGAACCATTTTATAAAAAAAGCTATACATTTCTCTTGCAGCCACGCGTACACTGCAAACTATTCCATGTCAATTTCAAATTCATCTATTGTTGCTTTATTGTGTGCAGTACTGTATATGCAAGGTATTGCACGGTATCATAGCTTGTAAATGCGACAATATGAACTGTTACTATTGTGTGTGCTATTAAGTAGTTGGGTAAAAGGGCTCTGGACTCTTGACCGGAGGGTCGTGGGTTTAATCCCAGGTGGGGGACATTGCTGCTGTACCCTTGTGCAAGGTACTTTACCGAGATTGCTCCAGTAAAAACACAACTGTATGAATGGGTAACTGTATGTAAAAATAATGTGATATCTGTATAATGTGAAATAATGTATAATGTGATATCTTGTAACAATTGTAAGTCGCCCTGGATAAGGGTGTCTGCTAAGAAGTAAATAATAATAATAATGTGCGCTAAATTCCTTTTGTTTCAGCTTAAAATTATTGTTTATTATTTCCAAGTTCTACAGTAATGTGTACAGAGAAGGCATGATTTATTTTGTGTGTTACAGTTAAAACAATGCACTGGGTATTCATTTGATTTACAGAGACTAGGGTGTGTGAACGATGCATCAGCTGCAGAGTCACTTACAACTACATCTCACCCGAAAGACGGAGCACAAGGAGGTGAAGTGACTTGCTCAGGGTCACACAGTGAGTCAGTGGCTGAGGTGGGATTTGAAAACGGGGACCTCCTGATTACAAGACCTTTTCTTTAACCACTGGACCACACAGCCTCCTAGTATACTTCTTTTGTATATAGATATATCTAGAGATATATACAAATGGGATGAAACAAAATATGTTGGAGAGACTGGAACAACTGCATATAAAATAATTCATAACCACCTTTAATTAGAAATAAAAACATGAATGAACCAATAGTACACCAGTCAAGGACATGACATAAATGATGTCAAGTTTGTAGTATTAGAACAGGTAAAATCAGACAATGCGACAATGAATAAAAGAAAGTAAATGGATAAATAGACTGAACACGATTATGCCAGCGGGACTCAACAGAAAAGAATGAAATAATTAACTCCAATAAATATATAACATTTAAATAAATAAAACAAAATTCATTCAAAAGTTGTGCATGCCGCTGCACTGGGCAAGCAAAAATCAAGACTGATCCTCAGAGCCAGCATTGTATGATAATATAAATATAAGTTTATATAAAATAATGTTAATTAGAATTTATTTTTTATTTATTCTTAGCAGACCTCCTTATCCAGGGCGACTTACAGTCGTAAACAAAAATACATTTCAAGAATCACATTATAAGTAATTAATTACAGATTTAAAGTAATTAATACAGATTTAAAGATATAAGTAAAAATTATGTCAATATATAGAACATCACGCAAGAATAAAATTATGGATTTGAATATAAATAAATGCTTACGATTGTAAGTCGCCCTGGATAAGGGCGTCTGCTAAAAAATAATAATAATAATAATAATATGAACTGAACTCGACTGCAGCTTGAGTCAACACTTCCACAGAAAACAAAACAAATGCAGCAGGTATAAAACAGATTAATGCAGCGTGTTTTCATGACAACCACGATAAAAAAAAATACAATAAAAACCGGTTTCTTAAATAAATGCAAAATAAATTCAACAGCCCAAACAAACAGTACAGACACGTCACCACATTAAAAGGGTTAAGAACAGATACTATTTAAAATCTGTCTTGTAAATCTGTAAAAATAACCATATTTACGTTTCTACAAAAAAGAAACTACAACAGCAGTTTTAATGGTGGGTTTGTACACGTGCTAGCTACGTAACTACATAACAAATACAAAGCTGTTAATTATACAAATATCGCACGCGTTTAACGAAGTAAAAAATAAAAATAAATAAAAGGTTAAACATTATATATAATATATATATATTTTTAATTGTTTGAAATTGCGATTTTTTATAAGGTTTTATAATGTATTTGAAAATTGTACTATATATATATATATATATATATATATATATATATATATATATTTATATATATATAATGTATTATTATTATTATTATTATTATTATTATTATTATTATAATGTAATGTAAATACTTACATTACTAGCATCTACTGACTATACACGGTAATCTAAACATAGTAACACGAGCAATTTTGCAAAATAACAACCCGTTTGCATAGAACTATTTTTTGTTTTTTGTTTTTTTACTTTATTTAAACTTACAGGGTCATTAAAACGTACGATGCGTTTGCATTAAATGCACATAGTAGCTTCCGCGTTTATTTATTTATTTTCGCCGATAAAAAGTATTCAAGAGCTTCAATAAGGTAGTCTAGCAAACTCTGTTTACAGTCGGATTATTAAAAAAAAAAAAAAAAAAAAAAGAACGAGCCCCCCCCTCCCTCCATAAGCGGACGCGCACCTCCTCTCCTCCCCCCACGAATTTAATTTAGGCGCGCTCCCCCCCCCCATTCAATAAAAGGAGGCGCGCTCCCTTCCCCCTAACTTTTTTTTTTTTTAAACGGAGGCGCGTCACCGCGATCGAGCGCGCTCCCGGCCTCGTCGAAATCCGCACAAACACGAAGCGCGGGCACGAGCGAGCGAGCGGCCGACCAAACCAAACTAACCGATACCGAAGCGCTTTATTTATTTTTTTCAATACAGACAACATTATTACACATACGCGGTGTGGGGGGGCGCTTGTCGCCTTTTTCAACCGAGCTGTGCAAACACCCACTCGCAGCCTCAGACACGAAAAACAAAAACACTTCTATCTCTTTTTTTTTAAAAAAAAAAAACTCACGAGCAAACAGACTACCCCCCCCACCTACCCCCACAGTTACTGGTTACCCGCTTTCAACATGCAAGACCCGGCCTCCGTCTCTCCTCAAGCTCCTTAATTAAAAAAAAATAACAAAAACAACCGGGCCAAACTTACCCCCTTGAGCCGTTTGACGAGCGCGTTCTTCTGGCCGCTTTTCTGGAGTCCTCGCTGCTCCAGGGCGGCCTTCAGGTCCGCAACCCGGAGCGAGTGAAGCGGCTTTCCATCTAACGTAACATCTTCCAGTTCCGCCATCTTTCTCCTCTTTTCCAAATCGGCCACTGCGACGCCTTCCTCTCCTCGCGTCAGGGGCTCGGCGGTATCCGGAAGGGGAGGGGACACCGGTAAGAGGGGGGCGGGGAGTCAGATATTCGCCTTCGGATTTTCTGTTCGTGTTTCTCCGGCTCGACCCGTCAAGTGTTCGGCCGAGCTGAGAGATGCCTCAGTGAAATCTTCGGCCGTTTTTTTTGTTTTTAAAAGGATTTCGGGCATCTCCGTGGAGCATTCGGCTGTCCTCAAATCAGCTGGAGTCGACTTTGGCCCTGTCCACACTATTTATTTCTTAGCAGACGCCCTTATCCAGGGCGACTGACAGTTGTTACAAGCTATCACATTATTTTTACATACAATTCCCCATTTATACAGCTGGGTTTTTACTGGAGCAATCTAGGTAAAGTACCTTGCTCAAGGGTACAGCAGCAGTGTCCCCCCACCTGGGATTGAACCCACGACCCTCCGGTCAAGAGTCCAAAGCCCTAACCACTACTCCACACTATCAATCAATATTTATTTTATATAGCGCCTTTCATAGTGGACCACCATCACAAAGCGCTTTACAAGACAGTAAGAAACAATGTATAATACATTGAATACAGGACATAGTACGTTAAATACAAACAGTAAAATAAAATTCAAATACATTAATTACAAGGCTAAGATGTGAATTCTAAACATTGTGGATGTGCGTGTCATACAATTAAGATGGAGGGAAAAACCTGAAATAGCAATTTAGAGAACAGCTGATAACAGATATCAGGCTTGAAGAGCATTGAAAGCAAGAGAGAACAGGTGGGTCTTGAGGGTTGATTTGGAGCGAGTGACGGTGGGAACGTCACACACCGAAGCTGGGAGAGAGTCCCATAGAGTCGGGGCCATGAAGCTAAACGAGCGCTCTCCGAGTGTGGTGCTTGGGTATAACAAGCAATCCTGAGTCAGACGACTTAAGCTTGCGTGCACGGAC
The DNA here is from genome assembly GCA_036884735.1 of Huso huso. Taxonomy (NCBI): domain Eukaryota; kingdom Metazoa; phylum Chordata; class Actinopteri; order Acipenseriformes; family Acipenseridae; genus Huso; species Huso huso. Next base: position 6,984,200 of record CM072709.1, on the reverse strand, counting down.
ATAGCGGGTCAGCAGGTTGGAGGGATACTCTGTACCTGTGTGATGAAGGGGGTAATGTGATCATGCTTTTTACATCCGGTAAGGATCCTGGCAGCGGCATTCTGAACCAGCTGCAATCGGTTTATGACGCGTGACGGAAGACCACCATAGAGAGAGTTGCACGATTCGAGTCGAGAGGAGACGAATGCATGACAGTTTCTCTGCATCCGAGAGAGGAAAGTAGGGACGCACCTTTGAGATGTCTCGGAGGTGGTAGAAGGAGGATTTGTGCATCTAAATCAGATCGCATCAGGTCGTACAGTTTGTCATAAGTGCTTTCTGGTATGTTTTAGCGCGGGGATATTACAAATATACAGTCCTCAGTCACTTTTCACACATATTTGGGCTTTTTTTGTTGTTTTTCTTGGTCGCTTATGTCAAAAGTTAAAAAAAACAACAACACATAACAAATATTTGTGGTCAATGCATCCATAAAAACTGTAGGTTCCAGTGTTGCTAAGTTTCATGAGAAAAAAAACAAACTCAGAACAAGCGCAATCCATTTCAGAGGGAAGAGAGTGTGGGTGTTTATACAAATTCCACTTTTTTCTTTTAGTAGTTCTAGTTATTTTTTTAGTAGTTCGTTTTTCTCAGTTGAATTGGCGGGGATTGGATGATTCTAAAATGCAAATAACGTGCATATACATTGACACCAGTCTATCACACAACCGGCGACTCTCAAAAAATGAAAGCGACTTTTTGTTAAGAAATAAACCAAGACTTGGCAACTGTGGCAGGCTAGTACGCGGCGCAAGACTGTAACCTTCACGCGTGCGCAGTTATCAGCCCCAGACCCCCTCCCCGGCTGTCGTGCAGAATTCTGCACTACTTTGAAATGTGCGCACGCGTAATCTTTTCTTTTGAAGTTTGTCCGTGTGATTACTTCAGCATTCATCGCCATGGTGGTTCAGTATTACAAATTAAATGTACATTTTGGACGCCATTTCCAAAGTAAATACAGCTCTTTCTGCACATCAGGAGGGCTTTTCAAAACGTCCTGAAATTAATATATATATATATATATATATATATATATATATATATATATATATATATATATAATTTGTTTATTTAGCAGACGCCTTTATCCAAGGCGACTTACAGAGACTAGGGTGTGTGAACTATGCATCAGCTGCAGAGTCACTTACAACAATGTCTCACCTGAAAGACGGAGCACAAGGAGGTGAAGTGACTTGCTCAGGGTCACACCATGAGTCAGTGGCTGAGGTGGGATTTGAACCGGGGACCTCCTGGTTACAAGCCCTTTTCTTTAACCACTGGACTACACAGCCTCCTTAATATATCTATCTATCTATCTATCTATCTATCTATCTATAGGAAAAGGCAAATTAGTTATACTTTTAGATAATTTTAAATGCGTCTCCCTTTTAATATGAGTCTCTTAATAAATATTTAAAAAAGATGAAGCGCTTATTTCAAACTCATATCAACAAAAAGTAGGCTTTTTGGTTCTGAAAAATTGTCAAGAGTGACCAGCAATGGGGCGTGGTTAGGGTTTCGCTTCTTTTGGGCTTGATTTGAAGAACGAGGTCGCTATTTTTCCTGCCAGCAATCTGGCAACCCTGTTGTTTATGACTCGAGGCTTGTTGTTGTAAAATGGTGGACCGTGGCGCGGAGTCATCAGATGCAGGAAATCAAGGCACATTGATATCCGAAGCGGTGAAAATCGGTCAAGGAGAACTTCAGAGTTCAAAACGAAACGCGCGCATTACGATTAAACGTACCTTGTGTTTGTTACAAACAAAGCCATCACGTTCATGCTAAGAAGCGCTATGTCTCCCGGGTTGTAAACCTAAAAAATACAGTGCATTGTGGGATAATGTCATTTTAAGCCCCACGGTCCATTTGCACTGCTAGGAACTGTAACCAGACTATTGCGTCCGCCGTTTGTCAGGGACTGCTTTAAAAACGTGTACTTTATTTTAAAAAGTGTGACTTTTTTTAAAAAATTAGCTTTTTAAAGATTTACAAACGTTTCGGTATGTTTGCATACCTTTGTCAAGGGAAAGTGTGTTTGAAAACAAACAGTGGCGGTGTTTACAGACTTGTGACGTCATGGCAACTATCTTATTTCTATTTAAACCTGATAATGTGAGTGTGATGTCATTTTTCTCACAAAATAACGTTAATAAATGGCCACTTCATCGGCTAGTGTGCAATGCAATCACAAAAGCCGTGGTACTGTACAGAATGGTGTGGAGTAGCGGTTAGGGCTCTGGACTCTTGACCGGAGGGTCGTGGGTTCAATCCCAGGTGTGGGACACTGCGAGCAAGGTACTAGATTGCTCTAGTAAAAACCCAACTGTATATATAAATGGGTAATTGTATGTAAAAAAATGTATGTGGTATCTGTATAATGTGAAATAATCTATACTGTGATATCTTGTAACAATTGTAAGTCGCCCTGGATAAGGGCGTCTGCTAAGAAATACACAATTATAATAATGGTAGTGTGTATTTTTCAATTTATATCTTGCTTCCTTTCATGAAGGTCTTGAGTTAATTTTGCCATGCACTGTCAGTTCACAGCCACCAGGTGGCAGACTTGTCAATTATACACTGGGTTTTAACTTGTATTTTCACAAACCACAAGAGAGAAAAAAAAAAGATTACATGCTTTCGGACGAGAAAAGTCATACAAAACTGTGGACGTGGACACCACACTGAGATTATTTTAAAAAAAAGAAGTCCAGGGTTTAGTTTCATTAAAGCTGCAGACATAAATAGACATAAGCAAATTTATACATACATTATATATATATATATATATATATATATATATATATATATATATATATATATATATATATATATATTTCCTTGTTTTAAAACTGAAAGTGATTGTGGGACTCCAAGATATTAATTACATAAGCATTGCTTGTACAAACTCGCCCAAGAAAGAACAGTAAACAGGTCCAGCAGGTTTAACTCCTCATTATTAACCCCGTCTTCAGAGTCAGGTGATGTGGCCGATTCAGTGGGAAGTAAAACACAGTAATATTGCATTTATATTACGGTACAATGGATAACAAATGCAAGAGAAACCAGCCCCCTTCTCAAAGTTTACTGCTTTGGTATTCCCCTGGTAAAAGCACAGCACACAAATGCAGAGAAGATAATGAACCAGCCCCCTTCTCAAAGTTTACTGCTTTGGTATTCCCCCTGGTAAAAGCACAGCACAGTGTAGTAAAGCACAGAGAAGATAATGAACCAGCCCCTTCTCAAAACACAGAGAAGATAATGAACCAGCCCCCTTCTCAAAGCACAGAGACAATAATGAACCAGCCCCCTTCTCAAAGCACAGAGAAGATAATGAACCAGCCCCCTTCTCAAAGCACAGTGAAGATAATGAACCAGTCCCCTTCTCAAAGCACAGTGAAGATAATGAACCAGCCCCCTTCTCAAAGCACAGAGAAGATAATGAACCAGCCCCTTCTCAAAGTTTACTGCTTTGGTATTAATGGTAAAACACAGCACAGTGTAGTAAAGCACAGAGAAGATAATGAACCAGCCCCATTCTCAAAGCACAGAGAAGATAATGAACCAGCCCCTTCTCAAAGCACAGTGAAGATAATGAACCAGCCCCATTCTCAAAGCACAGTGAAGATAATGAACCAGCCCCCTTCTCAAAGAACAGAGAAGATAATGAACCAGCCCCCTTCTTGAAGATATTGAACCAGCCCCTGCTCAAAGCACAGAGAAGATAATGAACCAGCCCCTTCTCAAAGCACAGTGAAGATAATGAACCAGCCCCTTCTCAAAACACAGAGAAGATAATGAACCAGCCCCTTCTCAAAGCACAGTGAAGATAATGAACCAGCCCCTTCTCAAAGCACAGAGAAGATAATGAACCAGCCCCTTCTCAAAGCACAGTGAAGATAATGAACCAGCCCCCTTCTCAAAACACAGAGTAGGTAATGAACCAGCCCCTTCTCAAAGCACTAAGCAGATAATGAACCAGCCCCTTCTCAAAATGTATGTTTTAAACCCCCCTCCCCCCTCCCCCCCCCGACATGTGCAACCATTCTGAGGGGAAGATATATCAACTAAAGTGCCACTCTGGATCTTCTTTTGCTGGCAGTACCCAGCTGTGAAGATAATGTTTAAAGACACAGTCTCCAACCCTGGTCATGGAGACTATCCAGCAGGTTTTTCTAGGTGTCAGTGGCTACAGATCTGGAACACCTCTTAATCTTGACTAATTAAGCCAATAATTGCTTCTCTTAAGTAACTGAGGAATTAGTTGAAACGAAAACCAGCAGACCTAGTGGCTCTCCAGGACTAGGGTTGGAGTTCCCTGTTACAGAGCCTCTTCTTTCTGGCATAAAAAGCCCTGCATGCTTTCTTAATACCTTCACTGCCAGGTTAAAGCTCCCTGAGGCATTGATGGTTAGACGCAGGTAGGTGTTGCTGGTGCTGTGGTCCAGCGTGGCGCTGCCCAGAGTGAAGCGGTACCTGTTTCCCTGAGATCTGGCATTTTTTCTGGAAGATCATAACTCTGGTCTTGTCCAGGTTTACTGTCAGTGCCCAGTTCTGACAGTACTGCTCCAGCAGTGACAGGCTCTGCTGCAGCCCCTGCTCTGTGGGCAACAGTAGGACCAGGTCATCTGCGTAGAGGAGGAATTTAATTTGCGTGTCGTGGAACATAAGAACATAAGAAAGTTTAGAAACGAGAGGAGGCCATTCAGCCCATCTTGCTTGTTTGGTTGTTAGTAGCTTATTGATCCCAGAATCTCATCAAGCAGCTTCTTGAAGGATCCCAGGGTGTCAGCTTCAACAACATTACTGGGGAGTTGGTTCCAGACCCTCACAATTCTCTGTGTAAAAAAAGTGCCTCCTATTTTCTGTTCTGAATGCCCCTTTATCTAATCTCCATTTGTGACCCCTCGTCCTTGTTTCTTTTTAAGGTCGACATTGGCTATACCTTAGTGGAGAGTGAGGCCAGGGGCTGCAGACTGCTCCAGCACTGTGGCCAGCTCGTTGATATAGATATTGAACAGTGATGGACTCAGACTGCAGCCCAGAAATGTAAACCAGCAGCCACAGTAGCTCCCCAGGACCAGGGTAGGAGATCCCTGCTTTGGAGGATATTGCCAGCGATGCATATGGCAGGAGAATTTAAAATGAAGTGAAATGAACCGATTTCTCCAGGAAACATGAGTTCTTACCCGGTCTGGTACCAGACTGGACAGGGAATGAGGGTCGACTGGACTGTGTATATCTGTGCAATATAAGAGACGGAATCAAGGTGTCAAATCAATTTATTTAAAAAAAAAAAATGAAAGACTTACATATGTCGCCTTATAGCGTGATAAAAAGGTTAGTGTACAGATGAACTCAAATTTTATTTAAAATAATCTTACAAATACTTGGAAAAGAGGCCTTAACCATTGAAAGCTATTGTAGATTTCACAGCTGCCCACAATCCTGGTTTGTAAATAATGCAGAGGGACCAAAAAGCCGTTGAAGGAATCAAGATTAGTGAGTTTGTTGTTCTAATAAACTGGAAGATTTTGTTAATTCCCTTGGATAAGGTTTAAAGTAATTGTAGCAAACAAAATAATTCCTAATGTTTTCTCCGGTTTCAAATGGGCAGTTTCGAAAGAAAGGCATGTTTTAGCAAACATGCATTTTCATTTTCAATCATCTACCATGATCAGGAATTCCCTGTTTGCAAGACACGTTTTGAGAATGTCATGCACTTCCTAGTTCAACCAGAGAGTGAAATTATCCCCACCCCTTCACAGGCTTCTTTCCTGTCAATAACCAATCAGCTGCTCCCCCTGTTGACTGACAAGCTTTCAGCCAGTGATCCCTGATACTGACAGTCCTGGAAAGTATGACTTTCAAATAGAGATTTCTTGAACCCAGCCACGTTTCAAATTGCTGTAACACGTGTATCTTACAAACCGGCACATTTGAGAACCGTGTAGCGACTTCATATACAAAGCGGGTTCGATTCATGGAATTATATTGTGAGCTCCAGTCGTTTTAAAACCAGCACACATCTCTCTCTCTCTCTCTCTCTCTCTCTCTCTCTCTCTCTCTCTCAGGTGTGAAGGAATGAAATCAGTCATCTCCACTTGATTTGGGATTGTAGGCAACTGCAAAAAAAAAAAAAAAGGTCCACTGAAAACCTTTTTAAAAAGAAAGAAAAACAAATAAATCATTTTGGTCATGAAGGATTGGCCATTCTGGGCAGGAGACTTGCAAACCGCACTGCATGCTGAGAGAGTTCTGCCACCCGGTTCACCATTTCCTGGAGAGCAGAGACTGATGGGTAATGCAGGGCTGCCCCTTTGGTTGCCAGGACAACCACCTTGAGCGCCTGACACAGGTGGGCCCCCGAGGTCGTGACCTTTGACCTGACCTCTGGGGAGGCAAGGAGGCGGGACAGGGTGTCCCCGATGAAGACCAGCTTGTGTGCCGTCACGATGACAAGCTTCCCCTTGGAAACGAAGGCCCTGGGCGGCTGGTTCCCCTGCACGCTGGTGAAGAGGGAGTCGATGGCGTCATTCAGGGAGACTAGGTGAGCCTGGCTCTGCTCCGCGTAGAAGGAGAGGAGCTGCCGGTCTTCCGAGGAGAGAGGGAGGGCCGGGGGGCTCCGAGTCACCTAAAACCGGAGAGCAAACATTCAGTCAGGCTTCTTAAATAGGGAATGTCAGCTACGTCCAGCCCCCACCATCACGGCTGGAAATTCAAAACAGAGCTGTGTGTTTCTCTGCAGAGGGCTCTGTTGAAAAGCTGATGATGTAATGCATGTTTGCTATGTGTTTCTCTCCAGAGGGCTCTGTTGAAAAGCTGATGATGTAATGCATGTTTGCTATGTGTTTCTCCAGAGGGCTCTGTTGAAAAGCTGATGTTGTAATGCATGTTTGCTATGTGTTTCTCTGCAGAGGGCTCTGTTGAAAAGCTGATGTTGTAATGCATGTTTGCTATGTGTTTCTCTGCAGAGGGCTCTGTTGAAAAGCTGATGTTGTAATGCATGTTTGCTATGTGTTTCTCTCCAGAGGGCTCTGTTGAAAAGCTGATGTTGTAATGCATGTTTGCTATGTGTTTCTCTCCAGAGGGCTCTGTTGAAAAGCTGATGTTGTAATGCATGTTTGCTATGTGTTTTTCTCTCAGAGGGCTCTGTTGAAAAGCTGATGTTGTAATGCATGTTTGCTATGTGTTTCTCTGCAGAGAGCTCTGTTGAAAGGGTTTTGCTGGTTCGTATCCCACCTTGTCAGTTGCAGAGGGAGGGTCTGGCACTGGTAGGATATTCTCCACTGGCATCGCAGGGGGGTCTGGCTCAGGCTTTCCCTGAAGATTCAAACACAAACACATGGTGAACATCTCAGCAGGATAACACTGACAGAAGATTGTTCAAATCAGCCGTTTCATTTACCGACTCTAAAGAGCCAACTAAGTCAAAGCCAAGCAAGGGCCACCAACATTGTGGCAAGTGCCTTCTCCTAATAGAAACACTGTCTGCTGTTTGCTACGTGTTTCTCTAGTCTGTTGGGGATGTAGACCTTGTCGTTTTGGCACTGGTAGGATTTTCCACTGAAAGAGCCAACGGGGTTAAAGCTTTTAAGGATTCAAACACAAACACATGGTGAACACACACACACACACACACACTGATGCAGAGACACACACACACACACACACACAGATGCACACACACGCACACACACACTGATGCACAGAGACACACACACACACACACACTGATGCACAGAGACACACGCTGATGCACAGAGACACACGCACACCCACACACACTGATGCAGAGAGACACACACACACTGATGCACAGAGACACACGCACACACACACACACACTGATGCACAGAGAGACACACACACACACACACACTTATGCACAGAGAGAGACACACACAGAGAGACACACGCACACACACACTGATGCACAGACAGACACACACAGAGAGACACACACACACACACACCTGCAGCTTGACATATCCTCCACTCTCCCCAGCAGCAGGAATGGCTGTTGAGCTGCTTCCGGTCACAGAAACATTTCCGATCCCTTCGTATTCGTTCCCCGTCTCCTCTCTCCCTTCGTGGGGCAGGGGAGGGGGCTGGGGGGGCTGGTTGAAGGCGAGGGGGGGCGGCGGGGGCAAGGGGAAGGCCGGAGGGGGCGGAGGGGGGAGGGGTCTCTCCTGGATGCCGCTGCCCTTCCTCATTAACTTCAATTTTATCGGCTTCACCTCCGCCACCGGCAGAGCGGGCAGGGGGCGCCTGGAGAGAGACTCCTGGGAGGAGAGGCGGGGCCTGTGGGCATGGCCTGCCAGGAGGGAGGCGGAGTCTTCCAAGGCCTTCCGGACCAATGAGAGCAGAGCGTCCGGAGCAGCGCCTCTGGAGAGGCTGGGGATGAAATCAGAGAGGCGACTGAGCGTTTCACCGAACTCCCCATGCTGCCTGGAGACTGAGACTATCTCGGCCAACAGGGAGGCCAGCTCTCTGGGAGGAGGGGCGGGGCCCGAGGCAGAGCACTGAGCCGATTGGAGGAGGGCAGACAGGGCTTCCAGGCACGATTCGGTGGAGGATTTCGATTGGCCGCTGCCATTGCTCGAGATGGAGAGCCGACGAATGAAATCTGGTTCCGTTAGGAGGTCCATTTCTTCCATGGCAACGCTGGCGGCGGGCAGATCGTATATCCCACAATCCTCCGGGACCTGGCCTGGGACAGAGTGCATGCCCCCCACCTCCCGGACCCTCTGATCGGGGTTCAGGATGGACGGCTGTCCCGCCAGAGAGGGGACGCTGTAAACATCCTCTTCCACTTCCTCTTCCTGTCCCGCTGGCTCTGAGTCCTCTTTGAACGGCCCGTGGCATGCTGGGATGTTGTAGGTCTCTTCTCTGAGGAACATGGAGGGGATGTCATAAACCTGGATTGGAGACAAATACATTAAGATACATTTTTTATATATTTCATCCCGAACTATGCAAACACTCATTAGTGCTGAATTTAGAATTCAAGTCTTTCTCAATGTCTTCAATGGTTTTCAAAGCAGACAGACAGGCAGGGACACACATATAATAAAACAGACCCTGGACTGCAAACTTGTGGTCTTCCATAGTGAGAAAATCCTTTCAGTCAGAATTATTCTAAATTTACAGTTGGGTTTGTAGTTCTGGATTAAATTTTCAATATCAAAACAGAATATAATCCAACACTTAAAACAAAAATTAAATGAACTTAAGTATGGTAGTGAGAAATAAGAACATAAGAAAGTTTCCAAACGAGAGGAGGACATTCAGCCCATCTTGCTCGTTTGGTTGTTAGTAGCTTATTGATCCCAGAATCTCATCAAGCAGCTTCTTGAAGGATCCCAGGGTGTCAGCTTCAACAACATTACTGGGGAGTTGGTTCCAGACCCTCACGATTCTCTGTGTAAAAGAAGTGCCTCCTATTTTCTGTTCTGAATGTGCCTTTATCTAATCTCCATTTGTGACCCCTGGTCTTTGTTTATTTTTTCTGTCCCCTGGGTCGACATCGTCTATACCTTTTAGGATTTTGAATGTTTGAATCAGATCACCACGTAGTCTTCTTTGTTCAAGACTGAATAGATTCAATTCTTTTAGCCTGTCTGCATACGACATGCCTTTTAAACCCAGGATAATTCTGGTCGCTCTTCTTTGCACTCTTTCTAGAGCAGCAAAATACACTCATCTAACAAAAGCCACTGTATCTAACAAAACTTTAACATATAAGCTTAGTCTACATCAAACATTCTCATATCCCACCCAAACTCTCATACCCTTATGTTAAGAAATGACCAAGTTTCATCACAATTACACAAGCGCCTTCTCGGATAGACTCTATATTAGCAAGTCTGCCATCGGGAATCTGTCTGGGACCCACAATAACATTGAAGATTGTGGCGGGTGTTTGGAAACGCTGTACAGCATGTGACAGCACTTACTTCCTGTTCCGCCTCTTGCAAGAGGTCGATCTGCTTCCCATTGATGATTCGAGGAACATTGTAGATGCAGCTGCTGGAGTCTTCAGCGGGTGTAGGGGCAGTGAGAGATCCCCACCTAGTGGAGGGAGGTATATCATACACCTGGAAAGAAAAAAAAAAAACTAATGAATTCAGTAGCTGCTCTTCAGTTCCAGTTGCCTTCCATAGACATTTCTAACACAGGCTAGACCAAGCAAAATGTCTTTAAAATCTAGTGTATTGCCAGCAAAACAAACTTGATCCAAAAGTGTCAGACCACTAGATGGCGCCAGCTCTTCTCTAAAAGACACTTTGGTCGGTCTGGCCTGATTACAAACACCATCAAAAGGTCAAAGGGGATCTGCAAGTGCTAAATGGGGAGTATAATGTAGTTATTAACCCTTTGAGGTCCATTGTTGGACCTGGTCCGACATTGCAATTATTCCTATCCGGTCCAATGTCGGACCCTGTTCGACATCATCAAAAAAACGCAACAAACGGGTTTCTAGTCGTTTTTTCTCCGGAAAACGCCGAGATAACCATTCAATGGCCGAGTGGGAGCGACAGGAGCCGAGACAAGCCGAAAAAAAAGGGCGTATCTCATGATTAGTCATACTTGCCCCTGGCATCAGATAACGGCAGCCATAAGGAAACAAGCTGGCTGTGACTGCATCATCGCACAGAGAATATCACGGACATTTGCAGAGCTTTTTTGAGATGTTATAGTAATAAAAAAATGACTTGGATCGCATTATTGAGGAGTTTGGTGATAAAACGAGTGATCAGGAGATGATTGATCGGTATGTACGACTATTATTATTATTATTATTATTTATTTCTTACATAGGTGAACGCTATAGCGAACGAAAGGGTGTGGCGGGGCTGGAGATTCCTAGTGAGTGCTTTGTTGATATGCAGGGCCTTTTAAACCCGTTTGACTGTGGAAAAAAATTACTTTTAAACAGCGTGTCTAAAATTAACTGCGCGTGTGAAAATAAATTGGACCTGACGCGCCTGACACGCAATTAATAAATGGACCTCAAAGGGTTAAAGTGATTTCGCGAAATCAGCGAAATATGAGACGGATCTTTTGGGCAAGTACTATAGCCAGATACAAAAAAATACAACCAAATCACATGGAACGAAGAGCAGAAGCTCTTTGTTGTAAAACCCCAGTGTAGGCGGGGGGGGCCCCGAACGGTCGACTGCAGAAGCCGCTAGTCCACTAAATCGCACGCCACGTGATTGAGCCAGTTTCAGACTGCCGTGGCCGTTGCAATACATTAATGTATAAATGGTATTAGGGAACATTCGTAAATAGCTTTTAAAATGACATTTTGCACGTTCACAAATAGAGGCTTATTATACCACGATTGAGAAAATCGCACGAGAAACTAGATTTGTTATTTCCAAGCAGAGCTATTCGGATTAGGCTGTCCCACAGAAATCAGGCGAGTGTGGCTGGTGTCGATCGGGCTGATTCACCCTTCAGAGTGAATTAAGAAACAGCTGCTCGGGTTTGTGTGGGTCGCTGTTCTCCGCAGAGTCTGAAGAAAAAGCAGCGATCGCCACAAACCCAAGCAGCTGTTTCTGAATTCACTCCGAAGGGTGAATCAGCCCGATCGACACCAGCCACCCTCACCTGATTATCAGCACCCGAGTTCTGTGGAGGGCTATTTACAAGATTGTTCATAAAAGCAGCTTGCCTCTTCAGTTCTGAGATTTTCGTCATCTGGTTCCACATACTCCCCCTCTTCCTGTCCTGTCAGGGGCGCAGGGTCCGCCTCCCCCGAATTCCCACTGGGGACGGCTGCAGGAATCTGGGGTCCATCTTTCCCCACCTTGCGCAGTAACTTTGGACTGTCCCGAACTGAAATGGGTGCCACCTTCTGGCATACTTTGGTTTGCCCCACTGGCGGTTTGTGTTGCACATGTTGTTTTAATACATGGGGCACCTTAACAGTATTTCCACCACCCACAGTCTTACCAAGGGCCTCCTGAGTTGATGTGGGGATTTCAGTTTTGGGGGCTCCCAAAACCTTGTGGCACATTTTGGGGGACTTGTACATATTTTGGGCTTCCTGTCCTACAATCTGGTTTTGGACGACCCCATTGGTCGGGGCTAAATAGACATTTTCGAGGCTGGTTTGTCCGGTTTTCTGGCTGGTTTTGGGCAAGGGGGCAGCAGATTTCGGAGTCTGGTACAGAATTTGGGATTCTTGTCTGGGATTTGGGATTTGGTGTATCCCAGTCGGAGCCAAATAGAAAGTTTCCGATCCCAAATCCTTGATCCCGGTCGGCGCTTGGTACAAATTTTCCGGCGAGCTTTTTCCCAGATCCGATTTTTCCTGAAACGCTGGAGAATTCCCCGCTGGATTTCTGAAAGCCAGTTTGGGATCAGTAGGAGCTTGATAAATATCTCCAGGTGGATGTTTAGCTGTGGGACATACATAGACATTTGCCACAGCCTGTCTCGCAGCCTGAAACGCTGAAAGTTGGGCAGACCGCTCGCCCAACCCCGATCTGGTCGGCGCCAGGTAGACCCTGTCACTCTGCAGAGCTGGCGCTTGGTAAACGGTGTCAGACGCTAAAATCCCTCGGGTCGGCACCAAATATTCGCTTGACACCACAGTAGGTGCTTGGTAAATCTGAGATGCCACTTGTTTGGGAGTCAGGTAGACACTTTCCTGCTCTTCATAGGAGGGTGCCTGGTACAGATTATCCCCCTGCTGTGTCTGATTCTGGGACCCAGGTGTCTGGTACAGACTGTCACCCTGTATGCCAGGGCACCCATTCCCCGAATCCTGGTTTTGGGATTGGAGCAGCCGGAGCCGGTTTCCCGGGACGATTCCTTGCCTCCCATGGAGGGAGCAGAGCCACCATCCCGGGACGCCCCCCATATCCCGATCCAGCACCATCAGGATGTCCCCCTTCCGAAACGCAAGCTCGTCGGGACTTTCAGCTGCGTTGTCGAACAGTGCTTTTGCCAGGACAGTCTGCGAAGAGATGAACACAGAGATTAACAGAGATAATCCAGATATTAACACATAGATTAACACAGAGATTAACACAGAGATAAATCCAGAGATTAGTCCACAGATTAACACAGAGATAAATCCAGAGATTAACACAGAGATTAACACAGAAATTAGTCGAGAGATTAATACAGAGATTAACACAGAGATTAACACAGATTAATACAGAGATTAGTCCAGAGATTAACACAGAGATTAACACAGAGATAAATCCAGATATTAACACAGAGATTAACACAGAGATAAATCCAGATATTAACACATAGATTAATCGAGAGATTAATACAGAGATTAACACAGAGATTAACACAGAGATTAGTCGAGAGATTAATACAGAGATTAACACAGAGATTAACACAGAGATTAGTCGAGAGATAAATCCAGAGATTAACACACAGATTAGTCGAGAGATTAATAGAGATTAACACAGATTAGTCGAGAGTTTAATACAGAGATTAATACAGAGATTAACACAGATTAATACAGAGATTAGTCCAGAGATTAACACAGAGATAAATCCAGATATTAACACAGAGATTAACACAGAGATTAACACAGAGATTAGTCGAGAGATAAATCCAGAGATTAACACACAGATTAGTCGAGAGATTAATAGAGATTAACACACAGATTAGTCGAGAGTTTAATACAGAGATTAATACAGAGATTAACACAGATTAATACAGAGATTAGTCCAGAGATTAACACAGAGATAAATCCAGATATTAACACAGAGATTAGTCCAGAGATTAACAGAGATTAACCCAGAGATAAATCCAGATATTAACACATAGATTAGTCGAGAGATTAATACAGAGATTAACACAGAGATTAGTCGAGAGTTTAACACAGAGATTAACACACAGATTAATCCAGAGATTAACACAGAGATTAACACAGAGATTAACACACACGTCTACATAGGAGTACAGGGATGGAAATCAGACTCCCGTTGCACAGCAGTTTGATCCATTCCTGGTTTCACTAGGAGTTTAATAATCAGACACACCTGAGCTTGTTACCTAGACACACTGGGGGCTGATCAAGCTGATAGTAAAACCTGGAATGGGTGACACTGCTGTGCAATAGGAGTCTGATTCCCATCCCTGTAATTAGTGATTGTTTTAGATTGACATGGCTTGAAACTAGCCCAGAACCCAGTCCTGGTTTCAGAACTACCTTTAAAGTGATCAAACTAAATCATTTTATAACCCTTTCCTGTCTGCTTTTGCTCTTCCATTAGATAAATAGGTCTCAAATGTGCAGTTTTGAAAGAAGCACATGTTGTAGCACTCGTGGATTTGGATTCTACAACATGATTTCTGTTCCTATAAGTTCCAGAAAGCTCTCAGTTCCTGTGCCTAAAGTCAACTCTGATCATCATCACCAGCCCGGCTCTGTCTCTTAGAAGGGATACTGAAATACTGTACAAAAAATATTCTTAAAAGAGGAAGCAACTGCCAACCAAGCTCTATTGGCTTTGTAGCGATATCCCTCTGGGGACGATTATAAAATTAACTGCCTGGGACACACAGACACACTCACTGACAGAGAGAGAGAGAGAGAGAGAGAGAGAGAGAGAGAGAGAGAGAGAGAGACATCTGTCCCCTCAATGCATAATTCAGCCAGAAGGCTTTTCAGAAATACTACAGCCAGTCCCAACGGGTTTTATATTATATATATATATATATAATATATATATATATATATATATATATATATATATACACTGAACAACAGCTGGGGCAGAAGACTAGGTTCAAATCCAGTATCTTTATACTTCACAGGGTTACTTTTTGTGAAGCCCCAGGAAGCTAGAGACGCATTTTGATGCTGTGCAACCCTCATATGCTTCCCCCCTCCCCACCGCCTATAATAAAACAAATATTAAAGTACAATTGGAATAATACTTACAGACAACGACATGGCGGCTCTTTTCAGTGTTCCGCGGTTCGAAGAAGACCGAATCCAGATATTTAAATTGAACGGGACCTAAATGAGGGTCCAGTGACGTCCATGTGTAGATTTTGGGTCCGTGGTGTCGATTGGCCGAGCGCCGAGCCTCGGGGTGGCAGTGGGTTCAAAAACAATGAAACGGCGTGTCTTGTAACAATGGGACGATTACTTGTGTTTCGTTTTTTTTAAGTCAAACTAAGTCGTATTTAGTAGCGTAATTTTGGTGTATTATAATAATAATAATAATAATAATAATAATAATAATAATAATAATAATAATATAAAAAAGGCACTTTGACACAATTTTAAATAATCTGGTGGTCGTCCATCACACCGTAGATAGTATTTGGCATCGATAAATAAATAGTTTTAATAAAATAAAATAAAAAAAAAACGGTTTAGGTTTGGTTTAAATATACCTGATTAAAGAAAATATGATATTTTTTAAAAATATGTTGCATTCAAAAAAAGGCCTGCAGATTTTAAAAATAAGATTCTAAAGTGTTCGGTTGATAAGAGCATTTCCACGCGCAAATAAATAACGTGCACAATTTATAACGAAAACAAATCAAGTCGTGATTTGTTTTTGTTCGTCCCAAGTGGAAAAACTAGACTGTCCAGTTGATACTAAACAAAACATCACAGTTTTCCCAGTCACGCCTTTCTCACTGTAGTTTATCATGAAGAAAGTTAAAAACCGTGTTTTCAAATTAAACGCGAGCTGGTTTCTTTCAGATTACTTTGTTTTTAAATGTACACTTTCAAAAAAAAAAAAAAAATGGTGCGTTATTTTTAAACAAGACGTTTGTGTTTTCATCTATAATATTTCATTGCACAGAATTCGGTCGTCTTTATTTCTTTACAGTATAGAAGGTACAGTTGCTCGACTTGTTTTCAAATGGTAGCATTTATAATTAGCTCTTACGTAATCTGAATTAAAGCAATCGCCTGCTAAACAGACATTAATTCGCACCGTGCATTAAAAAACGTATTTCAGTAAAACAATTAAGCGATATAACAAAAGATTGCTGGTCAACGAGATATATTATTCATTTAAATTAGAACACACACACACACGTAGGCAAAGTACAAAGGCGCTACCGAATACACGTATATTTACAGTTTTAAATAATCTTCCTTGTTTTGCTTTCAATTACCAAATCCTGTTTTCCATCCATTTTTTGGGGAGGAAAATCAATCTAATCCCACGTAGCCTGTCGAACCATTCCGGTTTCTACTGGACAAAAAAAATCTGAGCGATTTTGCCAATCCAATCCGCCACAAACACTGTGTCCAAACGCGCCGTCCTACGTCCCATTTGAGCTTTGAAATTACGGATTAAAAAAAAAAGTTATAGGCACAGATTTTGGCTGTCGCCGTTTCTTCCAAAGCGAATCTCCTGCTGCGTCGAAATATCACAACCCTGCACAGAAAAGATCTGCTTGTCTCTCTTTTTCTCAGTCGCTTTTTTTGTTTGGACTGTGTCCGCTGTGTCACACAGCCTCGCCGTGCACTAAACCAGCTAAATGCCACTCTGTAAACGGCGGTGTTGAATTACATCTATGGCACTGTTACGGGCAGGGAAAAGCATCGACGGCCCTCCTTCGAGCAAAACCTGGATTACACCGGGTCTTAACGCCGGCTTGTTCAAGGAGTTAACCATCCTCCCCCCCTAGAACTAAATTCTGTGATCCACCAGCACAGATGGAGGCTGTTCAGAGAGTATAACAGCCTCTCTCTCTCCCAGGCAGTTAATTTTATAATCGTCCCCAGAGATATCGCTACAAAGCCAATAGAGCTTGGTTGGTAGTTGCTTCCTCATTTAAGAATATTTTTTTGTACAGTATTTCAGTATCACTTCTAAGAGACAGAGCCGGGCTGGTGGTGATATAATCAATATCTCTCTCTCTCTCTCTCTCTCTTAAAAAAACAAACAAACATAAGCTTTATTTGCACGGTCATTCTTCCGTTAATAAAAATAATATTATCAAAATCTGAATTCAGACCCATATATTAGAAATTCTGTAAAAAAAATATACATAAATACCTGAATTTAAAAAGCATTTCATTAGAGATGCTAAACCGTTTCAGCTAGGCTTACCATATGACGTCATGAAGACTAGGACAGTGTGGGACAGGGGGTTCTGGGTAAGTGTAGTCCTGCTGTGAAAGGTACCTGAGACAGGTAAACACGTACCACAATGCACTGCGATACATGGAGTCATATAGTAATAAATAATTAAAATGGTAGCTGGGTAATCACTATTAATTTCGCGCTGTTTGTAATCTGCTCTTGTCTTCAGGGTATTGAGCGGAGCGTGCTGGTGCATCGCTGTGAAGCAAGCCGCTCCCTAAAGGAATATCGCTCGGGAGCCTGCGTTTTGTTTACAGGGAACACAAGAGAACCGTTTCATAGTTTAGGATACAGCCAACAAGCAGAGCGACCCACACGGATATCCAAACACACACAATATCCATTTATCTCAATTCAGTAACACGTTTTTTTCTCAGTGGCTAGTTGACAGTATGCTGCCTTTATCGTATTTAACTAGACTGTTTGTATGGTTTTTAAATCGTAATGAAACGTGGTCATATTATTTAGCACTTTACACAGAGAAAATCATATTCTGAGGGTACAGAGCGGTGTCTGTACACTTACATTTTGACATACTGTAAATCAGTCACTATGCCGTGAGGCTAACATCCGATTATCTAGGTTTGCAATACTATAGGGCAGCAGTGTGGAGTAGTGGTTAGGGCTCTGGACTCTTGACCGGAGGGTCGTGGGTTCAATCCCAGGTGGGGGACACTGCTGCTGTACCCTTGAGCAAGGTACTTTACCTAGATTGCTCCAGTAAAAACCCAACTGTATAAATGGGGAATTGTATGTAAAAAATAATGCGATATCTTGTAACAGTTGTAAGTCGCCCTGGATAAGGGCGTCTGCTAAGAAATAAATAATAATACTGATCCAATGAGGTGGTTGAAAGAATTATGTGTCATCGGAATATGCAAATCTAAGATACAAGAGCCAATCAAATCGCGTGAAAGTCGCCAAAAGACTTTTTTTTCTGTTAAATACCACACATACATCATTAACAATGCAACATTTCAAAACAACCGCTGAATGCCCCTTTATCTAATCTCTATTTGTGAC
This sequence comes from Huso huso, assembly GCA_036884735.1. Lineage (NCBI taxonomy): Eukaryota > Metazoa > Chordata > Actinopteri > Acipenseriformes > Acipenseridae > Huso > Huso huso. The sequence goes on along the minus strand of CM072709.1, from coordinate 6,966,036 downwards.
CCCTGGTCCTTGTTTCCTTTTTCAGGTCAAAAAAGTCCCCTGGGTCGACATTGTCAATACCTTTTAGGATTCTGAATGCTTGAATCAGATCACCGCGTAGTCTTTTATTGGGTAGAGGAGGTAGTGAACTTCAAGGAGACTTATATTTTAAACATAATCACCCAGTAACATGTATTTTTAGTTTGGTCCAAAGTGACACCAAAACATTCAAGGGAAGTAATGTTAAAACTCTACAATGCATTAGTAAGACCTCACCTAGAATATTGTGTTCAGTTCTGGTCAAGTTAGAAAAAGGATATTGCTGCTCTAGAAAGAGTGCAAAGAAGAGCAACCAGAATTATCCCGGGTTTAAAAGGCATGTCGTATGCAGACAGGCTAAAAAAATTGAATCTATTCAGTCTTGAACAAAGAAGACAACGCGGTGATCTGATTCAAGCATTCAAAATCCTAAAAGGTATAGACGATGTCGACCCAGGGGACTTTTTCAACCTGAAACAAGAAACAAGGACCAGGGGTCACAAATGTAGATGAGATAAAGGGGCATTCAGAACAGAAAACAGGAGGCACTTTTTTACACCGAGAATTGTGAGGGTCTGGAACCAACTCCCCAGTAATGTTGTTGAAGCTGACACCCTGGGATCCTTCAAGAAGCTGCTTGATGAGATTCTGGGATCAATAAGCTACTAACAACCAAACAAGCAAGATGGGCTGAATGGCCTCCTCTCGTTTGTAAACTTTCTTATGTTCTTGTGTTCTTATTTAAAATTCGGTTCCGAGCACAAATGAAATGCTAACTGTTCTATATCGGAGACACAGGCTCACCGCTCCCTCCAGTGGACATACACCGAAACTGTAGCATGACTATTTTTGTAGAAGGGAGTACTCGAACTGAATTAATTACTGGACTTTTACAATAATAATACTCAGTAGTATTATTTGGTACTGAAGCTCAGCCAACTGAGCCAAATTAACACCAGCGAGCTTCAGAACACCACCACAAAAAATGAAACAAATTAATCTAAATCTGGAAAACAATTATAAAGTACATTGGAATAACGAAATTGAATCACACAATAAATTACAATGCTATCTGGCCCTCAAAAAAAGAATTTACCCTGGCAGAATATCTGATCATGGTCAAAAACACAAAACATAGACAGATCCTGACCAAGTACAGACTCAGTGACCACAGCCTGGCCATCGAAGGGTGGGTGGAATGGAAAGAGGGAAAGAGGGAAAGAGGGAAAGAGGGAGGGAGTTATATTTTTCAAAGGGAAGGGGACAATGTCTTTTGCGTTTGTTCTGTAATTTTATTTCTGTGTTATTATTTCTGTTTTGGCAATACCTGAGCGCTCTAGTCATGCCAACAAAGCATTTAATTTGAATATTATTAATATAATTTGAATATGTGTTCCAGGAATCACCGCGTTTGTGATTTATAATAAGTTAGCAGTTCGCTCTATAGGCGTCTCGTATTTTTTTTTAACAGAGCGAGGTCATTTTTCACAGTTTCGCCCCCATCCCGTGACAGTGGCAGTGCCACGCAGGACAGTGACGTCAGATTTGAATCATGTGATCGAGTGGTTGCCACGGCGCCAATGAAAACCACAAGTAAACAGTTTGATTTTGTCGATCATTGTAGTAGAAAAATAACACATCCAAGAAATCAAACACAAAGCCACACCAAAAACGTTTCAAGTAATTAACACGCTTGCATTGTTCAAAGGGTTTCGTAAGTTTATAGGGACGTTCAGTTCCGTAGTTAATGTACTCGTTTGGACGTTAATGTTAACAAGACGCACCCGGTAAAGACACTCCACGCGTGGAGGTCACCGGTTCGAGTCCGGGCTATTCCACTGCCGACCGTGGACAGGACTTCCCCGGGGGTGGCGCACAATTGGCAGAGCGCCGCCTGGGTGGGGAGGGCTTAGGTCGGCCAAACCATAATGAATACTAAATTAATTAATTCCTTCTTCCACAAACTAACATATCGAATTAAATCTACCCGTAGAGCCGGGAGTGGAACATCAGGGAGACGGGCTCTCGCTATTCCTTATACAATGCTGCCATCGTGTGGTCATTTAGAGAACTGCTGATTGTAATAAACCAACTTCTTTGAACAACTCAGTACAAATATAAAGAATTGTAATGCCTACAAATATTATTAATTAAATTATATTTTTTTTAATGTGTGGAGTAGTGGTTAGGGCTCTGGACTTGACCGGAGGGTCGTGGGTTCAATCCCAGGTGGAGGACACTGCTGCTGTACCCTTGAGCAAGGTACTTTACCTAGATTGCTCCAGTAAAAACCCAACTGTATAAATGGGTAATTGTATGTAAAAATAATGTGATATCTTGTAACAATTGTAAGTCTCCCTGGATAAGGGCATCTGCTAAGAAATAAATAATAATAATAATTATTATTATTTGTTTATTTAGCAGACGCCTTTATCCAAGGTAACTTACAGAGACTAGGGTGTGTGAACTATGCATCAGCTGCAGAGTCACTTACAACTACGTCTCACCCGAAAGACGGAGCACAAGGAGGTGAAGTGACTTGCTCAGGGTCACACAATGAGTCAGTGGCTATGGTGGGATGTGAACTGGGGACCTCCTGGTTACAAGCCCTTTACTTTAACCACTGGACCACACAGCCTCATCATCATCATCATCATCATCATCATCATCATCATCATCATCATCATCATCATCATCATCATCATCATCATCATCATCATCATCATCATCATCATCATCATCATCATCATCATGTGTAACTAAAATAATGAATATATTTTAATTAAAAAAAAACTTAAATTATGTTTAATTAAAATATTTTATAATTTTTATTTTTTTAAATCTTGAACATATAATCCCCCCACCCCAGGTAAGCGACTTTCCTGTGATATGATTAGCTTTTGTAATGACGACATTTAAAAGGAAATACAAAGTCAGTGGGGAATAGAAAGGGGAAAGAGAGAGTCAGGGAGCATTGGCCAAAATCTCCAGCTTGCAAAAAGAAAAACCTGCCTGTCACAAAACAGCAACATCACTAACACTGCATCAGAAACACCGCAGCTAAACAAAAAGCAGGACGTTTTCACAAAACACATATCCAGTAGAGATTCTCAAATAAACAAAGCCCGACATCATTGCATTAAGGACTGCAAGACAAACTTGCAGGTCCTCTTCAAAGTTTGACAAATGGCAAAAAAAAACACAAGTCCAATGAGCTGGACAGCTGACCGACCAGGGGACAGGATGACCACAACAGCGAGCTGGACAGCTGACCAGGGGACAGGATGACCACAACAGCTCACATTCAAATCACCAGGACTCTGAAGGTCATCAGCATCTGCAAAGTAAACACAAAAAAAATGTCAGTCAAATCTCTAAATTGACTCTAAAAGGCATGACTAGAAGAAGGAAGAGTCATCTCAGTGCCAGTGTGCAAACAGGAGCCACCAGCACAGACAGACAGGGCAACACACTCCTCAATACACTGACAAACTGACAACTTCTAATTCAGCTTCACTACCTTTAAAACACTACAATGCTTCCCTTCAAGCTACTCTGCTTGAAAAAGTCTACAACAATTCACTTTGAAATAAAATGTCATGAATGTTACTTAGATACTTGAATGTTATAACATTACATGCATGAACATTCGTATTTCAAATTCAATGCAAAAACTACATTCCTACTACATTTAACTTCCATGAAACAATTAAACTGCACTTTCAAATGTAGCTACAGTTCAGCTGCATTACCACAGAAGGAAGCAATGTCAAATTATTATTATTATTTATTTCTTAGCAGACACCCTTCTCCAGGGCGACTTACAATTGTTACAAGATATCACATTATTTCATATTATACATATATCACATTATTTTTTACATACAATTACCCATTTATACAGTTGGATTTTTACTGGAACAATCTAGGTAAAGTACCTTGCTCAAGGGTACAGCAGCAGTGCCCCCCCCACCTGGGATTGAACACGACCCTCCGGTCAAGAGTCCAGAGCCCTAGCCACTACTCCACACTGCTGCCCAAATAGACTTGCAAAAGAAATACTTAACTTAAACACAGCATGCAACATGAACAATCACACTGCTTAGTACAGGTGTGAACAGACAGCCACAACGTCATGCACGCTGCACAGCACACAACATCAGAGATAGGTTTGCACAATCAGAGCCTATCAACTTAAAATACATTAACATTAATCTACACTACCAATTACGACAAATAAATGCAAGATTGTGCCCCCACCTGGGTTTAAAAAAGGCATGTCGTATGCAGACAGGCTAAAAAGAACAAAGAAGACTACGCCTAATCTGATTCAAATCCAAAATCCTGCCCAAATAGACAATGTCGTTGAAAGAAACACATTATTTTGTCATTGTTTATATATATATATATAATCACCGGTCCGACAGCATACCAAGAGACTGGTGTAAGCTGCACAGAGAGCTGGCAGCAGCTGGTATCGGGCTCATGTCTTCATCATGTTTCACATTGGTTTCACCCCCCCAGTTGCCTATCAACATAAATGTATAAACATTAATCTACAGTCAAGGATCAAAGTCACCGACAAAAATAACCATTTCCTAATTTGAGGCATTTAAAAACGCTCCAAGAACGAAATAAAAAGATTTGAATCGCACAGTCTTGAAATAAACCTTCAAATCTGACAAGACTTTCAAAATCCAAAGGTACATCCACAATGTCGTTACATCCCTATAATTTTTATTGTTTTTTGGACACATTATTTTGTCATTGTTAATAATATATAAATAATAATGTTAATGTCAGTAAGGCAAGGATCTAATAACACACAGACACAAGAAATTCCTGGCTTTAGGGACAGATATAGTTTATCATCAATAGCTCCAACAACGTAAGTCCCCTCGGAAAGAGCATCTGCTAATAAATAAAATAAACCTTCAAACCTAATCCATGGCCTTTGGTTAGCACAGCACAATCAACACCCTGTTGAGTTCAATTGCTTATTGACCAGGTGTGTCACAAAGGGAGTTTACTATTTTTTTAACTAGGACCCACACCTGATCTCAATACATTTCTCAATGAATACCCTTTTCCATGTTGTTATTTGAAATTGGTCTGAAAATACATGGAAAAAAGAAGCCCGAATCCTGAGGAACCCTCAGGATCCTCAGCAGGGTCCATCCATTTCAGACCAATTTCTGTAACAACATGGAAAGGGTTTCAGGCTTCTTTTTTCCTTGTGTTTTGTAAAAAAAAAAAAAAATACCCACACAAAAAAGCCTAATAAATTGAGAAATGTATTGAGATCAAAACCCACCTAGTTAGCGAGAATAATAAACTTTGAAGGTTTTTTGTGAGGTGCCTGGTCTTGAAGCAATTGAACTCAACAGGGTTTGGTTGCTCTATTTTAACCACAGGCCCAGGGATTTGACTTGCCAATTATGTTTATATTTATTAATGTTGCAACCTTACCCGGGGGGACTTACTGAAACATGATGAAGACATGACAGATACTATGCTGATGAGCTCTAACTATATCTTTCACCAGTAAAGCTTGGAATTTCTTGGCCTGTGTATAGATATTTATTAGCTCAAATTTGTTGGACCTTACAGACATTATTGAAATTATTATTATTATTGATGAAATTAAAATTATTTTATTATTTATTTCTTACATGCCAGTAGGTCCTTATAAGGGCAAAGACAATTGTGAAAAGATATGAATTATTGCTTATTCTACAAAGATATTATATATATATATTACACATTTGTTAATTTAGAAAAAAAAAATAATTGGATTAAGCTATTAACATAAATTAGTTTCAAACTCACTGTACAACTTGTAAGGTATTCATGTCAGCCTATTCTCCTGGTGGTTCATGTGTGTTTACAGCAAAGTGCAAAACTGAACATGGACCAGAGATAGCAAAGGAGTTTTGTCTGAGGAGATCAGAAAGTAATTGAAATTTGCTAAACGTCATGTCAAGACTCATCCAAATGCAAATTCTGTGACAACAGTTTTATTCTTACTAAGTTTAAGGTCCATTTAAAATGCCTGGGGCGATTTTTAGAGGAAAATTCCATCATTGAACATAGGATATATGGTAAATATATAGGATAATGCCAAATATATATATGAATATATATATATATGATATACCATCCGGTCCGACAGTGGCTCCATACCAGGAGGACCACTTTTGAAATAAAAACATAAAAAAGCCAGACTGGAATTTTTTCGTGCAATTGAACAATCCTTCTGGGAGAATGTTTGGACAGATCAGTCAAAACTGGCTTTTTTTGGAAAGTCACAATACCAACAAAAAATGAAAATGCCACCATGTAACAGTGAAACAGAGGTGATGTCTCTGTTTCCAAAAAGCTTCTTGTAGGTTTGAAGGTTTATTTCAGGGACAATGCGTAATCAAGGCATTTCAAAATTTCGTTCTTGGAGGTCATGGGTCCTCCAACAGGATAATGACCCAAAAAACAGCTAAAAGCACCCAAGAATGGATAAGAACAAAACATTGGACTTTTGGCCTCTATGAGTCCTGACTGATCCTTGAACATCTATGGAAAGAGCTGTAACAGTCTGGAGTTTACCCATCAAATGAGATGTTGCAACCTTGCTCAGGAAGGGGTAGGTGACGCAATGTGTAACATGATGAAGTCTCATTGACAGCTACAGAAAGCTGTTTGATTGCTCTGATTGCCTCTAATAGTTGGTCAAAATATTAGGTTGCTGTCGGTCCCATCATTTTTGTCCATATATTTTATATTTATTTTATTATTTACAATATATATGAAAAAAATCAAAAGCAGTCTGTTTTTTTAAATATGGAATAAACAATGGATGCCAATTACTTTTTGTAATTTCGCAGTTATTTCCCAGAAAATTCAGCATTCAGTTTTTTTAAAGGGGCAGACAAACAGACAGACAGACGACTGTACAAACAAGCCTGACAAGACTGTTCAGTTTGACGCTACAATATAATCCCTTCTTTAACATCTGTGTTAGGAATTACATTCTGAAAAGAGTTTAGTTTCATTAAAGCTGCAGACAGACAGACAGACAGACAGACAGACAGACAGACAGACAGACAGACAGACAAGGCCCAACAATCCTGTTCAGTTTAACGCTACAATATAATCCCTTCTTCTTGGGGTCTGTGTTAGTTTATTACATTCTGAAAAGAGTTTAGTTTCATTAAAGCTGCAGACAGACAGACAGACAGACAGACAGACAGACAGACAGACAGACAGACAGACACAATCCTGTTCAGTTTGTGGTACAATATAATCTTCTTCTTGGAATCAATGCTAAAGGACATTCTGAAAAGAGTTTAGTTTCATTAAAGCTGCAAGACAGACAGACAGAGGACAGACAGAAGAAACAGACAGACAGACAAACAGACAGAGCCCCACAATCTTGTTCAGTGAATAAAACTAAATGATCCCTTCTTCTTGACAAACTGTGTTAGTTTACACATTCTGATAAAGATTTGTTTTCATTAAAGAAAGAAAGACAGAAAGACAGAAAGACAGACAGACAGAACAAAGCCAAGAGTGAATAATCCTAAAGTTTGAAGGACAATATAATCCTTCTTCTTGGTGTCTGTGTTAGCCAACATGAAAAGAGTTTCCTCTTCAAAAAGACACAGACAGACAGAAATCCCCAACAATCCTGTTCAGTTTGACGCCCAATATAATGTTCTTGGTGTCTGTGCCAGTTTACTACATTCTGAAAAGAGTTTAGTTTCATTAAAGCTGCAGACAGACAGACAGACAGACAGACAGAGGGACAGACAGACAGACAGAGCCCCACAATCCTGTTCAGTTTGACAATACAATATAATCCCATCTTATGGTGTCTGTGTTAGTTTACTACATTCTGAAAAGAGAAAGTTTCATTAAAGCTGCAGACAACAGACAGACAGACAGACAGACAGACAGACAGAGCTTCCCACAACCTGTTCAGTTTGGGGCCATATAATCCTGTTTCTTGGTGTCTAACTACATTCTGAAAAAGTTTAGTTTCATTAAAGATGGTCAGACAGACAGACAAAGGGACAGGGTCAGTGATTTGTGGTCTAAAGATAAGAGGTGAGAATGGATTTAAAACAGTAAAGCTCCTTTTTTGCTGTGGTAAGCACAATTTTAATAAAGGTTTTAACAAGAGAATGGATTTGAAATTGGCAAGCGCAAACAAACAAAAAAGGGAATAAAACTAAAATGATCTTGTTAATAAAGACAAACAGGTTATACATAGCCAAGATAAATATTTGTTTTTAAAGGGAAAGAAAGTGAAGAAAGAAATAAAGAAAGAAATAAAGGTGAGAGAATGGAAGGACAAGAGTGAATAAAACTAAATGATAAAGGAGAGAAAGACAAACAGGTTATACATAGCCAAGATAAATATATCCTCTGAAAAAAGATGGTCAGATACTTTAAAGGAGGGGCAACATTATACAAACAAATAAACCCCTAATACTGTGAGAGAATGGATTTTAAAGAATGGTGTGTTCCTTCATTCAGGGGTCAGTGACAGACAATAAAGCTAATGAAAGAGAGAGGGAGGGATTTTAAAGACAATATACATACATATATATATAAAGGGAGGGGTCAGTGAACCAGAAAGCTAATAACAGGTGAGAGAATGAAGTTTTAAAGATCTCTGACCAGATGCTTCTTTTAAAGGGAGGGGCCAGTGATCCTGTTAATAAAGCTAATAAGAGGTGAGAGAATGGATTTTAAAGATGGTCAGCGCTCCTTAAAAGGGAGGGGTCAGTGATCTTGTTAATAAAGCTAATAAGAGGTGAGAGAATGGATTTTAAAGATGGTCAGCGCTCCTTTAAAGGGAGTGGTCAGTGATCTTGTTAATAAAGCTAATAAGAGGTGAGAGAATGGATTTTAAAGATGGTCAGCGCTCCTTAAAAGGGAGTGGTCAGTGATCTTGTTAATAAAGCTAATAAGAGGTGAGAAAATGGATTTTAAAGATGGTCAGCGCTCCTTTAAAGGGAGGGGTCAGTGATCATGTTAATAAAGCTAATAAGAGGTGAGAGAATGGATTTTAAAGATGGTCAGCGCTCCTTAAAAGGGAGGGCCCAGTGATCTTGTTAATAAAGCTAATAAGAGGTGAGAAAATGGATTTTAAAGATGGTCAGCGCTCCTTTAAAGGGAGGGTCAGTGATCTTGTTAATAAAGCTAATAAGAGGTGAGAGAATGGATTTTAAAGATGGTCAGCGCTCCTTTAAAGGGAGGGGCCAGTGATCTTGTTAATAAAGCTAATAAGAGGTGAGAGAATGGATTTTAAAGATGGTCAGCGCTCCTTTAAAGGGAGGGGCCAGTGATCATGTTAATAAAGCTAATAAGAGGTGAGAGAATGGATTTTAAAGATGGTCAGCGCTCCTTAAAAGGGAGGGGTCAGTGATCATGTTAATAAAGCTAATAAGAGGTGAGAGAATGGATTTTAAAGATGGTCAGCGCTCCTTTAAAGGGAGGGGTCAGTGATCATGTTAATAAAGCTAATAAGAGGTGAGAAAATGGATTTTAAAGATGGTCAGCGCTCCTTTAAAGGGAGGGGCCAGTGATCATGTTAATAAAGCTAATAAGAGGTGAGAGAATGGATTTTAAAGATGGTCAGCGCTCCTTTAAAGGGAGGGGCCAGTGATCTTGTTAATAAAGCTAATAAGAGGTGAGAGAATGGATTTTAAAGATGGTCAGCGCTCCTTTAAAGGGAGGGACCAGTGATCATGTTAATAAAGCTAATAAGAGGTGAGAGAATGGATTTTAAAGATGGTCAGCGCTCCTTTAAAGGAAGGGGCCAGTGATCCTGTTAATAAAGCTAATAAGAGGTGAGAGAATGGATTTTAAAGATGGTCAGCACTCCTTTAAAGGGAGGGGCCAGTGATCATGTTAATAAAGCTAATAAGAGGTGAGAGAATGGATTTTAAAGATGGTCAGCGCTCCTTTAAAGGGAGGGGCCAGTGATCATGTTAATAAAGCTAATAAGAGGTGAGAGAATGGATTTTAAAGATGGTCAGCGCTCCTTTAAAGGGAGGGGCCAGTGATCATGTTAATAAAGCTAATAAGAGGTGAGAGAATGGATTTTAAAGATGGTCAACACTCCTTTAAAGGGAGGGGTCAGTGATCTTGTTAATAAAGCTAATAAGAGGTGAGAGAATGGATTTTAAAGATGGTCAACGCTCCTTTAAAGGGAGGGGCAGTGATCATGTTAATAAAGCTAATAAGAGGTGAGAGAATGGATTTTAAAGATGGTCAGCGCTCCTTTAAAGGGAGGGACCAGTGATCTTGTTAATAAAGCTAATAAGAGGTGAGAGAATGGATTTTAAAGATGGTCAGCGCTCCTTTAAAGGGAGGGGCCAGTGATCATGTTAATAAAGATAATAAGAGGTGAGAGAATGGATTTTAAAGATGGTCAGCGCTCCTTTAAAGGGAGGGGCCAGTGATCATGTTAATAAAGCTAATAAGAGGTGAGAGAATGGATTTTAAAGATGGTCAGCGCTCCTTTAAAGGAAGGGGGCCAGTGATCCTATTAATAAATCTAATAAGAGGTGAGAGAATGGATTTTAAAGATGGTCAGCGCTCCTTTAAAGGGAGGGGTCAGTGATCATGTTAATAAAGCTAATAAGAGGTGAGAGAATGGATTTTAAAGATGGTCAGCGCTCCTTTAAAGGGAGGGGCCAGTGATCATGTTAATAAAGCTAATAAGAGGTGAGAGAATGGATTTTAAAGATGGTCAGCGCTCCTTTAAAGGGAGGGGCCAGTGATCATGTTAATAAAGATAATAAGAGGTGAGAGAATGGATTTTAAAGATGGTCAGCGCTCCTTTAAAGGGAGGGGTCAGTGATCATGTTAATAAAGCTAATAAGAGGCGAGAGAATGGATTTTAAAGATGGTCAGCGCTCCTTTAAAGGGAGGGGTCAGTGATCATGTTAATAAAGCTAATAAGAGGTGAGAGAATGGATTTTAAAGATGGTCAGCGCTCCTTTAAAGGGAGGGGCCAGTGATCATGTTAATAAAGCTAATAAGAGGTGAGAGAATGGATTTTAATTTGCAATTTAAAGTAAATATTAATGAGTATGAAAGTTTGCTTTCCCTCTCTCTCTCCTCTTTTCTTCCTTCTCTTTCTCCCTTTTTCTTTTTTCTGTTTTTTACTTTTTACTAGTTAGGTATTGAATGTTTAGAATAATGAAGAAATAGGTTGCTTTTCGCACATATTAGTAAACCCATACAGAAAAAAATATATATTTTGTGAATATATACTTGGTTGTTATGTTTATTTCGGACACTTATAGTTTTACTTGGTAAACGTCGACAGTAAATAGGACGATTTGCCGATATTCAGATTTTTACCTGAACCCATCTAATTGTTACATGGACTGAAGGGGAAGCGTTTGGCAGGAGGTTGTAATCAATTCTCAAATACCATCTTTAAAACCGGCGCTTTCCTTTGTTTTGTGTGAGAATGGGTAAGGTTTTGTCTCTTATCAGACATTCCAGGAAACACTGCTTGTTTTTTTTCACAGGATAGCAGGGGCGGACTGGGACCAAAAATCGGACCGGGAAGTTCCTGTCCATTGGCCCACATTTATGTCAAAATCAACATACCAAAAATCAGCGCACCGTCATGATGAAGTATCGGTCAAAAAAAAAAAGTTTTAAATTGTTCGGGTAAAACTTCTTTGTACATTGTAGGCTATAGCTACTACCAGGTTTTCAAACATATTAGGGGCGATTTAGGTATGGCAAAGTATAGGCTATGACAGTTGCCATACCGTGGCTTCATGATATAGAAGTCACAAATAATAGGCTATCCTATTGAAAATATCATTCTCTGCACACCAAAACCAACCTCAGTAGGCCTAATAATAAACTGTAAAGTATAAACACATATCTTATTTATCAATTCTAGAAACCATCACCGACCTCACACAGATTGCGGTCTCTCAATAGGCCTAATTAAAAAAAAAAATTCTGAACACATCGGCTCATATTTAGCAATTCTAGAAACCATTAGCAGCACTCAGCGCCAATAGCAACCCAAAATTACAATAGGTTTTTCAGAACCCCTAAGCAACTACTTCACCCAAATAAAAGAGGCTGTCCTACCTTACGTCGCCAGCAGACGTCGCAGCAGTGCACACTTCTCTGCAATCCTGTCAATAACTTCATCACTGGCCGCTGTTAGGCCATCTCATCGTTCCATAAATTATATCTTTGTGCAACAACCTAATCAACATCGACCGAAGTATCAAACCCAATCAAATTCATGTGAACGATTGCTTTAAAATTTGGGATTTTGTTAGTGTGATACAATACATGCAATGTGAAATCTACGCTGCGAGTGTCCAGTAGGGGGCAATACTATAGCCAAATGGCATGTCATGCTATAGTTATACAAATAAAAATTGGCTAATTCCACCATCAGCTCGGCTTGCCATGATTTTGTTTCAGTTTCTATCAGGGGTAACCAGCTAAATGGTGGAGCGAGAGAGAGACGCAACCTGGGAAATGTTTGAGCTAATGTTTATTTTAGTAACCCAGCTAGCTAGCTAGCTAGCATAGGATGGCTAGTCGATTTGCTAGCGGAGTTTAGCATAATTATACATAGCTGACTAGATCTCAAAAAGTGACTAACGTTACAGATATTGGTGTAGCCGTTTTATAAAAGCAATAAGGTACGAGAGGCAGTGATATATCGTGTATATAGTCACAGCTAGGGCGTTATTAGGTACGAGGCGCAGCCAAGTCTTTAATCTATTTTAATGCATCCATAAACTCTACTGCTTGTACCTCATCCACTATCAATACAAGAGTTTCAAACGAAAGACAAAATCTGGTTGACCAATCCCGTTCTAATAAAATCCGGGCAAGTCCAATCAGGAGTGGCCCTCCTCGGCCCCCCTTTAGATATTGCGATATTGGATCTACCCAAGAGATGACTGGTGTGGTGATGTGTGCGCGCGCGAGAGCGAGACCGCCACGTTAATAACAGCGTAATTATCAATTATTAATAAAAAAAATATGAATAATAATTATAAATGTAACGTAGGCTAGCGGCCCACGCAGGTCCAAACAGACCGGCCCACCGGGGATTCTCACGCACTTCCCAATGGCCAGTCCGCGCCTGCAGGATAGAGTCACGGAACAATGCCTCGCTGACAATCCGGTTTCGAATTTGGTTTTCAAAGATCTCTTTGATAAGATATTTGCTTTCCTCGCGTATTGTGCGTCCTTCAGATAATTAAAGTGATGCTTGTCTCTCTCTGTTTGCAGTATATCTGGCTGGCTTTTTAATTTCAACACCCTCAGCAGAAGGTAAGACTGATTTTGCAGCTCCAATATTAATATTATATCAAGGAGGCAGTGCGGTCCAGTGGTTAAAGTCCATGGCTTGTCACCGGTTCAAATCCCATCCTGCCACTAACTGACTCACTGTGTGTGTGTGACCCTGAGCAAGTCACTTCACCTCCTTGTGCTCCGTCCTGCGGATGAGATGTTAAATCAACGTCCTATTGGAAGTGACTCTGCACATAATGCACAGTTCACAGCCTGCCTCTGTAAAGCGCTATGTGACGGGGGACCACTATGATAGGCGCTATATAAAAATAAAGATATTATTATTATTATTATTATTATTATTATTATTATTATTATTAACTTTCTCATGTATTCCATTGTAACTGTAGTTTGAGATCACTAGACTAGACTGTAATGAATTACATTGTAACTGCAGTTTGAGATCACTAGACTGTATTATAATTACATTGTAGCTGCAGTTTGAGATCACTAGACTAGACTATTATAATTACATTGTAACTGCAGTTTGAGATCGCTAGACTAGACTGTATTATAATTACATTGTAACTGCAGTTTGAGATCACTAGACTAGACTGTATTATAATTACATTGTAACTGCAGTTTGAGATCACTAGACTAGACGAATTACATTGTAACTGCAGTTTGAGATCACTAGACTAGACTGGAATTACATTGTAACTGCAGTTTGAGATCACTAGACTAGACTGTATTGAATTACATTGTAACTGCAGTTTGAGATCACTTGACTAGACTGTATTGAATCACATTGTAACTGCAGTTTGAGATCACTAGACTAGACTGTATTATAATTACATTGTGTTGAGATCTAGACTAGACTGTATTGAATTACATTGTAACTGCAGTTTGAGATCACTAGTGTCAGGGATCCGTCTCTGACACTCCCCTGTGTTTCAGCCTCCGAGTGTGGGAGCCCTGTTCTGAACTCCAGGATCGTGGGCGGCACGCCAGCGGAGGTGGGCTCCTGGCCGTGGCAGGTCAGTCTGCACTTATCAGGGTCACACGTGTGCGGAGGATCTCTCATCTCTGCCAACTGGGTCCTGTCTGCCGCTCACTGCTTCGAAGGGTAGGTGCAAAAGTCTCTTTTTGTCCCTCTCTCTCTCTCCCCCTCTCTCCTCTTTCTCTCCTTCACCCTCTCTCTCTCTAACTCTTCTCTCATCTCTCCTCTCTCTCCTCTTTCTCTCCTTCTCCCTCTTTCTCTCGAACTCTCCTCTCTCTCCTCACGTTCTCTCCCTCCTCTTTCTCTCCTTCACCGTCTCTCTCTAACTCTCTCTCTCCTCCCGTTCTCTCTCTCTCCTCTTTCTCTCCTTCACCCTCTCTATATCCTCTCTCTCCTCCCGTTCTCTCTCTCTCCAACTTTCTAACTCTCCTCTCATCTCTCCTTCTCTCTCTCCTACTGTTCTCTCTCCCCCTCTCCTCTCTCTCCTCTTTCCCTCCTTCACACTCTCTCTCTCTAACTCCTCTCATCTCCTCTCTCTCCTCTCATTCTCTCTCTATCTCACTCTCTCCTCTCTCTCTCTCCTTCACCCTCTCTCTCTCTCTCCTCCCTCTCTCTCTCTAACTCTCCTCCCATCTCTCTCTCTCTAACTCTCCTCCCATCTCTCTCTCTCTCCTTCACCCTCTCTCCCTCTCACACACTCCTCCCATCTCTCTCTCTCTCTCTAACTCCCTCCTCTCTCTCTCTCTAACTCTCCTCCCATCTCTCTCTCTCCTTCACCCTCTCTCACTCCTCCCATCTCTCTCTCTCTAACTCTCCTCCCATCTCTCTCTAACTCTCCTCCCATCTCTCCCTCTCTCCTTCACCCTCTCTCTCTCTCTCCTCCCATCTCTCTCCTTCTCCCTCTCTCCTCCCATCTCTCCTCTCTCCTTCACCTCTCTCTCTTTCTCCTCCATCTCTCTCTCTAACTCCCCCTCCTCTCTCTCCTTCACCCTCTCTCTAACTCTCCTCCATCTCTCTCTCTAACTCTCCTCCCATCTCTCCCTCTCTCTCCCCCTCCATCTCTCTCTCTCTCTCTCCTCCCATCTCTCTCTCTAACTCTCCTCCCATCTCTCTCTCTCCTTCACCCTCTCTCTCTCACATTCCTCCCATCTCTCTCTCTCTAACTCTCCCTCTCTCTCTCTCTCTCCTCCCATCTCTCTCTCTCTAACTCTCCTCCCATCTCTCCCTCTCTCCTTCACCCTCTCCCTCTCTCCTTCACCCTCTCTTTCTCCTCCCATCTCTCTCTCTAACTCCCCTCCCATCTCTCTCTCCTTCACCCTCTCTCTCTCACTCCTCCCATCTCTCTCTCTAACTCTCCCCCTCTCTCTCTCTCCTCCCATCTCTCCCTCTCTCCTTCACCCTCTCTCTCTTTTTATCCTCCCATCTCTCTCTCTCTAACTCTCCTCCCATCTCTCTCTCTCCTTCACCCTCTCTCTCTCTCACACTCCTCCCATCTCTCTAACTCTCCTCCCATCTCTCTCTCTCTAACTCTCCTCCCTCTCTCCTTCTCCTCTCTCTCTCTCTCTCCTCCCATCTCTCCCTCTCTCCTTCACCCTCTCTCTCTCTCTCTCCCATCTCTCTCTCTCTAACTCTCCTCCCATCTCTCTCTCTCTCCTCCCACCTCTCTCTCTCTCTCTCTCCTCCCATCTCTCTCTCTCCTCCCATCTCTCCCCCTCTCTCCTTCACCCTCTCTCTAACACAAATGCACTTAAATTCATATACTGGGATCGACTCCAGCTTACATTTCATCTCTGTGTGATAATCTCCCTATCTCTTTCTACAGCAACAGTGACCCCTCCCTTTGGACGGTGGTCCTGGGTCAGATTGACCTGTCCAGTCTGGACCCCAGCGGGATTTTGAATGGGGTGCAGAGGGTCATCGTGCACCCTGCCTTCAATTCACAGACCATGGATAATGACATGGCCTTACTAGAGCTGAACAGATCTGTGACCTTCACCGAATACATCATGCCAGTCTGCCTGGCCGAATCATCCAGTACCTTCTACACTGATACTGAGTGCTGGGCTACGGGTTGGGGTGCCACTGCAGAGGGAGGTAAGAGAGAGGGAGAGGGGGAGAGAGGAAAGAGGAAGGAGGAGAGGAGGGGAGAGGGAGAGGGGAGGAGAGGAGGGGAGAGGGAGAGGGGGAGAGAGTATAGTCTATACTGAATGCTGGGCTGCCATTGCAGAGGAGGGTTTTGGTTTAAAAGGCATGTCGTATGCAGATAGGCTAAAATAATTGAATCTATTCAGTCTTGAACAAAGAAGACTACGCAGTGATCTGATTCAAGCATTCAAAATCCTAAAAGGTATAGACAATGTCAACCCAGGGGACTTTTTTGACCTGAAAAAAGAAACAAGGACCAGGGGTCACAAATGGAGATTAGATAAAAAGGCATTCAGAACAGAAAATAGGAGGCACTTTTTTACACAGAGAATTGTGAGGGTCTGGAACCAACTCCCCAGTAATGTTGTTGAAGCTGACACCTTGGGATCCTTCAAGAAGCTGCTTGATGAGATTCTGGGATCAATAAGCTACTAACAACCAAACGAGCAAGATGGGCTGAATGGCCTCCTCTCGTTTGTAAAATTTCTTATGTTCTTATGTTCTAACAAACCTCAGATACATAACCTGATAAAGCATGATATAAGCCACAGTTACCAGTGGTGACTTATCCAGGGCAACTTACAATTGTTACAAGATATCACATTATTTTTTTACATACAATTGCATTATTTATTTATTTTTTTTACACATTATTTTTACATACAATTACCCATTTATACAGCTGGGTTTTTACTGGAGCAATCTAGGTAAAGTACCTTGATCAAGGGTACAGCAGCAGTGTCCCCCACCTGGGATTGAACCCACGACCCTCCGGTCAAGAGTCCAGCGCCCTTCGCAAGTCAAAGCAGAGCTGCTGCTTTGACTTGCGATTTAAAAAGCCCATTGAGTAATTGATTTTACTATGAACGCGTTTCTCAGCTGTGACTGAGAGACACGAATTGGCTCAACGGGGGATCAGTTGAATTCTTGAAGGAGATGAGAAAAGTCGGGAGTGAAGAACTGAAAATCAGAAGCCATAATTGTATTGCATTGGACGTATGTCCTTTTTTTGTCTTGTCTTTCTTGGATAACGGCTGGGTTGTCGCTTCACAATGTTTGTTCATAAGCTCTGTTGAGCCGCCTGATTGTAACGCGCCCCGTGCCCCTTATGTTGCAGTGCCCCTGCCGGAAAACGATACATTGCGAGAGGTGACTCTGCCTATTATCGGGAACCAGCAATGTGGCTGCCTGTACGTGAGCGAGGGAGAGATCACCGACAACATGATGTGCGCCGGGCTGCTGCAGGGGGGCAAGGATTCATGCCAGGTACACTGCTAGCGACATCGCTGTCATCATCATCATCAATATTATTATTATTATTATTATTATTATTATTATTATTATTATTATTATTCATGCTAGGTACACTGCTATCGACATCGCTGTCATTATTATTATTATTATTATTATTATTATTATTATTAATAGTTTTATTATTAGTAGTAGTACTGTAGTAATATTAGTTGTGATATTATTATTATTATTATTATTAGTTAGTAGTAGTAGTAGTTTTATGAGTTGTGTTATTATTAATAACAATCAGATTGCCTGTTATTATTAATATTATTATCATTATCATTACAGGGCGACTCTGGCGGTCCGCTGGTTTGTAAGCAGGGCTCCACTTGGGTGCAAGCGGGGGTGGTGAGTTTTGGGATCGGCTGTGCCCAGGCCGGTTTCCCGGGGGTCTATGCGCGGGTCTCCCAGTACGAGGCGTGGATCCAGACGTACACCGGCGAAGAAGTGGGGTTCGTCACATTCCAGAGCACAGGACTGGATCTCGATACCTGCGCACTTCTGGGTCCCCAGTATGCAATTAGTGCAGCAAACACAGCGACGTATTCACTGCTTTTCATGGCGCTTGTGTCAGTGATTTGGTCAATGTAAGCCACCGTCCCTGATACATACACATGCACATCATTATCACATATATATATATATATATATAGCGATGGTCAAAAGTTTTGCATCCCCCTATATAATTAACTAATTTTGCTTCATAAAGTCGAATGAAACCTGCTGAAGAAGTGTATTTAAATTCTGATAAACTATATAAATGTATGTTATAGTTTTTTTTTTAATGTCTTGATTCTTAAAATTCTAGGTGAAGCTAAAGTTTTGTCCACAGCTGTAGATCGGCTTATTTATGTGTATGTAATCTCAAAAAAAAAAAAAATTCTATAATTAGAAAAACAAATTATGATTCTTTTTCACATTTTCCTGTTGTAGTATAGAAATCTATAGTTGTATTAAATTGCTATATATATATATATATATATATATATATATATATATATATATATATATATATATATATATATAAACCTACAGTTTTAATTATAATACATTTTTCCATATAAAACATAATCCTTTGAAAAATACATGGCTTTTGCCAATATTCCTATTGTTTTAAAATATAAATCTACAGTTAATACTTTTTTTCCCTTCTAACAAGTCTACTTCCTGTTATCTAACAAGTTCCAGCCTCCGGGCATTGGTGGCGAGATTTTAACTTCACGTTTCAAGCAAAAATCGAAAATGTCTGGGAAGGATGAGAACGCGTTGTTTTGTTCAAATGTTATCTTATTTTTATTCTACGTCTTTATGTACAATATTTAGTTATGTGAAGGGCTCTGAGAAGTTTTACATAGAAAACACTATATAATAATACATTTCTTACACTTTGGTATCTGTTGGAAAAAATAAATAAACAAAGCTCGGAATTCATAGCCTAGTGTGTGTGTGCGCGCGCATTTTTTTTATATATGAATGAACTTAATCGCTTTGACATTGTGTTAGATTACATCATAAAATTAGCATCAAGTTAAACATTTTTTTGCTTTATAATTTGAATACTTCAATTAAAGGTTGAAAAGTTCCTAAATTAATGGGATTTACAGTATCCGAGTCCACCATGTATTTAATTTCATCTGTCCGCAGTCCACATTGACAATGTCCATATGGGCGTCCATTTTGTCTACATTGTGTACGGTGAATCTCACCGGTGTTTTTTTTTTTTTTTCCCCTGGGTGAGTCTGGTGGCTCATCGGTGACTTTAACAACAGTTACGGTAATCACAGAGGCTCACCGGTACAGCAACGCGGACTTTACCTAGTCTTGCGGGCAGGAAGTGAGGATCTATGAGAATGGGTTATAGTTAGCCTACATCCAACCTCAGTTACGACACCCTTTGGGAATGGAGGGTGTTTAAGTCTGAAATGCCCGTCGTAACTCTAACAAAAATGAGTTTTGAATGGTTTTAATAAATGTGTAAACCTGCTGTCAACACCCTCAATCTGAAGAATTATACAAGGATCCAGCACCGCAATGCAATACTCATGTGTGTATGGTTCTAAATGTGACACCTACCTTTAATTACAAAATATCACAGGATGCAGCAAGCGTTGAATGTAAACGTACTAATGTAGCCTGACTACGCCAGTTCAATGCGATAAGGCACAGAACAAATTAAATATCCTTTAGGTTCTTTTTATTCAAATAAGAGATCTAAAAAATGTAGAAACAAGGTCGCCATGAAAATCACACCGATACATTTTAACAAGCGTTTGTTTATTGTAAGCTTCCAATAGCGACACCTGGTTTCAAACGGCACTGATATATTAAAACAATTCCATTTCACCTATTAAACAGGTAGCAAAATTTCAAGCAGTTAAACAAGGTTCACATTAATGAGAATGTATTAAACTGCAGATGCAACAACGCTGCTACCCAGCAATAAAGTGGAGATACACATTCATAAAGACACGGTAAAACTATCATTATAAAAACAATACCACGGTATAAAGGTACAAATACCCACACACCCACACACACACACACACACAATGTCCGTGCAGGGGAGGGAACACACACAGAGATAGCGAGAGAGAAACCAGCATATAACTATAACTTATTCTATGCCCTTCTTAAACTCCAATCGACTATCAAATAGGCTAAAAACATTTGGGCCGTTCGCGCTCTTTATCAAACACCGGCATACCATCAGCCCAATACTTATTATCGGGATGCTCCATTTAGTGGTCCGTTTCTGTCTCTGTCCCCCGTCCCCCGCTCCCCGCTCCAAACACTGCTCTGACACCCATAAACCCACAAACCCCAGGATGCCCCCCCATTTGTGAAAACATGTGCCATTTATATTCAGGTGCGTAAACTGATCAATAATTCAATTACTAGGTGCTCAACAGGGCAAACATACAGGGAAGCGGGCGGAGAAGCCAACATAACGCGATACAAATCAATTATCAAAGTGTCAGACAACACTAAACGTGCACCAATCAAATCAATAAAATAATTTTAGAAAAACATACAAATATCAAATAAATTTGAACAGGGCATTCTTGACGCTGTTACGCAAAGTCTGTAAAACAGTACCATAAGGTTACCATTGAAATCGCAACTGTAGCAAAACGTCCCGGAAGACCCGGGTTACCGTTGTGCTTGTTTTTAAAACTAAAATGGACACAGTAAAATTGCCCGTACTTGCTTTGAAATCTGCCTCACTTTTCCATATGCCAACAGTCCCTATATAGTCCCGATTTCCTTGCAAATGTCCCGCGACCCGATGCATAGGAAGAAAGTCCAGAGATTTACACATAGAAAAAAATAATTTATTCTACACAGTAGAGTTAGTGACAACCACACGTGCGGCTGAGACACCTGCTGATCACCAACTTATACAAAGATAAGAACGCCTCATGGTGTCTGTGTTTACTGGCATGCTGGTCGTGTCGTGTTGAGTTTGGGGGTGATACGTCTATTATATTGTAGCGTTCTCGGTTCCCGCAGGCAGGCGCATCACACAGGGCGAGGAAATCCCACACAGGCGGAGGGCTGTTAACTCCCAGACCTCTCGCTAACTGAAGCATAGCGCCGATACCGCTGTACAAAAGAACCGGCTCCTTTGCAAGGAGCGTGTATCGGGCTTATGTCTCTGTGTGTGATTACGTCACCTACCAGCCCTTCTGCTGCCTTCCCCCGTGCACGCTACAATATGATCATTAGTGTTTTTTGTGTATGAATCCTCCCATGAGACGAGCGTCCCGCTGAACAGTTTCCAAATGTTGTCAGCTATGCCTTTCTGAATACATTTGTTCGTTCACTAATTGTCCTTCCCTTTCTCCTTACAAGACTAACCTCCCATTGTTGAACGATTTCCTCCAAATTTTGTGTTTGTAACCCTGGGCGAAATTGAACTCATTGTCTCTCTCTCGATCTCTCTCTAACTTCTCCCATCTCTCTCTAACTCTCCTCCCATCTCCTGGGGCTAAAAAAGACTGGATCTCTACAGGTGGAACTCTCCTCTCTCTAACTCTCCTCTTCTCTCTCTAACTCTCTCCTCCATCCCACTCTCTCTCTAACTCTCCTCCCATCTCTCTCTCTCTAACTCTCCTCCCATCTCTCCCTCTAACTCTCCTCCCATCTCTCTCTCTCTCTCTAACTCTCCTCCATCTCTCTCTCCCTCAACTCTCCTCCCATCTCTCTCTCTCTCCTCTAACTCTCCTCCCATCTCTCTCTCCTCTAACTCTCCTCCCATCTCTCTCTCTCTCCTCCCATCTCTCTCTCTCTCCCTCTAACTCTCCTCCCATCTCTCTCTCCCAACTCTCCTCCCATCTCTCTCTCTCTCTAACTCTCCTCCCATCTCTCTCTCCTAACTCTCCTCCCTCTCTCTCTCTCTCCCTCTAACTCTCCTCCCATCTCTCTCCCTCCAACTCTCCTCCCATCTCTCTCTCCTCTCCTCCTCCCTCTCTCTCCTCTAACTCTCCTCCCATCTCTCTCTCTCTCTCCTCTCTCTCTCTCTCTCTCTCCTCCATCTCTCTCTCCCTCTAACTCTCCTCCCATCTCTCTCCCATCTCCTCCCATCTCTCTCTCTCTCTCCTCCCATCTCTCTCTCCTCCTCCCATCTCTCTCTCCCTCCAACTCTCCTCCCATCTCTCTCTCGCTCCAACTCTCTCCCATCTCCTCTCCCCCAACCTCCTCCCATCTCTCTCGCTCTAACTCTCCTCCCATCTCTCTCCCTCCCCTAACTCCTCCCATCTCTCTCTCTCCTAACTCTCCTCCCATCTCTCTCTCTCCTCTCTCTAACTCTCCTCCCATCTCTCTCTCCTCCCATCTCTCTCTCTCCCTCTAACTCTCCTCCCATCTCTCTCTTGCTCTAACTCTCCTCCCATCTCTCTCTCTCCGATTTCAAAAAGAAAACATGATCTAATCTAGGGTGACCATATTTTGTAAACCAAATCCGGGGACACTCAGTTATGGGAGCAAAAGTAGCCAAGACTGAAATGTGTGTTGCAGAGTGTATCGCGATCAGCTTATATTTTAACAGATGCACATTTTCATTACAAATAGAAAACAGATATGCATCTAACCTACAGAAACAAACTTTCCCCAAACTAAACAAAACAGGCAATATGCAAGAGCCTATTTCTCCTGCTGCCTTCAAGCCATACCGGGAACTTTGGGTAATGCATTTCTGTCTTCTTAAAACTGGATTTACCGGCAGTTGAAACAAGAGCGGGTCAAACAAACCAGACCGATAGTCTACAGACGGTAGAAAGTTTCTTTAAATAATCCTGACAGAGTGGTGGGAATTTCTGTCAATCAACCTACGTTAACTTTTTTTTTTTTTTTTTTTAAACGGAGGTTGGATCGTCAACTAAACTCAAAACCTGATTGGTTCCTACGAATGTCAGTGACGAATCAAGAAAACGGTTGGATGTAACTTAATGATAGAAACATGGATATTTCTCTAACGCATTTGCGTTGCATTAGACCAAAGCGAGAAATTAATAATACATTTATTCTGGGGACGACCGTTCCAGGGACATTATTTGCCCGGGGACAAAGTACCTCATCCGGGGACTGCCCCCAGAAAATGGTGACGTATGGTCACCCTAATCTAATAATACTACGATGTTCAGTAATTCTGGATTAGACGAGGGTGTAATTAAAGAGATACCCTAATTAGCGGAGATTTACCCCCTGCAGAAGCAAATTCAGATTAGCAAAGTATTCGTTTATTATGTGAATTTGAAAACAGTAAGTGTTCCTTACACACATACAAAATACTATCTCCTCTCAGGTTAAATCACTCATTTTTAATCAGTTTGTAAAATGATTAACTCAATCAAGTAATCTAATAATATAAAATGCATATATGCTTTAACACACTTAGCACAACAATCAATTAAATCTATAGATCATAGTTAAGACACACAATTCTAAGAACACAATCTAACCAATTTATCATTTGCAATTACAAATTCTTACCTTTTAACATACGGAATACTCCATAGATCAAATCAAAGTGCTCATAACATGCAACCCACAGAACAAAAATAACATGCTTCATAGGTTTGCATTTGTGACTGTATTCAATACATTTCAAATACATATATTTATAGATCTTAAAATATCAGACATAATGTGATTATACTAAAGTAAATGACGTTCTCAGCTATCATTGGCATTTTTTAAACCAGTATGTAAAAACAAGGCTGTATATTTTAAAAATAAGCAGAGGAAATTTGATTATTTTTGATGTGTTGCTGGTTTGTACATTTTGTTTCCGTGAATATCATTTTAATGACGGACAAATAAAGCATATCAGCTATCAAATCTTGTTTGTTTGTTTATTTATTAACCAATTAACCCCGTGACCTGACCTAAAGCAATTTTTAAGCCTGCGATTTAACTGCACTCCAGGTCTAGAGTCGTCTTCCCTTGCTGTAGAACATAAGAAAGTTTGCAAACGAGAGGAGGCCATTCAGCCCATCTTGCTCGTTTGGTTGTTAGTAGCTTATTGATCCCAGAATCTCATCAAGCAGCTTCTTGAAGGATCCCAGGGTGTCAGCTTCAACAACATTACTGGGGAGTTGGTTCCAGACCTTCACAATTCTCTGTGTAAAAAAGTGCCTCCTATTTTCTGTTCTGAATGCCCCTTTATCTAATCTCCATTTGTGACCCCTGGTCCTGGTTTCTTTTTTCAGGTCCCCTGAGTCGACATTGTCTATATCTTTTAGGATTTTGAATGCTTGAATCAGATCACTGCGTAGTCTTCTTTGTTCAAGACTGAATAGATTCAATTGTTTCAGCCTGTCTGCATACGATATGCCTTTTGAACCCGGGATAATTCTGTACTATTAGATGTCTTTGTTTATGCTCAGTTTTAATGCTTTAGATTATTTTTTTTTGGCTATGCAAACTTTGTGCATCAAACGTCTTTTGATTTATTCGACATTAAACAATTCTTGCAAACTCTTCATTGCGTTGTCTTTTGTTATGTTTCTCCATTGCTCAGGGATATCAGCAGGCTCTACCTCATACTCCTTTGCAAACTCTTCATTGTATGTAGTCAGCACGTACTTCCAGTAGTCAGAGGCTTCAATACTGGGATCAGGGGCAATGTGCCAGTCAGGGTAGAATTTCCGATAGTCTTTACAGGGATACGTCTTCCACTCTGTTTCAGGACTCTGAAATGTTGTATTACTGTGTACATTTGTTGAACATATACTTGCACATAGTTTTTCAGATTCTGACCATATGTATCTCCCCAACCCCAGGGGTCGATGCACTGATGCATGGTGTTCCTTGTGGTCCTTGCCTCCTGCCTCACAGGGGACCTTACAGAATGGACACTGCTCCCCACAGCCAAACACCCTCTTGAACAGCTCATCCAGTGGATTGAATGGCAGATTTTGAAGTTTCTTCTCAATTTTGGATCCCTTAGAAAATTCAGCACGTAACAATTCCTTCATTTCTTTCAGAAAAATCTGAAGAGCCGTCACAAACTCCTCATATTTTGCTGTTATCTGGAAAACGATTCCTCTCAGCGTGTCCTGGGGAATCACAACGTCTCTGCTCAGAGTGCTACAGATGTTTTCAATGAATATCGATGTGCTTTTGCTATCATCAGTCAGGGCTGTGTCATCTTTCCCCATTTGCGAGGTTTTAATGGCATCTTCTATTTTCGTTGTTATCACGTCAAGACATTTAATTTCTAAATCACCAATGGAAGCATTGTTTGAAAAATGGCAGACGATACGATTCGAAATCCACTTCTTGACAAAATGTTTGTATTTTGTAGTGTATCGCACATAGTTCTTAAAGTTTCCTTCAATAAGCAATTGCTTTAGAATAGTGAACTGGAAGAAGGACCGGGAGCTGTATTTCACAGATTCTCCACCAGTCAGAATTGCATCTACAATTTCAAACCCGAGAGTTCTTTGAACATATTCCTTCACTGCAGGTGTGAGGCAGAGATTGACAAATTCCATTGCTTTTTTTTGGCATTGATCCTTTTTCTGATAAAGATCTACGAATGTTGATTTGTACTGAGTTTTGAACTTTTCCAGTTGTTGCTCAGGATCGTTCTCTATGAGGAACTGTTCATGCATCTGCTGAAATCCCTTAGCAGCGAACCCACAGATATGCAACTTGATGTCAACATCAAAAGCTGTGTTGGTTTTGAGTTTCTTATTATTCGTCTCCTCCAGTGTTTTATCTATCATTGCTAGCAGCTCTCCAGTGTAAATGTCATAGTAATCTGTCTTACCCTTTTTTAGTTGTGAAACATAATCTTTGCACTGTCCAATTAAATTTGTTGCCATCTCTTCTGCCTGTTTTATGGGATTATTGAACAATCTCTTAATTTTTTTAAAAAGTGAACATTTCTGGAAGTGTTCGCTATGTACCTTAAAAGCTGTTTCTCCACATTCTGTCAAATCCTTTACAGCATTTAACTGCTCCTTAACTGAACCACCATGTCTTTCCAAATTGCTTCTCAGTTGGCTAAAGACATGTGATACAACATCTTGCTTGTCCAGAGCCTTGAAGTTGAGTTCATACACTGTCTCCCGCCACATATTTTCAAATTCTTCATCCAGCTTCGTGTCAGATAAGGGCACACCCCTCTTCCTGCATTCTTCAAGCACGCTCAGTACTTTCTGTTCAATTGCTGCAGTATGCTTTTCGTGAATATCTTTTAACTTTGTCATTCCTTTTTGAATTTCCATGGCTTTGTCCAGTGTGTTATGAATAGCATTTTCAGTTTCCCTCTTGAGACTTTTAATGCTGTTCAAAAAGTCTCCTCTGTACTTTTCCACAAGAGGAATGTGTCTTTCCTTTTTCTTGTAATATTCAACCAGTTGGTCACGGAGTTTTGTTTCTTCTGATCCCAGTTCCTGAGTTGCCTCTGATTGTAATCTTCTCAGTAAATCAGCAAGGTTCATAGACTGGTTACTCTTGAAGTTAGAAATACGCACCTCTGCCTCTGATGCCCATACAAACATGTGTTTTCGGAAAGACCATTCCCATTTAGAAAATTCAAGGCAAAGTTTATTGTAAGCATCAGCCACCAGTGTATTTCTGAAACTGAAAATGAAATTCTCATATTTAACAGATTTCCACAAGCTTTCCATCCACTTCAGGAACTCTGTAATATGTGCTGGAGGCTGATCGTCTTTGCAGTGTTTTAAAACCTTAAACAGACTCTTCTTGAACTCATACACCGCTTCACTGTAGCCTGTGTTCACTGGTGCCATTGGTGGAATGCCATGCCACAGGCCAGGGATGTACCAGTTATTTTTCTCTGCATCATACTCCATAACGTCTGTGAATTTACTGGCAGAGTTTTGTTTCTCCATTTTGGCGGCTATCTCGGTCATTTCATTCAGCTGCTCCAAAAGATGCTTCCTTTCGGTCATGTTTTTGTTGTGAGCAGACACCCCCCCGACATTCTGGTGCACAAACTGGCACTTTGGCTTCTTCCCCACTTCCTTCATTCTAAGAAAGGCGTGCACCACGATCTGCAAGATATCCTTCATCTCTGTGGAGTTCTCCATTGCAATGTTTATTATTGTAATATCGCTGAGTCCAGTCACCAGTGTTGCAAGCTCATTGTCATGTTCGTAACTGTTTTCTAGCTGTGCCAGCTCTGGAGATTTGAGACCTTCTGTGTCGATTAACAGGATGAAATCACAGTTCAGCTCTTCTTTGAGATTCTCTTTGACTCGGATTAACAGCATGAAGGCTCCTCTCGTGCATCTGCCACTGCTAACTGCAAACTGAACCCCGAACATTGTGTTGAGGAGGGTAGACTTCCCAGTGCTTTGGACTCCCAACACTGTTACAACCAGCACCCTGCTCTTGTGTTGGACTTTCCTGTGGAGCTCAGTTAGAACATCAGTCACCCACCTTACAGGGATATTTGATGCATCTCCATCCACCAGCTCAAGAGGGAAGCCGTCCAACAGCAGATCAGCCACAATGCTGGGAAGACTGGCAACGTCTTCCTGACAGCGTTTCTCAGGAAAGAAGCAAGCAGCTTCGTAGAGCTGTCCAATTTCACGCATAAAATGTTCTACTCCAAGGGAACTCTCTAATATTTTTTTGTCCAAGTCTGCAATTTCATTTTTGTTTGGACCTTTTAAATCTGTCAGTTGGGTTTTATAACTCTCACGGAGGTGAGAGAGTTCTTTTCGTGCAATAAGATCCAAGTTCAGCCTCATCCACTTGAGGAAATAGGCTCTTTCTCTTGTGTTTGGATTGGCTATTGCCTTGATGAATGTAGCCATTGCTTTAGGAGTCTTGTGCTTGCTTTGTTCTTGTCGTAGTTTCTTCTTTTTTTCCTGTAGCTGAGTCTTATATAGTTCAACGTGCCGATCTCCTGCCTTTTCCAGTCTACACTCCTCTTTTTCTAATTCTGCTAGTTTCTTCCAAGGTACCCCTTGCAAAGGTAGCTTTGACTCCTTATATTGAGGTATCTTTATTATTCTGCCAATTTGATTAGTAATCTCTTTGGCCCTTGTTTTTGCATTTTTACATTCAACACACTCTTCATCTACAGAAATGCCTAATTCAAGCGCTGTTGCAGACATGTCTTCAATTCTCACTGTATTTGGCTTGCTTTGCACAATGCCCTTCATGGCTTTGCGCAGATTATTAGTAAAGTCTGCATCATTGATCTGTTTGTTCTTCATCTGGAGATTATTCTGATTTAAATTTAACTCTTTAGCCAATTTTTTCACAGTAGTAGGATCTGTATTCTGAGACTTGTTCACAACCAAAATCAGTTGTGATTTGATGTTCTTTAGTGATGCCAGTAACCTGTACTCATTCTCTTCTATGCTATCAAAAAATACAAAAACAGCTGATGATGTTTGCACTAAAAAGCTAAACTGTGTTTCAAAGGCACATATGTCTCCTTGAAGTGTAGCAATAGCTATGGGTTCTGAAAAGATGTCTAAATTTGTATTTCCGCAAGGAAGGTACCAACTGATTTCTACTAAACCATTTGAAATCTCTTGTGACACATCCCCACCCGACATATCATGATGGATGAAGAAATCATGGTGCTGCTGGGGGTTACTGAGAACCTGATTCAGAATCTGTGATTTGGACAGACTGCAGTCGCCCAGACTGACAAAAGAGATCATTGGCATGGCAGTGCGGACTATATTCTCTTCCACAAACCCTCTCGTCTCTGCTAGTGAGTGGGGCCTCCACTCCTTCACAATGTCTCTCATGGCCCACAGCATTAATGTACACTGATTGGTGCTACAGTCAGGGAGCAAGAGAGGTACAGCAAACTGGCACATCGACATTTTTGACATCATTTCCTGCTGCAGGAAGCTGTCGGCGCACTGGAAGAGAGCTGTGATGAGATCCAGCGGATTGATTCGATTATCGTCACAATTACCATTACTGCACAAACCGTCAAAAAAACTGTCAATGTCTGCAGGTTTTGTGTCCGTTTGTGTCTCGTTCACTGCATTTGCACACCTCGTACTTCTAGCTGTCACATTCACCATCATCAGTCTTTTCAGAAAGTGACTGGGAAGATCTTTCACAGACCGGATTGGTTCATCTGTCACACTCTCTGGGCCGATCTCAAGGACAGCACCTAATGTGAGTTTGCTTGTCAAGTGATCTTCCAGTCCTATCTTGCGCAGAAATTCCGTCAGTTGGTTTTCTGCGAGTATAGAAAAATAGAGCACAAAATTAAAGTTCTCTGTAATTTCAGACAGCAGTGTAATCAGCACAAAAGCCTGTTTGAGACAATTAGTCAATTTTGGAGTCATTGAGAATGCAGTAATAATAATAATAATCTATATTCTAATATAGCACCTTTCATAGTGGACCTCCATCAGAAAGCGCTTCAATCCATCGCGTATCCGACTGCGCTGGGACCAGAGTGAGGGAGGATATGTAAAAAGTTGTCTAAATGAATCCTGTTTTAAACACCATTATACACAGCTGGAACAATGACTAGATTCACACAGTTATTGTTTTGAGATTCAGCTTTTATTAGGGAGCTCCCCTAAATCCCTGGTTTAGAAAGACACGGGGTATTCATGCTTGTGACGGGGTATCCGTCTGACATGTGGGGGCGTGCGTTCTCTGCTGAGCGACGGGCAGGAGATCCAGACGGAGGTTGAAGTCGATACGCCCCCCGCAGGCGAACAGGATTTATTACAGATCAACACACTGAACAGCTCAGGTGACGCTGCCAGCAATGGTAAAGCATGGAGCTCACACAACACAGAGTACGAAAACTTCAGTGGGATCCCCAGTCTCTGAACTAATCTTCTCTGTTCAATCATAAACTAACGTGGCTGAAGAGGTTGATCAGGGCCGATAAACTGTCAGGGCAGATGTCCGACAAGAGAATACGCGATGGATTACTGTAATTACAAATCTTGTAAGAAGGACAGGTGAACAATCAACTGTAAAATAAAAGTTTAACCATTTGGGTTGCTTGTATTTATCATATTGTAGGGTAGCATATAGATGGCTCTTAGGTATAGATTCATATACAGCTGTGGCCAAAAGTTTCACATCACCTAGAATTTTAGGATTGAGGCATAAGAAAAAAAAAAACTATATGAAGATAATTTAGATCTTTTATTTAACATCGTGTAATCAAAGAAACTGAAAAATGATATCTAATATAGTCTACCGGAAGCCATAATAGTAGTACAGTAGTATTTGATGTTAGATTTTGAAATGTCACATTTTTCATGTCAGTTTTTCTATTAGGTATCTAGAAAACTACAAAGCGGTGGTGTGGAATTCAATATGTTAACAAGGGAACATTATTCAGCAGCTTTCATTGGACTCTATGAAGCTGAGGGAGTTCATTCTGCAGGGTGATGCAAAACTTTTGGCCAGAGCTGTAGGTTTTATTCCTGGCTTTCTAGCTTATCTTCACTCTTTGTCAAATCATTTAAAAAAATGTATGTAGGACTATGCATGGAACCATTACAGAACAGAAAACAATATCATGGGCAGTACGGCATTTAGCAAGGCAATAATTTCACTAAATTTATTAAAATAATACTGGTGCAGCAGAGGTTTTTCACTCACCCAGAAGTAAATATTACTGTAACTTCTAAGAGACCAATCAAATCAATCTTATTATGACGAGTCTATGATAAATAACCATTTACTACATTTGGTATTGTAAATTTATATTTACAGCACATACAGCATCTACTGAACTTACTGTAAAAACCTTTGTATAAGTCTATTTTCTAGG
This sequence comes from Huso huso, assembly GCA_036884735.1. Lineage (NCBI taxonomy): Eukaryota > Metazoa > Chordata > Actinopteri > Acipenseriformes > Acipenseridae > Huso > Huso huso. The sequence continues at coordinate 6,935,020 of CM072709.1, read as the reverse complement.
TATTTTAGGGGGTCCTAAAAAGAGGGGAGCAACTTATACACTGGCGTGACCTGTAGGCTTTTTCCTGAAATTGTTGTCTCAAAAAGGGGGGCGACTTATACACCGGTGGGACTTATACACTGTTTTTTACGGTATGTGTATTTTGTACAAAAACAGCATTGAATAAATCAGACAGTATATGAAAATGAACATAGTGCGATCATTTTACTGTAGGTAGCATATTTATATATATATATATATATATATATATATATATATATAAACAGAATATTGAACACAAACTTCAGGTGTGATGCATTTTTAAAAATGATTCAAGTGTGCAATAAAAAATAAAAACGTTTTTTGATTTTTGATCCACCCACCCCCCCGGGCGTGGTTTTGTTTCTACTCACTTTTGTCTCGGCGATGCTCCCTGGTTTTGGCACTGGCTGACATGATGACAAAAGTGGAGACTAGTTTATTTGTCTTGGCTTCGTACAGGTGGGCTCTTTGTCGTACAGTTTCCTTTCTGGGTTTAACATCTGTCACCCCCGCATCATCTGTAGACGTCTTTATGTTGTCTTCCCTTTACCTTAAAAAATATTGAATTATACAGAAAACATTGACTGTTTGAAGTTACGGATGCAGCACTGAACTCAGTCCCCATTTTCACCACATTGAGCTTTAAAGGAGTCTTTTCAGAAGTATCAGAACTAGGAGTGCTGCTTCTGGTACTCGTAATGGCCTTTCAGAACTATTTATCAGCAGGTATTAAATAAATCCATTTGTTAAAGAAATGTTCATGAATAGCATACAAGGCAGCAGTGTGGAGTAGTGGTCAGGGCTCTGGACTCTTGACCGGAGGGTCATGGGTTCAATCCCAGGTGGGGGACACTGCTGCTGTACCCTTGAGCAAGGTACTTTACCTAGATTGCTCCAGTAAAAACCCAACTGTATAAATGGGGAATTGTATGTAAAAATAAAGTGATATCTTGTAACAATTGTAAGCCGCCCTGGATAAGGGCGTCTGCTAAGAAATAATAATAATAATAATAATAATATAAAAAGTTTGCGCAAAACTGATTTAGAGAACAGATCTCAAACCCCAGTGACATGGTACTTCTGTCATGGGCAGATGTAGCAAGAACATAAACAAGCCGGTCTGGTGGTTAAAGAAAAGGGCTTGTAACCAGGAGGTCCCCGGTTCAAATCCCACCTCAGCCACTGACTCATTGTGTGACCCTGAGCAAGTCACTTAACCTCCTTGTGCTCCGTCTTTCGGGTGAGACGTAGTTGTAAGTGACTCTGCAACTGATGCATAGTTCACACACCCTAGTCTCTGTAAGTCGCCTTGGATAAAGGCGTCTGCTAAATAAACTAATAATAATAATATCTTGTTTATACCAAGAATGCGTACATCAATAATATACTGTATATACATATTTAATTTTGTTTTAAACACGGCGAGTGAAAAATGCGGTCAGTGTTTTCGCCGTCGCTTTACGAATGTTTTTGACGACTGCTTCTGTTTCATTTGTTTCATTTTTCAATAATTGTTTAATAGGGTATTGGTAGTTAAAACACAAGAGAAACAGATAAAGCAGAATATCATATGACTATACTCTCTATGGAACTAGAACAAATGTTGCTAGCACTACCCCCACTCCATAGAGCTCTGTGGTTCTTGCTAATTCTGCATATTATCATTTGTTAATCTTAAAAAGGGTGCATCTCCAGACAGAAGGTATCTATTTTCTGAAACAAGTTTTGTGTACAGTCAGGGGTGCTGGGGATGCGACAGCACCCCCTGGCTTTGCATGGCTTCCATCATATACAGGGTTTACAGTTTTGTTCAATGGCTTTCAGCACCCACACTTTAAAAACTGTTGCAGTGCCACTGTGTACAGTACTGTAGTGACTACAGGGTGTTTAAAATATTAAAAGGTGCCCCTATCAAAACCTTCATGCTTGTTTTAAATGATACGCAGTGCGCAATATAAGTCGCCCTGGATAAGGTCGTCTGCTAAGAAATAAATAATAATAATAATAATAATAATTAATTTGCTTTGCAGGGTGTCGAAAGAAACAATACATGTTAAAGTGAAGTTTCTGAAGCCATAAGAACGATTTGATGAAAGGGTTATGACGATATTATACCGACATAGATTGTGCAATTTCGTCCTGTGTGAATTGGTATTTTGAAGATTTTTAAAACGTCCCCGAGACGGCTCAGCATCGGCATTTGTGTGTGAAAAGGGATTTCAAACAGAAACACAATTCCCCCTTCAGCCAAATCCAGAGCTGTTCTGATTCGCGTCGCATTCATTCGGAAGCGCATGTGAAGTTTTCAACACTCCGCAGTTAATTACGGTGGCCCTGAAGTGCAAACACAAACTTTAAGATGCAAGCTTACCTGCAATTAAAAAAACGACTTTAAATACAAAAACAAACATCTTAAAATTTGTGTACAAACACAAAAAAAGGCTTACATCTTAAAAAAAAAAAAAAAAAAACAGCACCAAAACAAATCAAATCCTATTATGGTTATGACTTAGATAAGTTGGCGGGTGTTGGTTGTGGAAAGACATAAGTCAGATCTCCGATTGGATGAACATTTACTCACTTTCTGTGATCCTGGACCGTGGAAGCTGTCGTCTTTGTACATACAAAATAGTATCCTGCATTATAAAATTGTAAAAATCGCTGAGCTTCCACACCACTACTACAGTCTGTACAGCAGCTATTTTATAGATATGAGTGATTACATAATGGTGTAACTGTATGAGGGATTCTGTCTTCCTTTTAAGAATTTAAATATTCCTGTGTGTAAACTTTTGGACGAGCAGCGTATACGAGGAGTGTAGGCTGAACTTGGGCAAAGCAGAGAGGAGTTGCCCTTCGATTCCTCCTAATTATGAAAAGCTGTTTTAATAACGCAGTTAGATTTATTTTTTAAATAACATAACATATGCTCCATTGTTCAGTCCCACCTTTACTACGGTAATAATATTTTTTTTAAAAAACGTGATTCTATATTTTTATAGAAAGAAAATGTGTGGAGCGAGAGAGAGAGACCCAAAAGTGTACAAAGACGACAGCTTCCACGATCCAGGATCACAGTAACGGAGTAAATGTTCATCCAATCGGAGATCTAATTTATGTCTTTCCACAACCAACACCCGCCCACTTATCTATGTCATTTCCTTTATAGGATTTGATTTGTTTGGTGGTGTTTTTTAAGATGTAAGCCTTTTTTGTGTTTGTACACAAATTTTAAGATGCAGGCGTTTGTTTTTGTATTTAAAGTCGTTTTTTTTAATTGCAGGTAAGCTTTTTTTAATTTAAGGTACACATTTTTTTGTTTGTCTGTATTTTTTATTTGCTTGTGTTTTGCACTTCAGGGCCACCGTAGGGGTTAATACATAGCCCGCAACTTTTCAGATGCGCAGCTCAAGCGGCCGCATTTACTTGCGCTTGCCGACTCTTAGTACATCGGCCCCTAGAAGAGTAAAATTCACACTTTGCAATGAAAGACTTTATTAACAGCACAGGGACAATAATAACCACCTATGGTTCAGCCGTAAGCCCTAGGCTCTGACTGTGAGACTGGTAGCTAGCCTTCACAAGCAATGGAGGTAACAGGAAATCACAGCCAAATGCACTCCACAAAGGAGCGAAAAACCAACCTAACGTTTGAAATGATCACTAAAGATACATTGACTAACAGTACTTGAAGGACAGGGTTATATTATTATTATTATTATAGCGATCTTGGTTCCCCGCAGGAAGGCGCATCACACACGTAGAGGGCGGGCGCGAACCCGGGTCCTCTTGCACTAAAGCATAGCGCCGATACCGCTGTACAAAAGAACCGGCTGTCTTACCCCGTGCACGCTAATCTCCATTTGTGACCCCTGGTCCTTGTTTCTTTTTTCAGGGCAATGAATTCTCCTGGGGTCGACATTGTCAATACCTTTTAGAATTTTGAATGTTTGAATCAGATCGCCGCGTAGTCTTCTTTGTTCAAGACTGAATAGATTCAATTCTTTTAGCCTGTCTGCATACGACATGCCTTTAAACCCAGGATAATTCTGGTTGCTCTTCTTTGCACTCTTTCTAGAGCAGCAATATCCTTTTTGTAACGAGGTGACCAGAACTGAACACAGTATTCTATGTGAGGTCTTACTAATGCATTGTAAAGTTTTAACATTACTTCCCTTGATCATTATTATTATTATTTTAAAACATTCAACGATTTAACATCTACTCTGGTTCTACATTATTTATAAGGCTGTACTGTATTTAATATGATCTGTTGTTACTTAATGTAAATATTTATTTCGCTTTTATAGTTGTCCAAAGTATACATCATCTACCAGCGATCTCCCACCCTGGTCCTGGAAAGCCCCTATCCTGCAGGTTTGGTCGGTGTCTTTACATCATGAATAGCTAAAGATCTGGAAGACTTGTTAATCTTGGCTAATCAAGCCAATAATTGGTGCAATTAAGTAACTGAGCTTGGTTATTATCCCTTCAGTACACCCTGGCAGAGCTGCAGCTAAAACTTAGATATTTGACTCACCTAATCATGGCACATCTGCTGCAACACTCTTTCCTCGTCAAGGGTGAAGGTCTGTCGTGGAGATGTTCAGGGTGGCGCAGGACAACTTCTCTTATAGCGTACTGCTTATCAAAATATCTTGGCTCCTAGCCACAAAGGGTGTAACTTGGCTTATGAACACGGATCTTGGCAATAAAATGTAAAGTTGGGATTTTTATTTTCTCCCACGTCTTTTCACTTTTAGCAACTGCTCAGCAATTAAAATAATATGATTATTTATTTCTTAGCAGAAGCCCTTATCCAGGGTGACTTACAATTGTTACAAGATATTACATACAATTACACAGTTCGGTTTTTACTGGAGCAATCTAGGTAAAGTACCTTGCTCAAGGGTACAGCAGCAGTGTCCCCATTATTATTGTTATTATTTGTTTATTTAGCAGACGCCTTTATCCAAGGCGACTTACAGAGACTATGGTGTGTGAACGATGCATCGGCTGCAGAGTCACTTACAACAACGTCTCACCTGAAAGACGGAGCACAAGATTAAGTGACTTGCTCAGGGTCACGCAATGAGTCAGTGGCTGAGGTGGGATTTGAACTGGGGACCTCCTAGTTATAAGCTCTTTACTTTAACCACTGGACCACACAGTCTCTGGGATTGAACCCACGACCCTCCGGTCAAGAGTCCAGAGCCCTAACCACTACTCCACCCTGCTGGGACCTCATTATTGGATATTTTAGATTCAAAGGCACATCTCCTTGAAGTGTAGCATAGCTATGGGTTCTGAAAAGATGTCTAAATTTGTATTTCCCACAAGGAAGGTACCAACTGATTTCTACTAAACCATTTGAAATCTCTTGTGACACATCCCCACCAGACATATCACGATGGATGAAGAAATCATGGTGCTGCTGGGGGTTACTGAGAACCTGATTCAGAATCTGTGATTTGGACAGACTGCAGTCGCCCAGACTGACAAAAGAGATCATTGGCATGGCAGTGCGGACTATACCGTCTTCCACAAACCCTCTCGTCTCTGCTAGTGAGTGGGGCCTCCTCTCCTTCACAATGTCTTGCATAGAACTAATTTCCTTGTCTCTCTTTTTTTTAGTCTGCTCTGCAGCTGTGAGCTGCTCAGAGGGAGTGGGACTGAGCACGCCTCCGTGAAGAGTGTTCATTCACTGAGCTGCTCGGAGAGGCTCGCTTACTCATCACGCCCAGGGTCTTCGGTTCAATGTTTTCAGGGCCCGTGAAGTCATGCTTTTTTCCGGTGTTGCTGTGTTTCTGAAAGATCTTGGTGGATTTCCTGTGCTTTATTACGCCGGGAGCTTTGATTTTGTAATTGACAGCCCGTGATGGATGTGACTGGCAGGTGCTAGACTTTTTTTTTTTTTTCTGGGCTGGGTGTGGAGATTCAGACAGATTCAAACTTCTTACCGACCATAACAAGCTAACAGCATGCAAAGTGCACAGCTTTAATGTTGCCGGTGGTAACAGAGGTTCAAGGTTATGCTGCTATTGTTAAATATTTACTCTGTCATGCGATCGTTCAGTCCAGTTTATGAAATCAATGTCTTTTTCATTATGCTGTTCATTATTTTTTTCTGTGATTTTCTTTCATGGCTTTTTATTCGGGCAGCAGTGTGGAGTAGTGGTTAGGGATCTGGACTCTTGACCGGAAGGGCGTGGGTTCAGTCCCAGGTGGGGGACACTGCTGCTGTACCCTTGAGCAAGGTACTTTACCTAGATTGCTCCAGTAAAAACCCAACTGTATAAATGGGTAATTGTATGTAAAAATAATGTGTATCTTATAACAAATTGTAAGTCGCCCTGGATAAGGGTGTCTGCCAAGAAATAAATAATAATATTGTCAAAACAGAGGTATATTTACCATTAATTATACAGAATTTTTTGGCAAACAAACTGGAAACAGACAATTTCTCTAAAATGAAAAAAACTATTTGCGACGAACAAGACAAAATGAGTCCACAGCAAAAGTAAAAAAATGTACAAGAGCCAATGTATTGCATATGATAAAGATTGGCGTGCTATGTGTTATGTTCTGCTTTTGTGTTTGTCCAGGCACTGCCAATGAAAATTAGTTCCTAGCTCAATCTGGGTGCAATGTATCTTATGACATGCCAAAAATGTTAAAAACTGTACGGTGTTCCCGTCAAATAAATATATCACTAAATAAATCAAACGAAGGTTGCAACATCTGCAAATCTAAATGTGAAGGATATTGTAGCGATCTTGGTTCCCGCAGGCAGCCGCATCACACAAGGGGAGGCAATCCACACACAGGCGTGAACCCGGGTCCTCTCGCGCTAAAGCATAGCGCCGATACCACTGTACAAAAGAGCCGGCTCCTTTGCAAGGAGCGTATATCGGGCTTATGTCTTTGTGTGTGATTACGTCACCTACCAGCCCTGCTGGTGCCTTCCCCCGTGCACGCTACAATATTATCACTGCTAAATGTTTTTTTTTCCCCCCAAACTTTGTCTCCTCCGGGGCTCTCTGAGTGTTTGGGCACCTGTGCAGCTGCCCTGACTGCCCCCATTATTCCGCCACCACTGGCTGAGTCACAAAGAACACGGTGCAGTCAGACTTCTGACAGATTTCTGAAACGAAAAAATAAACGCCTTTAAAACAGTTAGTTAAAAAACCACACTCCGTGTTTATCAGCAAACATTCCTTCTCAAAGTTTACTGCTTTGGTATCCCCCTGGTAAAAGCACAGCACAGTGTAGTAAAGCACAGAAAAGATAATGAACCAGCCCCCTTCTAAAAGCACAGAGAAGATAATGAACCAGCCCCCTGCTCAAAGCACAGTGAAGATAATGAACCAGCCCCCTTCTCAAAGCACAGAGAAAATAATGAACCAGCCCCCTTCTCAAAGCACAGAGAAGATAATGAACCAGCCCCCTGCTCAAAGCACAGAGAAAATAATGAACCAGCCCCCTTCTCAAAGTTTACTGATTTGGTATCCCCCTGGTAAAAGCACAGCACAGTGTAGTAAAGCACAGAGAAGATAATGAACCAGACCCCTTCTCAAGTGCCCAGTTTTCAGGGGTTTGCCCATAATCAATCAATCACTCTCTCTATCTAAGAAAAGAAAAAAAAAAAAAAAAAAAAAAAGAAAAGGATATTTCAGATAGTTAAAAAGGTAGAATAACTGATTATCAGGACATTTCAGACTACACAGTCCTTCATCGGCTGAATACAAAAAAACAGTGCTTTAAGAAGTTGATAAAAAAACAAAACCGTAGTCTTTTAAACAATTCCAGAATGTTGATGACATATATATATATATATATATATATATATATATATATATATATATATATATAGGCAAAAGACCCTGCACAAGTAAAATGTGTGTTTTGTGGCAGCCTGGGGTCAAGATGGCTGTTTTACACAGCCACACGTTAAACTGTTTTATTGATAAACTGTTTAATTACTTAATTAGAAAAGCGTGGAATGTGATCAGGTGGGAATTTAATTATTGAAGTAAAATTTCCCCTGCTGGGCACACCCTAGAAAAGAGCAAAGAAAATGCTTGTTCAGCCTGACTGGAAAAGTGTGTTGTGTAAGATAATAGACACTGCCAGGAAAAGGATGTATGGTGCGAGGTTTTGAAGAACAGAAACTGAAAGACCAAAGAAAGGGATTTGCAAGACATGAGTTTTGGTTTTACAGGGTAAAAGGAGTTTGCCACAGTCCAGTATAATATATAAAACTATGGCTTTTGAAACTTATTGAATTTATATAGTTATCTTTCTAACCCACAATGTTGGATTTTGAACTGACCACCCTGGCTTTCAATTTTAATATGGTCAGTAGATTTTACTGTAAAGTCGCCACGTTGGCAACTAAACATTTACAGGATATTCAACAGGACTTTGGTTCTGTAACGATGGCGTTCTGTTCCATGGAACCAGCCCCCTTTTCTAGATTCCATATTATTATTAGACCGTGTAACAATTTTTTTTTTTTTGGTTCCTGGGTAGTAAGTGTTATTTCCTAATTGCTTATGCCTCAAAAGTATAGAAAATGGCTATTATTCCCCACAAACTTTGCTTTTGTGACCAGGACAGTGATATTTTGAAATTTACCTATTTCCACTGAGAAAACGGGCGAATGTGTGTCTTTTCGTTCACATAAAGTCAGAAAAAAACATATGAATCCAAATTAACATGTATTTATACTAAAGTAATACAAAAATGACTACAAAGGATTTAGAAGTGAGTAGTTTTTTGAGATTTACGATTATACTGTAAATCACTTTCACGAATCAGCCCCCAAATGTAGTCTCCCATCATGTTCTCGGTATACTGTCCTTGGTAGCGGCGTTCAAAGTCCAGTATATCCTGGTGGAAGCGCTCGCCTTGCTCCTCCGAGTACGCTCCCATGTTCTCCTTGAATTTATCAAGATGAGCATCAAGGATATGGACTTTGAGAGACATCCTACAGCCCATTGTGCCGTAGTTCTTCACCAGAGTCTCAACCAGCTCCACATAGTTTTTGGCCTTGTGATTGCCCAGGAAGTCCCGAACCACTGCGACAAAGCTGTTCAAAGCCGCTTTCCCCTTACTAGTGAACTTCTTGGGGAATTCATTGCACTCCAGGATCTTCTTTATCTGTGGTCCGACGAAGACACCGGCTTTGACTTTTGCCTCAGACAGCTTAGGGAAGAAGTCTTGAAGGCTGCCGACTCCTTATCTAGAGCTCTGACAAATTGTTTCATAAGGCCCAATTTGATGTGCAGTGGTGGCATCAGCACCTTCCGGGGGTCCACCAGTGGCTCCCACTTGACGTTGTTCCTCCCCACAGAGAACTCGGTCCGCTGTGGCCAGTCCCGCCTGTGGTAGTGCGCCTTGGTGTCCCTGCTGTCCCAAAGGCAAAGATAGCAGGGAAACTTGGTAAAACCGCCTTGGAGACCCATCAGGAATGCCACCATTTTGAAGTCTCAAAATACGTCTACCGGATGCTTGCAGCCTCTTGATCTCAGAAAAATGCAAATATGTATCCACTTAGGCAGCTGGAACTAAACTGAACTGGTGGGCTTAAGGCCCCTGTATTTATACTACTATTTATATTACTGGAAAGTTCTAGAAGTTACTCCAAGTTTACTCAGCACTGAATCTATCTGGAATGTTCTGGAAAATAGGTAAATTTCAAAATATCACTGTCCTGGTCACAAAAGCAAAGTTTGTGGGGAATAGCAATTTTTTATAATTTTGAGGCATAAGCAATTAGGAAATAACACTTACTGCCCAGGAACAAAAATTGTGTTACATAGTGTTATTATTTGTTTATTTAGCAGACGTCTGTATCCAAGGCCACTTACAGAGACTAGGGTGTGTGAACTATGCATCAGCTGCAGAGTCACTTACAACTACGTCTCACCCAAAAGACGGAGCACAAGGAGGTGAAGTGACTTGCTCAGGGTCTCACAATGAGTCAGTGGCTGAGGTGGGATTTGATCCGGGGACCTCCTGGTTACAAGCCCTTTTCTTTAACCACTGGACTACAGCCTCCATGAGCCCATCATGTTCCGAATTCATTCTGCGTTGTCTGCAGATCAGAAGAACACAAGAACAAAGTTTACAAACGAGAGGAGGCCATTCAGCCCATCTTGCTCGTTTGGTTGTTAGTAGCTTATTGATCCCAGAATCTCATCAAGCAGCTTCTTTAAGGATCCCAGGGTGTCAGCTTCAACAACATTACTGGGGAGTTGGTTCCAGACCTCAGAATTCTCTGTGTAAAAAAGTGCCTCCTATTTTCTGTTCTGAATGACCCTTTACCTAATCTCCATTTGTGGCCCCTGTTCCTTGTTTCTTTTTTCAGGTCCCCTGGGTCGACACTATCTATACCTTTTAGGATTTTGAATGCTTGAATCAGATCACCGCGTAGTCTTCTTTGTTAAAGACTGAATAGATTCAATTCTTTTAGCCTGTCTGCATACAACATGCCTTTTAAACCCGGGATAATTCTGGTTGCTCTTCTTTGCACTCTTTCTAGAGCAGCAATATCCTATTTGTAATGAGGTTTGACAGCTATTGTCAAATGAAAGAAAGTTAAAGTAAAAAATGTTAAAAGCAAATTGATTCCCCTCCCTCCAACAACGACAGAATGAAATGAGTGTTGAGGTGTCTCTGTGCTGCCTTGGAGCTTTTTAAAAGCTCAGAGGGAGCACAGCGTGTGAAAGCGACATCGTGGGAGAAGTACGAGTGGACAAGTACAATGCAGTTAGAAGCAGTTTGAAAGCAGGTTGACAGTTGCAGAAGCTACACTAAACTAAAATAAATAAATAAATAAATAAAAATGGTCTTCAAGCCAGTAATCTGTGACAACTGCATGATGTGGGAAATCCGAGAAAACCCACCAGAGCTCAACCAAGTTTGTGTAACGTGCCGCACGATCCAGGACTTGCTTCAGCGATTAAGCCTGCTAGAAAAGGAGCTGGAGGAAATGAGACAGCAACAGGAGCTTGAGGAGCTGACACACCCACAATTCATGGAAGTCTGCACCCCTAGCAGACTGAAAGCCACCAGGGAGATGGAAGAGAGTCGAAACAGCTGGGTTCAAATAGGCAGAAGGAGGAAAAAAAAAGAAACTTCGTCAAACACAACCACCAGAAATCCAGACAGCCAACAAATTTGAGCCACTTCAACATTTAGATGACCAAAACCAACATCAAGAGAATGAAAGAAACACCCAGGACCCTATAAACAGTGCTGGCCAGGCAGCAAAAAGAAGGGAGGTCATGATTGTTGGGGACTCCATACTAAGAAACACAGCAAGTTCAGTTTGCAGTTTGGACCCCCTTACTACAACAGTGTGCTGCCTTCCAGGAGCCTCAGGTCAAGCACATCACTGAGAATGTGGACAGGCTCCTAGAACTAACAGGAGACGACCCGGTATTAGTCGTCCACATTGGTACAAACAACATTGGTGGAGACAGGCCAAGATCCCTGCAAAACAAATTCAGAGAGCTAGGAAGGAAATTAAAAGACAAGACCAAAACTGTGGTATTTTCTGGGATACTGCCGGTGCCTTGCAAATGACCATATGGACAGCTGGAAATACAAAATCAAAATGCATGGCTGAAATCGTGGTGCACACAGGAAGGCGTCACCTTTCTTGAACATTGGAGCACATTTCAACAAGGACTATCTATACAGGTGGGACGGACTGCACTTAAACAGAAAGGGAACCAATCTACTCGGAGAAAGGATCCTTCAGGCGGTCCAGAAGCATTTAAACTAGAAAGGAAGGGGGGAGAAAACAAAAAAAAAAAACAGAAGGGAGACCACATCAAAACAAGGGCAACAGCTTATCAGAAATACACGCAGCTGCCAGGCTTTAAGCTGCAATGTTTTCTGATTAAAGCAACTCCAAATTTTAAAGATGTAATTCCTCCTTTCTGCTTCTAACTGCGTTGTACTTGTCCACTCGTACTTCTCCCACGATGTCGCTTCCACACGCTGTGCTCCCTCTGAGCTTTTAAAAAGCTCCAAGGCAGCACACAGACACCTCAACACTCATTTCATTCTGTCGTTGTTGGAGGGAGGGGAATCAATTTGCTTTTAACATTTTTTACTTTAACTTTCTTTCATTTGACAATAGCTGTCAAACCTCATTACAAAAAGGATATTGCTGCTCTAGAAAGAGTGCAAAGAGCAACCGGAATTATCCCAGGTTTAAAAGGCATGTCGTATGCAGACAGGCTAAAAGAATTGAATCCAGTCTTGAACAAAGAAGACTACGCGGCGATCTGATTCAAACATTCAAAATCCTAAAAGGTATAGACAATGTCGACCCAGGGGACTTCTTTGACTTGAAAAAAGAAAAAAGGACCAGGGGTCATAAATGGAGATTAGATAAAGGGGCATTCAGAACAGAATAGGAGGCACTTTTTTTACACAGAGAATTGAGGGTCTGGAACCAACTCCCCAGTAATGTTGTTGAAGCTGACACCCTGGGATCCTTCAGGAAGCTGTTTGATGAGATTCTGTGATCAATAAGCTACTAACAACCAAACTAGCAAGATGGGCTGAATAGCCTCCTCTCGTTTGTAAACTCTTATGTTCTTAAAAACAAAGTCAATTCTCCATGGCCACACCCTATAAATGAATGGTGTGAGTTGGTTGAGCATGATGTGTAAGATTAGAAACTACCAGGAAAGGTATGGTGTGAGGTTTTGAAGAACAGAAACTGAAAGACCAAAAGAAAGGTATTTGAAAGATATGAATTTGGTTTTATAGGGTAAAAGGAGTTCACCTTCCCTGCCTTAGATTTAGGTTTGTTTAAAGTAAGACTATTAGTTTGTGCTCCAAGGGAGCTAGGATTTTGTTTGTTGTTTCATTGTAAATAATAAAAGGTGCACAAACCACACTAAAATATACACACTGACTCCGAGACTTTCTTGGTATGGGGTGCCATGTGTTTTTTAAAATAACATTTTTTCCCCCCCAAATTGAACTTAAATCTTGTATTTTTTCCCCAGATTTTTAAATGTTGTGAAAATAAAGATTTTTTTTAAATGTGTACATTCAAATATAATTTATAAATCTAGTTACAAGATTTAACATTTAGCTAAATATTTAACTAAATGTTAAATCTCTTAACTAGCTAAACCTGGAGTTTGTATGCAAATGAGCTGTGCCCGCTTTGTGTTTTTGATTGGCTCTTGTGATGCTAAATCAGGAAATAATATTATTATTTAGTCATTTAGCAGACGCTTTTATCCAAAGCGACTTAGAGACTAGGGGGGGTGAACTATGCATCATCAACAACTGCTGCAGAGTCACTTGCAATAGGGCGTTGATTTAACATCTCATCCGCAGGACGGAGCACAAGGAGGTGAAGGGACTTGCTCAGGGTCACACGCAGTGAGTCGGTCAGTGGCAGAGATGGGATTTGAACCCGTGACCCTTCTGGTTACAAGCCCTGGACTTTAACCACTGGACCACACAGCCTCCAAAGAAGGGCTCGTTATCAAATCCTTGGTAAAAATCATACTACTAATAATGTATTTAGGCGCTCTTACACGTTGGTTTGCCAGAAAATAAAAATGCATCTGATCCGTCGTTGTGCGCATACATTAAAAGTCCCACCGATATCTAAAGCCTCTGTGGTCTTCAAAATCTTTTACTGTCATTGCAGACTACAGTGACACCATAAGGAGTTGCACAGGCAAGTGCCTCAGTGATTTTTCATGGCTGGCTACCTACCTGGTTATAATGAAGTTATATTGTAAAGACCCTGGGCCTGCTGTAACCGCGTTCGGGGGAAAAGTTCTGTGACCCAGAGTCGAAGTTTCAACTGCAGCAGGTGTTTAGCAACGTCAGAGACGAGAAAATCGCTACCAAATCAGGGGCTCTGCCAAAGGAATGAGCAAATTGGTTAGTATTTGCAAAACGAAATGAAAGTGTGTCATTAGAGACCCTGCACTCTAAGAAATGCTGGGTTAAAAGTAACCCAACATGGGTTGAAAGCCAACCCAGCGCTGGGTTACTATTGCACCTTCCCAACGCTGGGTTATTGTAACCCAGACAGTTGGGTTAAAGTTATAACCCAGCGCGCTGGGTAAAAAACAACCCATTTATTGGGTTATATTAAATCACTGCTGGGTTAAATTAACCTTCATAGTTGGGTTGAAATTAGAACCTGCTATTTGATGTAAATGATTTTAAACTACCATTTCTACCTTGTAAAATAAGGTTGTTGTTTTTTTCTAATGCAGCATGGAAATCGATCCAAACCGTGTCTTTATAAAGACATAATCTGAGATTGGTTTCCAAAACTCATTTGAAAAAACAGATTACCCTTATAATTTACAAGAGAATAATGGTTTTGTCAAGTTCTTTACATCAAATAATTACTTCTGAAACACAAAAAAGCTAAATACTCATAAGACCTATACTGCAGAATAACTATAGGATTAAAAAGTGATATTATCATCCCATTCAAATAAGACATTGATTTAGAAAAAGGAACATCCAAGAATTAACATATTTAAAACATCTGAGATGAAACACATTTACATGTTAGTGATTCAAAAGCTCTAGTTATTTATACCACTCTGAGTAGCAGTACATGTAATTACAGTGTGGAGTAGTGGTTAGGACTCTTGACCGGAGGGTAGTGGGTTCAATCCCTGGTAGGGGACACTGCTGCTGTACCCCTTGAGCAAGGTACTTTACCTAGATTGCTCCAGTAAAAACCCAACTGTATAAATGGGTAATTGTATGTAAAAAATAATGCGATATCTTGTAACAATTGTAAGTCGCCCTGGATAAGGGCGTCTGCTAAGAAATAAATAATATATCATCCTAAAACAGAGAAAATAAAACTTCTTGATTCTAACATTGGGTGATGGAGACATTACCAGTGACCTCATGCACAATGTGCTGCACAAAATCCCAAGCAGGAGAGCACTGCTTTGGGTATGAAATACCAAAGCAATAAAATATCAAAGCACACATCAACAGCTTTAAGTAAAGATGCCTGCTCCAGTGCTTGTCCATAGATAACAAAAGTTTGTGAAAAATTATTTAGCACACTAGGGTGTGTGAACTATGCATCAGCTGCAGAGCCACTTACAACTACGTCTCACCCGAAAGACGGAGCACAAGGAGGTGAAGTGACTTGCTCAGGGTCACACAATGAATCAGTGGCTGAGGTGGGATTTGAACCGGGGACCTCCTGGTTACAAGCCCTTTTCTTTAACCACCAGACCGGCTTGTTTATGTTCTTGCCACATCTGCCCATGACAGAAGTACCATGTCACTGGGGTTTGAGATCTGTTCTCTAAATCAGTTTTGCGCAAACTTTTTATATTATTATTATTATTATTATTTCTTAGCAGACGCCCTTATCCAGGGCGACTTACAATTGTTACAAGATATCACATTATTTTTACATACAATTCCCCATTTATACAGTTGGGTTTTTACTGGAGCAATCTAGGTAAAGTACCTTGCTTAAGGGTACAACAGCAGTGTCCCCCACCTGGGATTGAACCCACAACCCTCCAGTCAAGAGTCCAGAGCCCTAATCACTACTCCACACTGCTGCACCAAAATGGTGTTGTTCTCCGAGCAGCAGCACGAAGGGGTGGGGTCTGTCAACAACTGCATGCTGAAGGTATTCAACCATGTTCGTCCCAACTTTTAAAATACAGAATGTTACTATATAAATCTGTACACACAGACCTAAAATATTACTTCCTGAAATACCCTTTTCATTATCTCTGAAGTGAAATAATCCACAGAAATGCATAATAAATACACACATACCAGTTTAAAAAAAAAAAAAACATGGTTTAGGAAAATTGACTTCTTGAATGTATTTAAAAAATACTATAATAAAAAGAAAGAAAAAAGAAAAGGAAAAACGAAGGGTTTCCTCTTCAGTTCTGACTAGTGTATCGTTATTGTACCAACTACAGGCTAGGATGAAGGATACTAGCACCGCCCTACAGGTCCAGTGTGCCCAATAACAGAACATTAACAGAACGTAAACAACCAATAACAGAGCACTCTCTCACACAGAGAACGGGCAGGCCAGTGGCCACGCCCCCTGCTCGCGCCGCAGTTCTGACAGAGCTCTCAGCTGTCAGTCTCGCGCAGTTACACAAACAGACCCCGTTCAAATATCTCGACTTTAACCGACTTTTCTACTCTCCTTTAATAATTAAATTGATACCTGTTGAGCCATTCGTGTATCTCAATCACAACTGAGAAATGAGTTAATAGCTAAATTTATTTGATTTACGTGTTTTTTTTCTGTGAAACAACCAAATTAAGCTTTAATTTTTGATGAACAAGCAGAAACGAGATCGCAACGTGTTAATAACGACAAATCTTTATCAAAGCTACAATGAAAAATAAAATATTTGATGCTAGACTCACAATCGTTGTGCGTGACTGTATTTACACAAGAGCCGCTTCTGCTTTGAAATGAAAACGTCAGACTTACGATTCAAAAGCCCATTTAGTTGTCACATGTTAATATTGACGCGTTTCTCAGTATGTGATTGAGATACACGAATGGCTTAACGGGTATCAACTGAATTCTAAAAGGAGAGTCGAAAAGACGGTGGAACTTAAATACAGAAAATGAGAAGCCCTGAGATGTGGATAAACGCTATATTGCCCAAATTTAAAAATGGGTAAACGCAGTTTACCTGCGTATACCCTCGACTACACCACTTCCGTCTACTCTTTCAACAAATAAAAATAAAATAAAAAATAAATAAATAAATGACAGTTACCTGTAGCTGTGACTTTCAATCTTGGCTGCTCGTTCTCAAATCACCTCAGGAGAAATTTGAACAACTTTTCACACTCGCGAGCCCCTGGGGAAGCTCGAGCTACCTGGCGTGGATTGTGATTGGTTAAGAGAAATAACCCAGGCGCTGGATTAAGATCTGTCCCTGCTCAGAACGGTAAACAACCCGACAAAGTGACCCAACACACGTAACCCCATGGTTGGGTTACAAAAATAACCCAGCATTTTTTTAGCGTGTGAGGTAGTGAAACGACGCGTTGGTCGTTTATATTGCGTGTTTGCGGTTACGCGACTTGGTCTAAAAAGCCACACGGAGGAACTGCCATAGAAGAGAAATCACTAACCCGGTTTCATACCAAGAACGACAATGGTGGAGTTCCCACGCGTGTTCTAAATACCTCGTGTCTGGATATGTAGTACCGCTCTTGCCCAAATTGTTTTTCAAATGTCATTGGTGGGGTGGCAAGTCCTTAATTGAACAGAGTCCTTTCGCATCACCAGGGCAACATTCAGCATTATAGTGGAACTGATAAAGGACGATATGCAGCCCAAAAGGATGGACAGGCAGTGCTGTCGCACAAAGTCACCAATACAGACCTCTCTGCAATAAAAATTGGCTGTCCAGCAAAGCGCAGTGCTCTGACAAACTCATTAACAGTAATTCTGCGCTCTCTTTATTAAAGCATACCTGTAACACCTAGCCAATAAGGCAAGGGCAATAGCAACTAAAACCCAGGGAAAGATTATAGCCCAGGAAGACAAGTTATCGATATGTATTAGACACACACACCATCACAGACTCTTTAGGAAATCAGGTAAGTTGTCAGTATCCGCTCAATGAAAGCCCACGACACAAGTTTTATAGAAATACAGACACCTCGGTTTTTATTACATCACAACTCTAAATGACTACTGTAGAGCTAGCAGGAGTGCAACACCAGCCCAACCCACCAGGGGGCGATCTTCCAGAACTGACAATACAGCAATTATATTATTATTATTTGTTTATTTAGCAGACGCCTTTATCCAAGGCGACTTAGAGACTAGGGTGTGTGAACTATGCATCAGCTGCAGAGTCACTTACAATTACGTCTCACCCGAAAGACGGAGCACAAGGAGATGAAGTGACTTGCTCAGGGTCACACAATGAGTCAGTGGCTGAGGTGGGATTTGAACCAGGGACCTGCTGGTTACAAGCCCATTTCTTTAACCACTGGACCACACAGCCTCAATATAGAAATAAAAATGTATACTTTTAGCTGCAGTCCTAAAACAAAGTCGACAAAAAAAACAATGTACTAGCTTTATTTTACATGTTAAAATAAGGAATAAAAAAAGACAAGAGTTAAAATAATAACAAAGACGGTGATAAATACAATGGCTTTTCTCACACAGAAACGAGAGGAGGAATCGCAAGGACAACAGCAGCGTAAACAATACTACTACAAACCACACACACAAACAGATCGGCCGCCCTACAATGAATGGATTAAGCTAAATAGCAAATAAAAAACACACCCTTCAGACACTTCCAACTTTCAAATAAGTTTCCTTGTGCAAAACAACATTTACATAGTGTCCGACTACAAACAATCTAGTTTTTATAAGACTCACAAAACAAACAGAATCAATATTCTCACTTGCTTGCCTCCAATGCAGCCCCGCCTGTCCTTGCAGTTCCTCTCTCTGTACAAAACGAGATCCTGTTTCTCCTCAACATAGTATATTTATACAGAGAAAACCAATAAAGAATTTAGCAGCCAATTACCTAATCAACCAATAAAATAGACCGTGTGAGTTAAATACATTAGCACCACGTGAAATGTATAACATGCATCGGGTGCGTCAATTAGAAACCATGAAAGAACCGCTTCAATTCACAGGTAGGTAATGTATTAGCAGCATCTAGTGCAGTGTGAAAAGATTAATTAATTAATTAACCCGTTCTAGTGCTAGTTTGTACATGTATACAAACAATTGTACCTACAAAATGCCCATCTGTTACACACCCTTTATTTTTCTCATCATGCAGCACTTGTAAGCAAACCTGGGGTCAATTCTAATGATAAATCAAATTAAAGCAGATTTTTTTTTGCTGAAATTAATTACGATTCCAGTGCTATTTTGTTAAATTACAATTAGTTGGGGCAGCAGTGTGGAGTAGTGGTTAGTGCTCTGGACTCTTGACCGGAGGGTCGTGGGTTCAATCCCAGGTGGGGGACACTGCTGCTGTACCCCTTGAGCAAGGTACTTTACCTAGATTGCTCCAGTAAAAACCCAACTGTATAAATGGGGAATTGTATGTAAAATAATGTGATATCTTGTAACAATTGTAAGTCGCCTATTAATAATAATAATAATAATAATAATAATAATAATAATAATGAGGCATGTCTGTCTGTCTGTCTGTTTGTTTAGTGGATCTTGTGATAAAGTGGGGAAGTGGTATGACTCAAAGGGTCGTGGGTTCAAAGGTGGGGGGACATATCTTGAGCAAGGTACTTTACAATTTGTAAAAGTCAACTGTATAAATGGGGAATTGTATGTAAAAATAATGTGATATAACAATTGTAATAATAATAATAATAATAATAATGAGGCATGTCTGTCTGTCTGTCTGTTTGTTTAGTGGATCTTGTGCTATTACAGCGTGGAGTAGTGGTTAGGGCTCTGGACTCAACCGGAGGGTCGTGGGTTCAATCCCAGGTGGGGGACACTGCTGCTGTACCCTTGAGCAAGGTACTTTACCTAGATTGCTCCAGTAAAAAACCCAAAATGTGTAATTGTATGTAAAAAATAATGTGTAAAAAAATAATGTAATTGTATGTAAAAATAATGTGATATCTTGTAACAGTTGTAAGTCGCCCTGGATAAGGGAGTCTGCTCAGAAATACATAATAGTTACAACTATGCTGCAGTAATTACATTTATAATTACAATGACACTAAAGTAACACAAACAACTCCCCACATTACATTTTGACTCTTTTATTCTAAAGAATCGACAATAATAAATCACAAATACAGAAATATTAGGCTATAATATAACTTTTAATGGGGCAACCAAACGCATAATGGGGTCACCAAAAGTGGCTGAAAATACTAGTGTGATAAGATTTATTTTGCATTATTCAATTTTATTAATGGGCTATTTATTTTATTATATATAGTAAACAAAAGTGCCAGGAATTTATATTTGGTGAAATATTGAAACTGCTGACATTATCTTTGCATGGGTTGTTTAAGTATACTGTGGGGAATCTGTTATGCAGATTAGAGAGTTAGAGATACAGGGACGTGAGCGTGGAGAGTCCAAGGACTTTGGAGTTGTATACGTCTCTATTCCTGTGATTAAAACCCGCTATACTTCATAAAATTGGCCTGATTGCATGTATTTAACCCACGTCTGGTCCGCTACCCTTTTAAATCCTTCCACTAGAGTAATGATCGCATGACAAACAAACGTGTAATTGAAATGCTAGCGATCAGTATGGTATACTTACAATTGCTATTAAATTGCAATTAATTACGAATTACACAGTTACAACTGGTCTGGATAGAAGTAAAAGTGGTCTTTAGCAGACATAATACTGCACGGGTGAAGAAGGAAGCAACGCTACACGGCCCCCGCCTTTATCCGTCGCAGTTTGTTTTGCTACCCGGAGGGAAGGGTTTAAGTGTAACACCGTGGAACCAGGAAGAGCGGACAGCTGTTAAAAAATCAAAAATCCGTTCATAGTTCTTCAAAGAAAGAAAATAAAAACACAGCTGGTTCGGGTTTTAAAAATATACCACCAAACAAACTGGCTTCATTCAGCATTTCCGTCTGAAACGCCGCGATGAGGCGAAACGACCGGAGCGTGAATGGATCTGAATCGGACTCTGGTGATGATGGTAAAATTATACGTTTTTACGACTTTCACGCGTGACATATTTCCACGAATAGCTGGGGGGAAAAAAAGTCTGTTTTGGACACATGATAACTATGTTTTTCATTGAAATAATGTTAAATAACAAATACAAAATGACATTGCTGTATTAACAACAGCTGTTGGGGTCCTGTGTTAACGTGACAGTAAATGTACACGTATTTTTATTTATTTATTTTTTAAGCCACTGGCCCACCGGACTACTCAAGACATCAACTAGTACCGATCAGTTTTAATTGGACTCGGGCGAGCGTTATTTTCTAACAGTGGTTTCAGTAGGAGTTATTCTTGGTGTTGTTTTTGTAGTCCGTTTCATTGAAGTGGGCGGTGTCGTTTTATTGTCATTTTCTGATTTTTATTTTTGTAAATTGTTTACATTCCCTGAAATTTTTTTTAGCAGCAGATCTGTGAATCAGACTCCCGCTGCACAGCAGTTTGATCCATTCCTGGTTAGGAGTTTAATAATCAGACACACCTGAGCTTGTTAGCTAGACACACTGGGGGCTGATCAAGCTGGTAGTAAAACCTGGAATGGACGACACTGCTGTGCAATAGGAGTCTTATGTCCACCCTTGAGGTTAAATCATTATTATTAGTTTATTTAGCAGACGCCTTTATCCAAGGCGACTTACAGAGACTAGGGTGTGTGAACTATGCATCAGCTGCAGAGTCACTTACAACTACGTCTCACCTGAAAGACAGAGCACAAGGAGGTTAAGTGACTTGCTCAGGGTCACACAGTGAGTCAGTGGCTGAGGTGGGATTTGAACCGGGGACCTCCTGGTTACAAGCCCTTTTCTTTAACCAGTAAACATTTAAATGTTTTAATATTTTTGTTATTATTATTAGTAGGTTTAATTATTTTTTCCTCCTACAGATAATGAAGTTGAAAGCCATGTTGTATCACCAAGTGAAACCCAAGGTAAGTGCAGTATAGTTTCTTATTAAAGGATGGATGGACTCCCGTTGAGGGATGCTGGGAGCTGTAGTTCTTTATGCTGTGGTCTTGAAGCACAATACAAAACGATACAGACCTCTGTTATAATCGGTACAGCACTAGCTGGAACTACGGTTCCCAACGTGCCTTTTCACCTGCGGCAATGGTGAGGGATGCTGGGAGCTGTAGTTTTTTTTATGCTGTGGTCTTGTAGCACAATACAAACGATGCAGACTATCACAGAACATGGTGCAGGGATGGAAATCAGACTCCCGTTGCACAGCAGTGTGATCCATTCCTGGTTTCACTGGGAGTTTAATAATCAGACACACCTGAGCTTGTTACCTAGACACACTGGGGGCTGATCAAGCTGGTAGTAAAACCTGGACTGGGCGACACTGCTGTGCAATAGGAGTCTGATTCCCATGCCTGTAACTCAGCGGTGCAGCAGACTGGGCGTTCCTGGTTTCCGATGTCTTGTTGTTGTTCTTATTCTGTCGTGTCTTCGTTTTCTTTTCAGACATGATGACGAGAGGGCGGAACTTCGTTGGGTTCTGGTCGGTGAAATTATTAATTGACACGTTTAACACGGAGCTGCCCGAGCCTGTTCATGACGTTCGTCCTGTCGACACAAAACCAGGGCGACAGCAAGAAACAGAACATGCGCCACTGTGACCTACAGACACTGTGACAGAGAGACAGATAGACAGACAGACACACTCAGACAGACACACAGACAGACAGACAGACAGACACACACACACACACACACTCAGATAGACAGACACACACACTCAGACAGACACACAGACAGACACACACTCTGACAGACAGACAGACACACACACACACAGATAGACAGACACACACACACAGACAGACAGACACACACTCACAGAGACACACACACACTGACGGACAGACAGACAGACACACACACACTCTGACAGACAGACAGACACACACTCAGACAGACACACAGACACACACACACTCAGATAGACAGACACAGACACACACACACTCTGACAGACACACAGACAGACACACACTGACACAGACAGACAGACAGACTCTCACTCACAGACAGACACACACACACTCTGACAGACAGTCAGACAGACACACACGCACACACAGGCAGATCCTAATCCTCTCAATAACTTTTAGCAAGTTGAGCGAGTTGGTTTATATTGCTGGGATGGGGGTGGATGATGTCACTGACAGCCGGGTTTATCTTGCTGGGAAGGGGGGTGGATGATGTCACTGACAGCCGGGTTTATCTTGCTGGGATGGGGGTGGATGATGTCACTGACAGGCTGGTTTATATTGCTGGGATGGGGGGTGGATGATGTCACTGACAGGCTGGTTTATATTGCTGGGATGGGGGTGGATGTCAGTGATAGACTGGTTTTTATTGCTGGGATGGGTGGATGATGTTCCAGGCTCCTGGGTTTATCTTGCTGGGATGGGGGTGGATGATGTATGACTGCTGGTTTATATTGCTGGGATGGGGGTGGATGATGTCAAGACAGGCTGGACCATTGCTGGGATGGTGGGTGATGATGTCTGTAAACACCGGGTTTATCAAACTGAGATGGGGGTGGATGATGAACTGAAGCTGGTTTATATTGCTGGGAGGGGGTGGATGATGTCCCATCAGGCTGGTTTATATTGTTGGGATGGTGGGTGGATGATCCCACTGATCAAGCGGGTTTATCTTGCTGGGATGGGGGTGGATGATGTCACTGACAGGCTGGTTTTATTGCTGGGATGGGGGATGGATGATGTCACTGACAGCCTGGTTTATATTGCCTGGGATGGTGGGTGGATGATGTCACCTTTATCTGGTTTATATTTGTGGGATGGGGTGGATGATGTCACTGACCTCCTGGTTAGCTTTATTGGGAAGGGGTGGATGATGATCACTGACCCCTGGTTTATATTGCTGGGATGGTGGGTGGATGATGTCATGACAGGCTTAAAATCCTGGGATGGGGGTGGATGATGTCTGACACCTGGTTTATATTGCTGGGATGGTGGGTGGATGATCACTGGCCTGGTTTATATTAAAAAGGGGGTGGAATGAGACTGACAGCCTGGTTTACAGACTGGGATGGGGGTGGATGGGGCTGGCTGAGTTTAAAGGTCTGGGATGGGGGATGGATGATTTGAACGACAGCGAGTTTTATATTGCTGGGATGGTGGGTGGATGATGTCACTGACAGGCTGGTTTATATTGCTGGGTGGTGGGAAATGATGTCACTGAAAGGCAGGTTTTAAATTGACAAGGATGGGGTTGGATGGAACTGACAGGAACCCAGGATTGCTGGGATGGGGGTGGATGATGTCAGCACAGGCTGGTTTAAACTGGGATGGTGGGTGGATGATGTCAGACAGGCTGGTTTAAATTGCTTCCTCTATGGATGAATTCAGACCATGTGTTTTTAACTTGTGGGATGGGGTGGATGTCAGTGCTTTTGAATGGGGACAGAATGGGTCTCTCTTCTCATTTCCAGGGACTGGGATTGTGCCAGCACCAGCCGTTATGACTGCAACCCTGTGTCCCAGCTGACATTCTCAGCCAGCAGCAAGCAGGGATTATTGACCTGGGTGAGTCTGCCGGTCCCCCTACCAAATGGAGCTTCAAAACATAAGAACAAATGTGTTTACTCCTCATTCTAATTCTCTCTCTTGTGTTCCTCCATGCATCATTGATCCCAGAATTCTAATGCATCTTCTTGTAGGATCCCAGGGTGTTGATATAATTATTTTCTGTTTTCTGTTCTGAATGCCTCTATTCCTCCATGCATCACTAACGCCCTCATAATTATATCTCACCTCCTATTAGCTTTATTAATATTCTCCGCCCCTCCCTTTCTCTCTCTCCTGACCATCTTTAAAATCCATTCCCCCCACCTCTGTGTAGCTTTATTACATGATCACCCCCCTCCCTTTCTGTGGAGCTCCAACCACTAAGACTGTAATACAGGGATACAGACTGAGAGAGTGGTTGGGGCTGGGAGAGTTGAAGGGTCACACTGTCACATGATGGGGGACACTGTTGTTGAACCCTGTTTGCAAGACCCCAGCAGTTAGATTCTCCAGTAAAAACCCAACTGTATAAATGGGCAGGTTTTAAAATAATGTGAATATCTTGTAACAACTGTACAGAACCTGGATAAGGGTGTCGACTGAAATAAATAATAATCAAACAGCAAAGAGGGCCCTTGTTGATATAATATTCTGCTTCCTCTATACAGAATTCAGACCATGTGTTTTTAACTGTGTTCCTCGGCCCAGCCTAACCCCTCATAATTATAATACTGGGAGCTTTCTCCCTTGTTGATATAATATTCCAGCACCTCTCTCAGGACTGCAATTCTTTTTGTGACATCCTCCCCAGCTTGTGAGTCCTCCACCTTCTTCATCCATTATTCCCCTACAGGTGAGAAAATAAGACTCTCGAATTGAATAGAACTCCAGCCAAGTTCTGTGCCCCTGACTGTCTCTGTGTTGCAGTGTCTGGATCTTGTACTGTGGTATTTTGAATTCTCTGAATGTTTGTGTCTGAGTCTTGCTCTATATTGAATTCTGTTCAACCCTTTGCTGGTCCTATGTCAGACCCTGTCCGACATCATCAAAAAGCTCTCTCTAAAAAACAGGTCTCCAGTCTTTTTTTCTCTATAAAATCTCTCTCCTCAGAAAACCATTCAATGACTCTCTGAGACCCCCCCCTCTCTCTGTGAGAAAAAAAAAAAAAAAAGGAGGGTATCTCATGAATACTGATAGCTCCTCTCTCTCTGTTCATCCATAACCACGGACATAAACAAGATAGCTGCTTCTGCATCCAGTGGTCAAAGAACATCACAGACATTTGCAGAGCTTTTTTAGATGTTAGGTAGGGACAAATGTTGACTTGGAGCACATTATTGAGGAGTTTGGTGATAAAAACCCAACTGATCAGGAGATGATTTATCGGTATGCAAAAATAATCAAGAGGTCTTGTGAAAACTACAGCGCCCTGGGAGGGGGGCTGGAGAATAAGTACTAATGTAATAATGATATGCAGACCTCTTTTAAACCTGTTTTACTGTGAAAAAAAACACTTTTAAAACTCTCTCTCTGAAAATTTGACCTGCATCGCTACCGCCCTCATAATTGAATAAATGGACCGCTCAAAGGGTGAAGTTTCAGAGTGTTCTCTCTGTGTTCCTGTATTGTACTGAGTTCTGTGTAATGGATCTTGTACTGCATTGTTTTAAATTCTCCTGTTTCAGTATCTGTCAGTTTTACTGTCCTCCCCTCTTGTGATCAACCAGTTTCATCATCGTCTCCTTTTCCACTGGTATATGGATGAGCATTCTGGGTAAGAGATGAACTCCAGCCAAGTTCTGTCTATAAACCAGGACATCTGTGTTGCAGTGTTGGATCTTGTCCTTGGTCATTTGAAATGAATGTTTGTGTTTCTTCTTTGTTTTTAATTGTAACTCCCCTAGCTGTCCGCCCCTGTATAGACCACGTCCGACAGATCTCTTGCTCAAAAATAGGTCTCTGTCTTTTTTCTCTGGAAAAACCTTAAAACCATTCACTGGATCCTCAGCTGGTGCGCTATCCTTGCACTAAAAAATCTGTCACTGTAGATCTAAATACTGTCATCCTAACTTGTTGCCTCCTGGACATATTGTATTCAAGATAGTGTTATTATTATAAAGAGCATCCTAGTTCATAT
This sequence comes from Huso huso, assembly GCA_036884735.1. Lineage (NCBI taxonomy): Eukaryota > Metazoa > Chordata > Actinopteri > Acipenseriformes > Acipenseridae > Huso > Huso huso. Next base: position 6,908,580 of record CM072709.1, on the reverse strand, counting down.
TGGATTCTTTTGAGATGTTACAGTAATAAAATAACATCCTAGTTCATATTAGAGTTTCTAGATAAATTATTATCAGGAGATCCTAGTTCATATTGTATTCTAGTAGTGAAATTATTATACATAGCATCGGGGTTCATATTGTATTCTAGTAGTCCTGTTATTATACACAGCATTTAAACCATTTTACTGTTCTAGAAAATACTTTTAAACAGAGCATCCTAAAGTAAATATTGGATTCTAGTAGTGTTATTATTATACATAGCATCCTAGTTCATAAATGATTCTAGTAGTGTTTCATTATTGTTACTCTGCATCCTAGTTCATATTGTATTCTAGTCTGGATCTTATTATGCATTGTGTAGTATCCTAGTTCATATTGGATTCTAGTAGTGTTATTATTATACACAGCATCCTAGTTCATATTGGATCCTAGTAGTGTTATTATTATGGATGAGCATCCTAGTTCATATTGGATTCTAGTAGTGTTATTATTAAACCAGGACATCCTAGTTCATATTGGTTCTAGTATGTTAGTTTTATTGTACACAGCATCCTAGTTCATATTGGATTCTAGTAGTGTTATTATTATACACAGCATCCTAGTTCATATTGGATTCTAGTAGTGTGGATTATTGACCTCAGCATCCTAGTTCATATTGGATCCTAGTAGTGTTATTATTACACATAGCATCCTGGTTCATATTGTAGATCTAGTAGTGTTATTATTATAACTTGCATCCTGGTTCATATTGGATTCTAGTAGTGTTATTATTATACAGCATCCTAGTTCATATTGTATTCTAGTAGTGTTATTATTATACAGAGCATCCTAGTTCATATTGGATTCTAGTAGTGTTATTATTATACATAGCATCCTAGTTCATATTGGATTCTAGTAGTGTTATTATTTTATTGGCTGTAAGCACACTGTGTTTAAATTGAATTCTAGTATTGTAACCCTGTGACACCTGTGTGAGTCTAGTGGGATATTGGATTCTAGTAGTGTAAATTATAATAATAATAAGCATCCTAGTTCATATTGGATTATAGTAGTGTTCCTGTTAATACAAGCATCAATATCTATTTTCTAGTAGTGTTATTATTTGATTGGCTGTAAACTACATTGTATTTAAAGAATGAAGCTTGCATTGTAAAAATACCCTTATAACAGCAGAAGCACAACAAAGTGTGTGAGTCGCCTGGGATAAAGGAGTCTGCCAAATAAATAATAATAAATTCACCAATACTAAGGGTTTTTTTCCCCCACTCCAGTAATGTTAAAACATTGATCTCTCTGTCTCTCTCTCTCTTCCCTCTCTATCTCTCTGTTTCTCTTTCTGTCTCTTGTCTCTCTTTCTCCCTGTCCTCTCTCTCTCTGTCTCTCTCCTCTCTGCCTCTCTGTCTCTCTCTCCCTCTCTCTCTCTCTGTCTCTCTCTCTCTCTCCGTCTCTCTGTCTGTCTGTCTGTGTCTCTTCCTCTCTCTCCCTCTGTCTCTTTGTCTATCTTCCTCTCTTTTTCTCCCTCTGTCTCTTCCTCTCTCTCTGTCTGTCTCTTCCTCTCTCTCTGTCTCTCTGTCTCTCTCTCTCTCTCTCTCTCTCTCTCTCTCTCTCTCTCTCACTTTCTCTCTTCCTCTCTCTCTCTCTCTCAGGTGTGGTGTTTGCCAGTGTATCCTCGGGTCTGGGAGAGCTCTCGTTCCTTGGCCTTACCTCGTTCTTCCACAGGTAACGCTACAGACACAACAGGGTATTATTTATATTCTAATAAAATATTATTATTACTACAGTAGACTGTGGCTAATCTGAACTGACCTATAATCTAAACCACACTGTCACAATGAAATGGAGGCTGACAGTTTGGGGATTATGGCTATTATAATGTATTATTGCTATTATAGTGCATTATTGCTATTAATATTACAGCAGTTTTGAATGTGTTCTGATTCTGTGTGTGGTTTCCCCGCCCCCCCTCTCTCTCCCCTCTCCCTCCCCCTCTCTCTCTCTCTCTTCCCCCTCCCCTCCTTTCTCTCTTAGCTCCGTGATTTCAGGCTGGTCCTCTGGTACAGGTGGGGCTGGTATTTTGGGGGCGCTCTCGTACTCCGGCCTGACACAGGTCGGTCTGTCCCCCAAAAACACTCTGCTGGTGATGCTGCTCGTACCCGTGCTCATGATGATCAGGTGACTCCTTCCCCCCCCTCCCTCCCTGTCTTTCCACTAGAGCGATGGTCGAAAGTTTTGAATCGCCTCGAATTGTAGGATTGACCTGGATAGGATTTTGATCAGATTTGATTTAAGACACACTGTCCTTTTTTTTTAATTTAGTAGTCGCCAATTTAGTTTTTTGTTATTTTCTCCCCAATTTGAAATGCCCGATTATTTTTAGGCTCAGCTCCCCGCTACCACCCCTGCGCTGACTCGGGAGGGGCGAAGACGAACCCACGCTGTCCTCCGAAGTGTGTGCCGTCAGCCGACCGCTTCTTTACACTCTGCAGACTCACCGTGGAGCCGCCTCAGAGCTACAGCGTCGGAGGACAACGCAGCTCTGGGCAGTTTACAGGCAAGCCCGCAGGCGCCCGGCCAGACCACAGGGGGCGCTGGTGAGCCGAGGACACCCTGGCCGACCTAAACCCTGTCTGTGCTGTCCATAGATTTATTTTGTGTTACCAGTAGCCTATAGGACAAAGTTAAAAGAAAGCAGAACAGTCTCTTCAGCTGTTGCCAAAAGTTTTGTATCACCTAGAATTTGAGGATTGCGACATTAATTTAAAATAAACTATTTCGAAATCTAGACATTTCGAAATGTAACAGACTACCGTTCTGGCTTTTTTTTTTCATTTTGTAGTTTTTTTTTGATGACTTGATAAATAAAAGATCTAAATTATGTTTATATAGTTTTATTTTTTTGTAAATGTCTTAATTCTAAAGCCTATAGGCTACCGGTAACGCAAAATAAATCGAATAGACAGCGATATGGACAGCACAGACACACTAAAAAAAGATAAGCATTCAGATTATTCTGAATGCTTGAATCAGATCGTCTTGAATCAGATCAATGCAATTCCAGTCTAGTCTAGTGATCTCAAACTGCAGTTAATTATGATACATAAGAACATAAGAAAGTTTCCAAACGAGAGGAGGCCATTCGGCCCATCTTGCTCGTTTGGTTGTTAGTAGCTTATTGATCCCAGAATCTCATCAAGCAGCTTCTTGAAGGATCCCAGGGTGTCAGCTTCAACAACATTACTGGGGAGTTGGTTCCAGACCCTCACAATTCTCTGTGTAAAAAAGTGCCTCCTATTTTCTGTTATGCATGCCCCTTTATCTAATCTTCATTTGTGACCACTGGTCCTTGTTTCTTTTTTCAGGTCAAAAAAGTCCCCTGGGTTGACATTGTCTATACCTTTTAGGATTTTGAATGCTTGAATCAGATCACCGCGTAGTCTTCTTTGTTCAAGACTGAATAGATTCAATTCTTTTAGTCTGTCTGCATACGACATGCCTTTTAAACCCGGGATAATTCTGGTCGCTCTTCTTTGCACTCTTTCTAGAGCAGCAATATCCTTTTTGTAACGAGGTGACCAGAACTGAACACAATATTCTAGGTGAGGTCTTACTAATGCATTGTAAAGTTTTAACATTACTTCCCTTGATTTAAATTCAACACTTCTCACAATATATCCGAGCATCTTGTTGGCCTTTTTTTATAGCTTCCCCACATTGTCTAGATGAAGACATGAGTTCTGAGTCAATTCTGAACGGGTAAATCGGCCCAATTGACACCAGCCACCCTCGCCTTATTGTCAGCCCCTGATTTCTACAGAACGCTGCATCCCAATATGCAGTTTTGACCAAAGCAAACATATCTGACATATTCTGCCTTTTTGTTTTTTAATTCAATTTAATGATCTTACCCCTCTCCCAGTTATTTTGGGGTCCTGGTGCACCCCCCCTCTCTCCCAGGCTGGTCACGAAAGCGTGCACCCCCCCAAACAGACAGGGGGGCCAGGAGACCCCTGTTAGACGAGGAGGACCACCAGGAAGGTGAGGATGATCTTATTAATTAATTAATTAAATGAATTTAATTGCAATTTCAATGTAATTCTAACTGCAATTGAACCTTCAACGCAATTTTAATTCTGAAATACAGTTGATTTCATTTTTTTTTTCTGTGAAACAACTAAATGGGCTTTTTAAATCGCAAGTCTGGCTTTTTCATTTCAAAGCAGAAGCGACTCCTCTTTATCAATGGAAATACAGTCACGCTAAAGAACGTTTTGTGATAAAGCGACTCCAGCAGAAAATACTTTTATTTTTCATTAGAGCTTCAATAAAGACGAGTCGCTTATTGACGTGTCGCGATCTCGTTTGCACGTCCTGCTTGTAAATGAAAAATGAAGCCTCGGATGATTTTAAAAGCCCATTTAGTTGATCAGAAGAAAAAAATATATATATATTATTATTATTATTTATTTCTTAGCAGACGCCCATATCCAGGGCGACTTACAATATGGGGCAGCAGTGTGGAGTGGTGGTTAGGGTTCTGGACTCTTGACCGGAGGGTCGTGGGTTCAATCCCAGGTGGGGGACACTGCTGCTGTACCCTTGAGCAAGGTACTTTACCTAGATTGCTCCAGTAAAAACCCAACTGTATAAATGGGTAATTGTATGTAAAAAATAATGTGATATCTTGTAACAATTGTAAGTCGTCCTGGATAAGGGCATCTGCTAAGAAATAAATAATAATAATAATTGTTACAAGATATCACATTATTTTTACATATAATTTCCCATTTATACACCTGGGATTGAACCCACGACCCTCCGGTCAAGAGTCCAGAGCCCTAACCACTACTCCACACCGCTGCCCTAAATGAAATCAATTGTACTGTGAACGCGTTTCTCAGCTGTGATTTGAGACATGAATTGGCTCAACAGGGATCAATTGAAATCTTAAAGGAGAGGAAAAAAGTTGGGGTAAAACACCAGAAATCGGGGGTCCCTGAGTGAGTCATCCAGTCAAAGCGCTGCCGCTGGGAGTCACACAGCTGGTTCGCATCTGGGCTGTGCAAAGAGGGTGAACTTTGCTGGAGACCCTGAAGGGGGCGCCACATTGGCTCTGAGGAGAATAATTGGTCACTCTAAAAAACGAAAATCAGAAGCCCGAGTTATACCATATAACTGATTTGATTCCCATTATTTCTAGTGTCGCACTTACCAGCTCACCTGCAGGGTGAAATTGTCCCCACCCCCTTCAGTCTTTCCTGTCAGTAGCCAATCAGCTGCTTTCCCTATTGACTGACACGCTTTGCAGCCAGTAAGATCCATAGAAAAAAAAATAAATTGGTAGTTGATTTTCATGTATTTTATTGATGTGTTTGTTTTTGTTTTTGTTTTCAGACGTTACAAACACTGAAACTCTGGGTCTTAAGGAAAAGGTTTTTATAGTCAGGGTGAGTTTTTTTTGTTTTTTTTTGTCTTTCTTTGTCTTAACTGCTTTTTACTATTTATTTATTATTATTATTATTATTATTATTATTATTTATTTCTTAGCAGATGCCCTTATCCAGGGCGACTTACAGTTGTTACAAGATATCACATTATTTTTACATACAATTCCCCATTTATACAGTTGGGTTTTTACTGGAGCAATCTAGGTAAAGTACCTTGCTCAAGGGTACAGCAGCAGTGTCCCCCACCTGGGATTGAACCCACAACCCTCCGGTCAAGAGTCCAGCGCCCTAACCACTACTCCACACTGCTGCCCCAAACCTATTTGGCAGACGCCTTTATCCAAAGCGACTTACAGGTGTTACAGGGCAGCGCAGGGTTACAATGCAAGATTTTAGCTACATGGCCCCGACTCTCTGGAAGTCTCTCCCAGCTTCGGTGTGTGACGCTCCCACCGTCACTCGCTTCAAATCAGCTCTCAAGACCCGCTTGTTCTCTCTTGCTTTCAATGCTCTTCAAGCATGATATCTGTTATCAGCTGTTGTCTAAATTGCTATTTCAGGGTTTTCACACTTTATTTGTACGATTCTGTGTGACACACGCATCCACAGTGTTAGAATTCACATCCTAGCCTTGTATTTAATGGAATGTGCCTGTATTCAATGTATTTGCATTGGGCGTCTATAGATGTTGCTAAGAAATGACCAGTGAAGAGATGTGTTGAGAATAATCTATCTGTAATCTAGTGTATTTAAATATTACATTCAATCTGTCTGTCTGTCTCTGTCTCTTTCTCTCTCTCTCTCTCTCTCTCTCTCTCTCTCTCTCTCTGTCTGTTTGTTTCTCTCTCGGTCTCTCTGTCTGTCTATCTCTTTCTCTCTCTGTCTGTCTGTCTGTCTCTCTCTCTCTGTCTGTCTCTGTTTCTCTGTCTGTTTCTCTCTCGGTCTCTCTGTCTGTCTATCTCTTTCTCTCTCTCTCCCTGTCTCTTCCTCCTTCTCTCTCTCTCTTCCTCCCTCTCTTCCTCTCTTTCTTTCTCTCTGTCTTTCTCCACTCTTCCTCCCTCTCTCTCTTTCTTTCTCTCTCTCTCTCTGTCTCTCCTCTCTTCCCTCTCTCTCTCTCTCTCTCTCTGTTCTTAGATAAAATGTACCGCTACAAATGAGTTTTATTTTGATGAAGCAAGACCTAGAAAGTCTTGTACTGTCAGTTAGCGTTGGGGTCACTTCCTGGTTTTCAATTCCAGTTCCTGTTCCTTTTTCATCAATCCCAACACACCCTTGATGTCAAAATCGGCAGCATTCTGTTTAAAATTAGCTTTATTGCAACAGCAGCAACACAAAGACTTCAACTGAAGTCGCTGTCTGTCTGTTTGTCAATTTAAAATCACTTCAAATGAACGCAGATAATCATTCACTATTATTATTATTATTATTATTATTATTATTATTATTATTATTATTATTGTTGTTGTTTCTCTAAAATGTCAATTTTGAAGGAATCTTGAATTGTGAATTGATTTTAAAGGAATGGAAAATGGGATTGCGATTGATAAACAGGATTTGACCCTGACCTAATTTCGGATTCGATTATCGTACAGACATTTAGCAACGATAATCGCATCAGATTAACATTGTATAATAATAAAAAAAATACTATATTTTAACAGAAGTAATTTCTGAATTTCAAATGTTCACTGTTTATGTCCAAAAAACAAAACATTTGAATCTCACAAACCCTGACTAATGTAACTATCGTACTAAATTCAGCTTCTTTTTCTATAAGATTGCCCTATAATCTAAACACAACATGCTTTGAAACAAAAGGGAATTGGTAGATTTAATAGATAAAAACAAAACTTGCCTTAATTTTTAAATAACAAAAAAACTGCGGTAAAATTAGCTTTATCTCCCCAACCACAGCAGCTAGCATTTTCAAACCATCTTTAATTTAAAGGAGACCAGTTGTGAATTGTTTCAATGTCTCTGTTTTACATGTGCATCCTAAGCATAATTTGTGAAAAACAAGAACCTATCGCATATACGCACACAGCATATCTGAGACGCGTAAAAGGGCTTTATCTCCTCAACCACAGTAGCTACAGCGTCCAAACCAACTTTAAATTAGGATTCACATGTAAAACAGAAGCTGTGAAACAATTCACAATTGTTCTTATTCATATTAAAGTTGGTTTGGACGCTGTAGCTACTGTGGTTGGGGAGATAAAGCCCTTTTACGCGTCTCAGATATGCTGTGTGCGTATATGCGATAGGTTCTTGTTTTTCACAAATTATTAGGCTTCACATGTAAAACAGAATGTGAAACCATTCACAACTGGTCTCCTTTAAATTAAAGACGGTTTGAAAATGCTACCTGCTTTTGGTTGGGGAGATAAATCCATTTTCATTCACGTCGGGTTAGTGTGAGTCGAATATCGAACGTCCAGCTAACTTTACCGCGGTCAAAAAAACGTCAATACTTTGGCCTACTTCCGATTTGTCTTTTCCAATGCGTAATGGAGGCGTGAGTCTGTATCCTAGCAACACGTTAACCTACCATACCAGCGCTAGAAGCAGCTCACTCACACTCCAGGTTTTATTGCAAAATTAAACCAAAATGTAATTGAAGCGCGGTAAAATTGAAGGACAGCTGATCAATAATCGATGCATCGATTGACTGTTGCACCCCTACCGTGACCCTGCTGTGTTGAATCTGTGTCTGTCTCTCTCTCAGGGTCTGCTGAAGTATATGATCCCTCTGGCCGTTGTTTATTTTGCTGAATATTTCATCAACCAGGGACTGGTAAGCACTGTCCTCTTCCATTCTGTGATGGAGCGCTGACCATCTTTAAAATCCATTCTCTCACCTCTTATTAGCTTTATTAACAGGATCACTGGTCCCTCCCTTTAAAGGAGCGCTGACCATCTTTAAAATCCATTCTCTCACCTCTTATTAGCTTTATTAACATGATCACTGGTCCCTCCCTTTAAAGGAGCGCTGACCATCTTTAAAATCCATTCTCTCACCTCTTATTAGCTTTATTAACATGATCACTGGCCCCTCCCTTTAAAGGAGCGCTGACCATCTTTAAAATCCATTCTCTCACCTCTTATTAGCTTTATTAACATGATCACTGGACCCTTCCTTTAAAGGAGCGCTGACCATCTTTAAAATCCATTCTCTCACCTCTTATTAGCTTTATTAACATGATCACTGGGCCCTCCCTTTAAAGGAGCGCTGACCATCTTTAAAATCCATTCTCTCACCTCTTATTAGCTTTATTAACATGATCAGGTATTTGCTTGCAATTTGGAATGTTTTCAAACACTATAGAAGAAAACAGAATAATAATCTATATATTTTTTTCCAGTTTGAGTTGCTGTACTTTCCAAAATCAGACTTGAAACATTCGGAGCAGTATCGCTGGTGAGTTAAAATCTAAAATATCTAATTCCGGCCTTTCACCTTCCTCTGGGGGCCTGGGTTCCAATTTGGGGGGGTAGGCTGACCATCTTTAACCTCTGTGCTTTACAATGCTTCCCTATGCTTTACCAGACCTCTCTGTGCTTTACAATGCTTCCCTATGCTTTTAACAGACCTCTCTGTGACAATGCTTCCCTATGCTTTACCAGACCTCTTTGCTTTTACAATGCTTGAATGTTTTCAAACACTTTACCAGACCTCTGTGCTTTACAATAATCCCCTATGCTTTACCAGACCTCTTTGTGCTTTACAATGCTCCCCTATGCTTTACCAACCTCTTTGTGCTTTACAAAATGCTTTTACCAGACCTCTCTGTGCTTTACAATGCTTCCCTATGCTTTACCAGACCTCTGTGCTAAAATCCCTATGCTTTACCAGACCTCTCTGCCTTTCAATGCTTCCCTATGCTTTACCAGACCTCTCTGTGCTTTACAGTGCTTCCCTATGCTTTACCAGACCTCTCTGTGCTTTACAATGCTTCCCTATGCTTTACCAGACCTCTGTGCTTTACAATGCTTCCCTATGCTTTACCAGACCTCTCTGTGCTTTTACAATGCTTCCCTATGCTTTACCAGACCTCTCTGTGCTTTACAATGCTTCCCTATGCTTTACCAGACCTCTTTGTGCTTTACAATGCTTCCCTATCTTTTACCAGACCTCTTTGTCTTTTTACAATGCTTCCCTATGTTTTACCAGACCTCTCTGTGCTTTACAGTGCTTCCTATGCTTTACCAGACCTCTTTGTGCTTTACAATGCTCCCCTATGCTTTACCAGACCTCTCTGTGCTTTACAATGCTTCCTATGCTTTACCAGACCTCTTTGTGCTTTACAATGCTTCCTATGCTTTACCAGACCCTCTGTGCTTTACAATGCTTCCCTATGCTTTACCAGACCTCTCTGTGCTTTTACAATGCTTCCCTATGCTTTACCAGACCTCTCTGTGCTTCACAATGCTTCCCTATGCTTTACCAGACCTCTGTGCTTTACGATGCTTCCCTATGCTTTACCAGACCTCTCTGTGCTTTACAATGCTTCCCTATGCTTTACCAGACCCTCTGTGCTTTACAATGCTTCCCTATGCTTTACCAGACCTCTGTGCTTTACAATGCTTCCCTATGCTTTACCAGACCTCTCTGTTTTTTTACAATGCTTCCCTATGCTTTACCAGACCTCTTTGTGTTTTTACAGTGCTTCCCTATGCTTTACCAGACCTCTTTGTGCTTTACAATGCTTCCTATGCTTTACCAGACCTCTCTGTGCTTTACAGTGCTTCCCTATGCTTTACCAGACCTCTCTGTGCTTTACAATGCTTCCCTATGCTTTACCACACCTCTGTGCTTTTACAATGCTTCCCTATATATATATATATATATATATATATATATATATATATATATATATATATTTTTTTATAAGGGTCATTAATTCACCAGCCTCTCATTCGTTGGTGTCTTAGTTTTGTTGCATGTATTTTTTTTTTTTTCAGGTACCAGACTCTGTACCAGCTCGGTGTGTTTATCTCCAGATCTTCAGTGAACTGTGTGCAGATAAAAAAGATCTGGATCCTCGCTGCACTGCAGGTCAGACAGACAGACACGCCTGCATTGTGTGTGCAGGGATGGGAATCAGACTCCCGTTGCACAGCAGTGTGATCCATTCCTGGTTTCACTAGGAGTTTAATAATCAGACACACCTGAGCTTGTTACCTAGACACACTGGGGGCTGATCAAGCTGGTAGTAAAACCTGGAATGGGCGACACTGCTGTGCAATGGGAGTCCCTGCTCTGTGTTTAAGTATGTAGTGATAGTAATATTTCTCTCTCTCTCTCTCTCTCTCTCTCTCTCTCTCTCTCTCTCTCAGTGTGTGAATGCACTGGTTCTATTGCTGGCTGTGTATTACCAGTTCTTCCCCAGTATCTTCATCGTTTTTGCCTTCATCCTGTATGAGGGTCTGCTGGGAGGGGCTAGCTACGTGAACACCTTCAATAACATCAGCAGAGAGGTGAGGAACCGGATGGGGTTCGTTCGTTCGTTCTTTCTTTCTTTCTTTCTTTCTTTATTCACTTATTGTTTGAATCTAAATTCTTTCCCTCTCTCCCATTTAGAATATCTCTCTCTCTCTCTCTCTGACTCCATACATCACTAACACACTCATTGTTATAATGTATTCCTCCTCTCTTTCGTTGATATAATATTCTCTGTCTCTCTCTCTCTCTCTCCCTGTGTTCCTCCATGCATCACTAACCCCCTCGTAATTCTAATATCTCTTCTCTCTCCCTTGTTGATATATTCTCTCTCTCTCTCTCTCTCTCTCTCTCTCTCTCTCAGAGCTCTGATTCGCTCCGGGAGTTTGCCCTGGGAGCCGCATGCGTCTCCGACACTCTGGGAATCTCCCTCTCCGGAGCCCTGGCTATCCCGCTGCACGACTACCTGTGCCGACTTCCCTGATGAGAGGCGGACAAACTCAACCAAGCCCCCAAACCCAAGGACATTCCCGATTCGACAGGAGGCCGTTCAGCCTGTCAGAGCTCATCCGCTTCCAAGCAGCTGATTTGATCTCAGAACTTTTGTAAAATAGGGCTTAAAGGATCCCAGTGATTCAGCACCGACCGTGTGGCTCGGAAACCCGTTCCACCCCCCTCCCCACTCTCTCCGTGTGAGGAAGTGTCTCCTTCCCTCTTTCTCCTCCGTTCGTGCCCACACTGTGTGTCCTCTGGTCCTGGTTTCTGTGCTACGTTTCAAATAACGATTCGACACCTTTTCAGTTTTGTTAAATACTTCCAAGTATTTAAGACTCTTGAAATACCTGCCAAGGACAGCAAGTATCAATCAGTCTTTATTTATAGCTGATATATAGCGCCTTTCGCGATAAATTGCCTAAAAGCGCTTTACAGGTCAAATATACAATGAATAACATCCATACAAGATGACAAACTACATACAGTAAAACAAGTCATTTTAATGATCACTTTTTAAAAACCAGTGATAAAAAATAAGTAGCATAGAAATACAAAATAATTATTAAAAATAAATAAATAAAAGGCTGATAAAATGTCCCCTTTTTAAAATATTTTGCTAAATTCTAAAAATGTCTTTGTGTCTTAATTGTAAACCAGCAGCAGCTGATGAATCGTGCACGTTTTGGTGCCTTCTTTCTAGACAAAGTTTGGGTACTTTTTCACCCCCCAAAACTTGCGGAAAGTTCCAAATAAATCTGATTAAATTTTTTATTTTTTTTTGATCTGTTGGTTTACAGCTGTTGCAGGTGAAAAAGCATGCTGGGAACTGTAGTTCCAGCTAGTGCTGTACCGATTATAACAGAGGTATGTATTGTTTGTATTGTGCTACAAGACCACAGCATAAAGAACTACAGCTCCCAGCATCCCTCACCATTGCCGCAGGTGAAAAAGCATGCTGGGAACTGTAGTTCCAGCTAGTGCAGTACCGCCTTGAATGAAGTTTGTTTTATAGCTGCTACAAATACATGCTCTCCCGGTCTCGTTGCATTTTAGTCTTTTTACAAAACGGTACGTTGTTAAATTATCATTTTGATCTCATTCTGCCTCATGCAAGTTGCCCATCAAGGCCATTGCATATATCATGATGCATATCCTATCTCAGCCTGTGTCGTGACAGTTCTTGTCTTGTTACATCTTAAGTGGGAAGTTTATTAAAATGTAAATATTTGATTTTAAACTTTTGTTTTTCTTTTTAATCAAAATGTAACATGTCCCCATCATCATAATCATAATAATAATTATGACAAAAAATTACAATAACTATAATACAGTAACATCAGTTAACCACCAGGTGTCGCTAGTGAGTAAGTTCCATGTGCAGCTCTGGCTAAAAGTTTCGCATCCCCCTCTATATAGAATGAACTCCCTCAGCTTCATAGAGTCCAATGAAAGCTGCTGAATAATGTTCCCTTGTTAACATATTGAATTCCACACCCTCTATATAGAATGAACTCCCTCAGCTTCCAATAGAATAAGTTCCCTTGTTAACATTGAAAGCTGCTGAATAATGTTCCCTTGTTAACATATTGAATTCCACCCCCTCTATATAGAATGAACTCCCTCAGCTTCATAGAGTCCAATGAAAGCTGATGAATAATGTTCCCTTGTTAACATATTGAATTGCACACTGCTTTGTAGATTTCCATATACTTAACTGAAAAACTGACAAAAATGGAAAAATGTGACATTTTGAAATCTAACATGAAATACTAATGTACTACTATTATGGCTTCCAATGGCTTCTGGTTTGTTTATATATATATAATATATATATATATATAATATATATAAATAAATTTATTACTGAGCATCAAAAGAAACGTATCACTTATATTTGGATAAAATTCACTAGATGTGATCGAAAAATGACAGGGTGACTTTTTATTGTGCTGATTAGCAATCGACATCATGAAGATATGCAGAATGATCTGTGGATCTCGGGCAGGTGTTGTGACTCTTGGTCTCCCGGTTGGTGGCGCTGTCATTGACAGAGCGTGTCTGGTTATACAGTCTCGCCAGGTTTGAAATCACTGGCTGTGAGCACCCAAGACGGCGAGCCACAGCACGCTGCCCTAGTCCAGCCTCCAACATCCCGATCGCACGAAGGCGCTGCTCTCTTGACAGACGTGGCATATTGTTTTTTTTTTCTGTGATTTTCTTTATTGCTTTTGTTCAAGCTTGCAGTTAATCAGCTGAAATCGCTCCATATCCAGCGTCCAATCAGCTGTTTCACTAATTAGGTGATTAAGAGCATCTGCTTCAGTCACAGTCACTCAAGCGTGTCATGGGCAAGGATGAATGATCGAGTGATTAAAAAAGAAACCAAAAACATTTAGTCAATGTCCATCATTTATATCCATATTTTCTGAAAATAAATGTGTTTAATATGATAAGTCTCTTTTGATGCTTTATATATAAATATATATATATATATATATATATATATATAATATAATATATATATATATATTATATAAAATGTATTTATTTATTTTTTAAATTATGTATCAATCCTAAAATTTAGGTGATATAAATTGGGCTTTCATTTAGACTGCCATAATGTTAAAAGTAAAACGTTTTGATTTTATCAATAAATGTTATTTCAGCAAATTCATGTTCCTGTACAAAATCAATCAATTAATAAAAATATATATTACATATGCTTTAAGTCTTTGTTTTATTTATTAATGCAGTGTGGGGATGTAATACACATATTGGGGAAAAGGCTACATATACAGCTCTGGAAAAAATGAAGAGACCACTGCAAAATTATCAGTTTCTCTGGTTTTACTATTTATAGGTATGTGTTTGGGTAAAATGAACATTTTTGTTTTATTCTATAAACTACTGACAACATTTCTCCCAAATTCCAAATAAAAATATTGTCATTTAGAGCATTTATTTGCAGAAAATGACAACTGGTCACAATAACAAAAAAGATGCAGTGTTGTCAGACCTCGAATAATGCAAAGAAAATAAGTTCATATTCATTTTTAAACAACACAATACTAATGTTTTAACTTAGGAAGAGTTCAGAAATCAATATTTGGTGGAATAACCCTGATTTTCAAGCACAGCTTTCATGCGTCTTGGCATGCTCTCCACCAGTCTTTCACATTGATGTTGGGTGACTTTATGCCACTCCTGGCGCAAAAATTCAAGCAGCTCGGCTTTGTTTGATGGCTTGTGACCATCCATCTTCCTCTTGATCACATTCCAGAGGTTTTCAATGGGGTTCAGGTCTGGAGATTGGGCTGGCCATGAAAGGGTCTTGATCTGGTGGTCCTCCATCCACACCTTGATTGACCTGGCTGTGTGGCATGGAGCATTGTCCTGCTGGAAAAACCAATCCTCAGAGTTGGGGAACATTGTCAGAGCAGAAGGAAGCAAGTTTTCTTCCAGGACAACCTTGTACTTGGCTTGCTTCATGCGTCCTTCACAAAGACAAATCTGCCCGATTCCAGCCTTGCTGAAGCACCCGCAGATGAGTCCAATTTTCAGCTTTGTCCAACACCTGGTCGTCTAATGGTTAGACGGAGACCTGGAGAGGCCTACAAGCCACAGTGTCTCGCACCCACTGTGAAATGTGGTGGAGGATCGGTGATGATCTGGGGTGCTTCAGCAAGGCTGAATCGGGCAGCTTTGGCATGAATCAAGCCAAGTACAAGGTTGTCCTGGAAGAAAACTTGCTTCCTTCTGCTCTGATAATGTTCCCCAACTCTGAGGATTGGTTTTTCCAGCAGGACAATGCTCCATGCCACACAGCCAGGTCAATCAAGGTATGGATGGAGGACCACCAGATCAAGACCCTGTCATGGCCAGCCCAATCTCCAGACCTGAACCCCATTGAAAACCTCTGGAATGTGATCAAGAGGAAAATGGATGGTCACAAGCCATCAAACAAAGCCGAGCTGCTTGAATTTTTGCGCCAGGAGTGGCATAAAGTCACCCAACATCAATGTGAAAGACTGGTGGAGAGCATGCCAAGACGCATGAAAGCTGTGCTTGAAAATCAAGGTTATTCCACCAAATATTGATTTCTGAACTCTTCCTAAGTTAAAACATTAGTATTGTGGAGTTTAAAAATGAATATGAACTTATTTTCTTTGCATTATTTGCATTATCTTTTTTATTTTGACCAGTTGTCTGCAAACAACTAAATGACAATATTTTTTTTGAATTTTTTGTCAGTAGTTGAATAAAACAAAAATGTTCATTTTACCCAAACACATTTAAATAGTAAAACCAGAGAAACTGATAAAGTGGTCTAAAGACTGTATAAAACAACTCAATATGTTTTATTTGGAAGAGGTGAGAGAAATTTTAAAGATGGTCAGCCCTTTAAAGGGAGGGGCCAGTGATCATGTTAATAAAGCTAATAAGAGGTGAGAGAATGGATTTTAAAGATTAGCGCCTTTAAATTTGATTTAAAGCTAATAGGCAGAGAATGGATTTTAAAGATGGTGGCGCTTTAAAGGGAGGGGCCAGTGACTTAAACAATTGATTTTAAACATATCACAGTGATTGTTACTAAAATTATTAAGAGGTGAGAGAATTATACAGGTAAAGGGAGGGCCAGTCACATTATTTTTAAAGATGGTCACAATTACCCATTTAATAAACAGTTGGTTTAAAGATGGAGCAATCTTTAAAGGGAGGGGCCAGTGATCATGTTAATAAAGCTAATAAGAGGTGATTTACGTGAAGGTTTACATGAACAATGTGAAGATAGTTTGTTGGAGTGTCCCCAGGTTTGGGATTGAACCCAAACTAACCCTCCTGCTCGGGTCAAGAGCAAAAGTCTGATAGAATAACCACTACGATTCTCAAACTGCTTACACAACTGCCCTCACACTGTTGTCTGGAATTACATTGTAACTAGTTTATAGAATAAAACAAAGTTTGAGATCATAGACTTTAATTACATTGTAACTGCAGTTTGAAACACATACCTAGTTTAAATAGTAAAGACAGAGAAATTGATAATTTTGTAGTTTGAGATCACTAGACTAGACTGTATTATAATTACATTTTAACTGCAGTTTGAGATCACTAGACTAGACTGTATTATAAACATTGTAACTGCAGTTTGAGATCACTAGACTCACTGTATTGAATTACAGTGTTCTTACAGACTAATATGGAAGTGTTTGAGAGAATGGATTTTAAAGATGGTCAGTTCGCTCCTTTAAAGGGATTGCTGGGTCAATGATCAGAATTAATAAAGCTAATGCAGAGAGGTGAATCTATTCAGTCTTGAACAAAGAAGGGTTTTCAAGCATTCAAAAGATGGACAAGACCCAGGGACTTTTTGACCTGAAAAAGGGAGGACCAGGGGTCAGAGATTAGATAAAGGGGCATAAGAACAGAAAATAGGGGGCACTTTTTTTCATGAGGGTCTGGAACCAACTCCCCATGTTGTAAGAAAGTGGGATCCTTCAAGAGTGCTTGATTGCGTGAACTAACGTTTACATGAACAATGGGAAGATAGTTTGTTGTAAACTTTCTTATGTTCTTATGTTCTTCTTACTGGGCTGCATTAAGGTTTCTGCAGCTAATACTAATAATAATAATAATAACTGAGTTTCCTAGACTAGACTGTTGAATTACATTGTAATCTGCAGTTTGAGATCACTAGAGCAAACTGTATTATAATAGCCATTGCAGTTTGAGATCACTAGACTAGATTCTCAAACTGAGATCACTAGACCAGACTGTATTATAATTACATTGTAACTGCAGTTTGAGATCACTAGACTAGACTGACTAGACTAGACTAGACTGTATTATAATTACATTGTAACTGCAGTTTGAGATCACTAGACTAGACTGTATTATAATTATTGTAACTGAGTTTGAGATCACTAGACTAGACTGTATTATAATTACATTGTAACTGCAGTTTGAGATCGCTAGACTAGACTGTATTATAATTACATTGTAACTGTAGTTTGAGATCGCTAGACTAGACTGTATTATAATTACATTGTAACTGCAGATCACTTTGAGATCATTGTAAGCAGTTTGAGACTAAACTAGACTGTATTGAATTACATTGTAACTGCAGTTTGAGATCACTAGACTAGACTGTATTATAATTACATTGTAACTGCAGTTTGAGATCACTAGACTAGACTGTATTATAATTACATTGTAACTGCAGTTTGAGATCACTAAACTAGACTGGAATTACATTGTAACTGCAGTTTGAGATCACTAAACTAGACTGTATTGAATTACATTGTAACTGCAGTTTGAGATCACTAGACTAGACTGTATTATAATTACATTGTAACTGCAGTTTGAGATCACTAGACTAGACTGTATTATAATTACATTGTAACTGCAGTTTGAGATCGCTAGACTAGACTGTATTGAATTACATTGTAACTGCAGTTTGAGATCACTAGACTAGACTGTATTATAATTACATTGCAGTTTGACTGCAGTTTGAGATCACTAGACTAGACTGTATTATAATTACATTGTAACTGCAGTTTGAGATCACTAGACTAGACTGAAACTGCAGTTTGAGATCACTAAACTAGACTGTATTGAATTACATTGTAACTGCAGTTTGAGATCACTAGAGACTAGACTGCATCACTATGGAATTACATTGTAACTGCAGTTTGAGATCACTAAACTAGACTGTATTGAATTACATTGTAACTGCAGTTTGAGATCACTAGACTAGACTGTATTATAATTACATTGTAACTGCAGTTTGAGACTAGACTAGTAACAGTTTAGAGATCACTAAACTAGACTGTAGTATAATTACATTGTAACTGCAGTTTGAGATCACTAAACTAGACTGTATTGAATTACATTGTAACTGCAGTTTGAGATCACTAGACTAGACTGTATTATAATTACATTGTAACTGCAGTTTGAGATCACTAGACTGTATTGAATTACATTGTAACTGCAGTTTGAGATCACTAAACTAGACTGTATTGAATTACATTGTAACTGCAGTTTGAGATCACTAGACTGTATTGAATTACATTGTAACTGCAGTTTGAGATCACTAGACTAATTATTTCTTTCTGTGTGTTTTAAGAACCCTTTTGTATTTCTACACCTTTATTTATTCACAGTTCGAAGGCGACTATGAAACTGTTGATTCTAATTTGTGGTTTGTTCAACACAGAACTCCTCTGTTTGTCTGGGACACATCCCCTTCATGGCGTGTTTATTTTGCTCTTATCAGAAATGTATTTTGAATTATTTTTATGAATTGTAATCTGCCAAGTTTTTAATGTAGTCCTTTGTATTTTTAGAATCCTGATTAAAAGGATTAAATCATATCTCTATCTACCTGCTGTATTATTTTACAAACTTGTAAACTTGAACCTGTATTTTGCTCTTTTGTATCTTGGTAACGATTGAAATGTTTTTTACGATTGATAAGTGGTGATAAATGCCTGCTAAGAAAATAAATAATAATAATAAAATGATTTGCCTTGTTTTAAAAGTGGTTCAGATTTTCAGCACAGGTGGTTAAGGATCAAACCCAACAGAAACCGATTTCACACAGATCTCTAAAGTTATTTGCCTTGTTTTAAAAGTGTTGTTCCCACTTAAAAAGCAGATTTTCAGCACAGGTGCTATGCAGGATCAAACCCAACAGAAACCGATTCTCACACAGACAGCTTTGGCTAAAGTTATCGGCTGGGTTAAGGGGGGCTGAGTTTGTTATTCATTATTATTATTATTTAGTCATTTAGCAGACGCTTTTTAATCTAAAGCGACTTGGACAGAGACTAGGGGTGAACTATGCAAGGTACATTTACCTGATTGCTCCAGTACCAGCTGTAACTGGGGAATTGTATGTAAAAATAAATAAATAATCGATATCTGTATAATGTGAAATAGTCACTTCCAATAAGACCTCTGGTTTACGTGTTTTCTATATTTAAACTCTGTGGACTTGTTTCTCCATCGATAGAGTCCTTTAGGCTGTGATCTGCAGGGGGCTGGGGCTGGGGGCTAGGGGGTTGGGGCTGGCTGCTTGGGGTTGGGGCTGGGGCTGGGGGCTGGGGCTGGGGCTGGGGCTGGGTCAAATCATTTGACAAGAATGCCTCCATTTATATCGACAGAGAGTGGGTGGAGCTAACGGAGTTCATAGGTCACGCTGTGCAGTGTCCCCCAGCAGTCAGGATTCTCAGAAAAATCAGATTGCAGTTACGTTTCTATTTACAGATGTGTTAAAACATGTTTGTAAGTGTAGGGGTGTCTCCTTCTAATCGCGTTGAGAGTGTGTTCCATTCTCTCCCTGTACCTCAGTTTTATATAAATTAATCTGTGGTGTGCGGGGTGTCTTCCTCTAATCTCGCTGAGAGTGTGTTTCATTTCAAGAATCACAGTACAAGTAATAATACAATTAAGAGCAAGACAAAATACAATGACTTTGGTTCTAGCAAGTACAAGTATATGACAAAATACGATTCAATAACGGAGCAGATAACAGTGTCAGTGATAGTTACATCAGGATATAATTAAATACAAAATACTACAGATTAAATAACACTTTGACAGATTACAGTACTCTAAAGTACAGGATTAAATGCAGTAAAATAGGGGCAGATAAGAGCAAGTAAAGCACCTCCCTGACACAGCAGAGAACCATATTACAAAGCCATTAAGTCTAAAACAAAACAGGCAAAATCTTGATATTAATGCATTCGGTTTTGTTGATCCTGTTGTGGTTTGAGCATTTTGTAACGTTGTCGTTGACAGTCTCTGAGCGCCCGATCTAAACCTCTCAGTGATTTTATACAGTGCCTATAGAAAGTCTACACCCCCTTTGAAAATGTTCACCTTTTTTTGCCTTATAGCCTGGAATTAAAATGCATTAAAATAGTTGTTTTTTTTTCATTTATCTACACATCCTACCCCACAACTTCCAAGTGAAAAAAATATTTTAGAAATTTGTAGAAAATTAATTAAAAATAAAAACTGAAATAGCTTGGTTGGATAAGTGTCCACCCCCTTGTAATAGCAATCCTAAATTAGCTCAGGTGTAACCAATCGCCTTCAAAATCACACACCAAGTTAAGTGGCCTCCAGCTGTGTTAAATTGCAGTGATTCACATGATTTCAGGATAAATTCAGCAGTTCCTGTAGGTTCCCTCTGCTGGGTAGTGCATTTCAAAGCAAAGACTCAACCATGAGCACCAAGGAGCTTTCAAAAGAAACTCCAGGACAAAGTTGTTGAAAGGCACAGATCAGGGGATGGGTATAAAAAAATATCAAAGGCCTTGAATATCCCTTGGAGCACGGTCAAGACGATTATTAAGAAGTGGAAGGTGTATGGCACCACCAAGACCCTGCCTAGATCAGGCCGTCCCTCCAAACTGGATGACCGAGCAAGGAGGAGACTGATCAGAGAGGCTACCAAGAGGCCAATGGCAACTTTGCAAGAGCTATAGGCTTTTATGGCCAAGACTGGTCAAAGTGTGCATGTGACAACAATATCCCAAGCACTCCACAAATCTGGTCTGTATGGTAGGGTGGCAAGAAGGAAGCCATTACTCAAGAAAGCCCACCTTGAATCCTGTTTGATGTATGCAAAAAAACACTCAGGAGATTCTGTAGCCATGCAAAAAAAAGTTTTGTGGTCTGACTAAACTAAAATGGAACTTTTTGGCCTAAATGCAAAGCATTATGTTTGGCGCAAACCCAACACAGCGCATCACCCAAAGAACACCATCCCTACTGTGAAGCATGGTGGTGGCAGCATCATGTTATGGGGATGTTTCTCATCGGCAGGGACTGGGGCACTTGTCAGGATAGAAGGGAAAATGAATGGAGCAAAGTACAGAGAAGTCCTTGAGGAAAACCTGCTGCCCTCTGCAAGAAAGCTGAAACTGGGACGGAAGTTCATCTTAAAGCATGACAACGACCCAAAGCACACAGCCAAAGCTACACTGGAGTGGCTAAGGAACAAAAAGGTAAATGTCCTTGAGTGGCCCAGTCAGAGCCCCGACCTAAATCCAATCGAAAATGTGTGGCATGACTTGAAGATTGCTGTCCATCAACGCTCCCCAAGGAACTTGACAGAGCTTGAACAGTTCTGTAAAGAAGAATGGTCAAATATTGCCAAATCTAGGTGTTGGCAGAGACCTATCCCAACAGACTCACAGCTGTAATTGCTGCCAAAGGTGCTTCCACCAAGTATTAACTCAGGGGGGTGGAGACTTATCCAACTATGATCTTTCAGTTTTGTATTTTTAATATGTCATTTTTTTCTCAATAAAACCTTTTCCCCATTAACAGTGTGTAGATAAGTGGAAAATAAATCCTCATTTAAATGCATGAAACTCTGAGGCACTGACACAGCAAAATATGGAAAAAGTTCAAGGGGGTGTAGACTTTCTACAGGCAGTGTGTTTCTGCTGTTTACAGGGGCGTACCTTTTAAAAGGCTTTGATCTGGGGAAAGTGCATAGTGTACGAGGCAAACAGTTTCATACTTTAATATGTTCCTCCTTGATGTGGTTTAATTCACTGAACACTGTTTTTTTCACTTCTGTAAACACGGTCTTGAGTGAGGGATTCTATTTTAGAAGATAGGATGAGGACGTCACCAATTTTATTACCCAGCTGCTCAGTGAAATTACATGCACACAGCAGCGTGCGACTGCATCAGAACGCAACATTGCTTCAGAAGTTAAGAACATAAGAAAGTTTCCAAACGAGAGGAGGCCATTCAGCCCATCTTGCTCGTTTGGTTATTAGTAGCTTATTGATCCCAGAATCTCATCAAGCAGCTTCTTGAAGGATCCCAGGGCGTCAGCTTCAACAACATTACTGGGGAGTTGGTTCCAGACCCTCACAATTCTCTGTGTAAAAAAGTGCCTCCTATTTTCTGTTCTGAATGTCCCTTTATCTAATCTCCATTTGTGACCCCTGGTCCTTGTTTCTTTTTTCAGGTCAAAAAAGTCCCCTGGGTCGACATTGTCTATACCTTTGCATTGTCTTACTAATGCATTGTAAAGTTTTAACATTACTTCCCTTGATTTAAATTCAACACTTCTCACAGTATATCCGAGCATCTTGTTGGCCTTTTTTATAGCTTCCCCACATTGTCTAGATGAAGACATTTCTGAGTCAACATAAACTCCTAGGTCTTTTTCATAGATTCCTTCTTCAATTTCAGTATCTCCCATGTGATATTTATAATGCACATTTTTATTGCCTGCGTGCAGTACTTTACACGTTTCTCTATTAAATGTCATTTGCCATGTGTCTGCCCAGTTCTGAAGTTTTAACTTCTTGTGAGGATAAAATCAAACAGCTGAAACTGAAAACAAGCCATTTAGTGACTGTCTAATTTAAAGAATGAGTCATAGACACATGCAGTTAATTTTAAACAGCGAGAGTAAGCCACATATGGCCAAACGCAGGAGATTTTTTAGAAGTTGTTTTAAGGTGCCTGATTAAAGCACAAAGTGGTCTAGCATTTTCACACGCGAGTGCCTACTGTTTGTAATATCACCGATAGCGGAAATTCTCACATCCAGAGGTTTTCATTCAGGTAGGTATGTAAAATAAATGACAAATCTTAAAGTGTTCTAATATATTTGCACACGATAGTGTGTGTGTGTGTGTGTGTGTGTGTGTGTGTGTGCATTCAAAACTCTAAAAGGTATTGACAATGTCGACCCAGGGGACTTTTTCGACCTGAAAAAAGAAACAAGGACTAGGGGATTAGATAAAGGGGCATTCAGAACAGAAAATAGGAGGCACTTTTTTTACACAGAGAATTGTGAGGGTCTAGAACCAACTCCCCAGTAATGTTGTTGAAGCTGACACCCTGGGATCCTTCAAGAAGCTGCTTGATGAGATTCTGGGATCAATAAGCTACTAACAACCAAACGAGCAAGATGGGCCGAATGGCCTCCTCTCGTTTGTAAACTTTCTTATGTTCTTATGTGTGTGTATGATGTCAGCAAGCTTCCAGCCTCTGTAGCACAAAAGCCTTCTCTGTGCTGTACTGTACCCAGGGCAATGCTGGCAGGACCACACTGAATAACATTAATATAAAACCCTGGACAGAACTACAGTAGCTACCCAACACAATGGTGTCTGTGATCACAGAATTTTTTTACCAGGAAGCTCTTTGCCACAGACTTGCCTACTTCCCGTATCTTAGGAATTTATTTTTTACTACAGCATTATAACGAGAAGTGCAAATCAAACAGAATTCTATATATAATCAAAGAGTTTAAATACAGAGGGTGAATCAGAATTCTATATATATATTAGATAAAAGCGACCACTGTTGTGTTGCAGTTTTCCCCATATGCTTTTTCCATGGTTACGCAATGCGTTCGTTTGCAATTGTTTACCATGTTTCTTAATATGCTTCACAAGACCTCTCTGTGCTTTACAATGCTTCCCTATGCTTTACCAGACCTCTCAGTGCTTTACAATGCTTCCCTATGCTTTACCAGACCTCTCTGTGCTTTACAATGCTTCCCTATGCTTTACCAGACCTCTCTGTGCTTTACAATGCTTCCTATGCTTTACCAGACCTCTCTGTGCTTTATATGCTTCCCTGCTTTAACCAGACCTCTCTGTGCTTTACAATGCTTCCCTGTTTTTTTACCAGACCTCTCTGTGCTTTACAATGCTTCCCTATACTTTACCACACCTCTCTGTGCTTTACAATGCTTCCTATGCTTTACCAGACCTCTCTGTGCTTTACAATGCTTCCTATGCTTTACCAGACCTCTCTGTGCTTTACAATGCTTCCCTGTGCTTTACCATACCTCTCTGTGCTTTACAATGCTTCCCTATGCTTACCAGACCTCTCTGTGCTTTTACAATGCTTCCCTGTGCTTTACCATACCTCTCTGTGCTTTACAATGCTTCCCTATGCTTTACCAGACCTCTCTGTGCTTTACAATGCTTCCCTATGCTTTACCAGACCTCTCTGTGCTTTACAATGCTTCCCTATGCTTTACCAGACCTCTCTGTGCTTTTTACAATGCTTCCCTATGTTTTTTACCACACCTCTCTGTTTTTTACAATGCTTCCCTATGCTTTACCAGACCTCTCTGTGCTTTACAATGCTTCCCTATGCTTTACCAGACCTCTCTGTGCTTTTACAATGCTTCCCTATGCTTTACCACACCTCTGTGCTTTACAATGCTTCCCTATGTTTTTACCACACCTCTGTGCTTTACAATGCTTCTATATTTTTTACCAGACCTCTCTGTGTTTTTACAATGCTTCCTATGCTTTACCACACCTCTCTGTGCTTTTACAATGCTTCCCTATGCTTTACCAGACCTCGCTGTGCTTTACAATGCTTCCCTATGCTTTACCAGACCTCTCTGTGCTTTACAATGCTTCCCTATGCTTTACCAGACCTCTATGTGCTTTACAATGCTTCCCTGTGCTTTACCAGACCTCTCTGTGCTTCACAATGCTTTCGCTGGGCTTTATCTCACCGTGCGATCTAAAGCAAATACTTTATTTTTTATTGTGAAAGCAATACGATACTTTGAATGATAAAGCGTGCTTTTTAAGACACACACACACACAGATCAGAGAGGAAGACAGCTGTGAAAATCAATGTAATCACGTTAGGAGTTAGTGAAACTGTTGCATCTATAATCATGGTGTAGAGGATAGATAAAGTCACCAGCCACTGCATATACCCATATAAGGTCCTGTTCTGTGACTGTAAATGCGAATGGCTGGCCGAGAGACCAATGTGTCACCAGCCAGCCCTGAATGATCTCAATACCACTGTTTTTTCTTTTGTGTGTTGACCACATTGGTGTTTGTTCCATTTTCTATGTTAACCTAGGTTTCGACTCTAAAGATAGCCTCTACAGCTGAGGCCAGAATTTTTACATCGCCCTAATTTTGCTTAAAGTAAAATTAAACTCGTTGAATAATGTTACATTGACATATTAAATTGCACACCGCGTTGTAGTTTTCCATTAGGAAAAAACTGACAAAAATGGGACATTTTAAAATCTAACATGAAATACTTACTGTACTACTAGTATGGCTTCCGGTAGACCCTTTTTTGTTGTTTTTTGTGATATTATTTTGTTGTTTTTTTGATTACAGGATATTAAATAAAAGATTATGTTTATATATCTTTTGGTTTTATTATTATTATTATTTTTTAATTATGTTTTAATCCTAAAATTCTAGGTTAAGCATAACTTTTGGCCACAGCTGAGTCGGTATACATCATTCGCAATGCATTTTACATGGAGTTGAATTGAACTGGATTGAATTGGATTGAATTGAACAACTCTGAGCAGAGGGAGTGTGTAAAGAGCGGGAACAGCGACTCACAAAGTAGTTGAACTGAGTGGAGGGAGGGACTACAAAGAGGGAACAGCGACACACGGTAGCGGTAAACTGATAACGACTGTAACTTGTAAACAGTGTTTATCTTTGTGATTTTTTTTGTATCAATACTTATTTTCTGTCGCTCGCAATCTACAGTATAAATGTGCAGAATTATCCCACCAGCTAAATCAACAACAGTATTATCTTTAACTTCATATTTAAGTGTGTTAAATGTATTGCTTGTATAAATGGTCCCAAGAAATAGTTCATTTTCAGCCTTAGTGATCTGAGAGTTATGGTAAAGTATAGGGAAGCATTGTAAAGCACAGAGAGGTCTGGTAAAGCATAGGGAAGCATTGCAAAGCACAGAGAGGTGTGGTAAAGCATAGGGAAGCATTGTAAAGCACAGAGAGGTCTGGTAAAGCATAGGGAAGCATTGTAAAGCACAGAGAGGTCTGGTAAAGCATAGGGAAGCATTGTAAAGCACAGAGAGAGGTGTGGTAAAGCATAGGGAAGCATTGTAAAGCACAGAGGTCTGGTAAAGCACAGGGAAGCATTGTAAAGCACAGAGAGGTCTGGTAAAGCATAGGGAAGCATTGTAAAGCACAGAGAGGTGGTAAAGCATAGGGGAAGCATTGTAAAGCACAGAGAGGTATGGTAAAGCATAGGGGAGCATTGTAAAGCACAGAGAGGTCTGGTAAAGCATAGGGAAGCATTGTAAAGCGAGAGGTCTGGTAAAGCATAGGGAAGACAAAGCACAGAGAGGTCTGGTAAGCATAGGAAGCATTGTAAAGCACAGAGAGGTCTGGTAAAGCATAGGGAAGTATTTAGGTGCCACAGAGAGGTGTGGTAAAGCATAGGGGAAGCATTGTAAAGCACAGAGAGGTGGTAAAGCATAGGAAGCATTGTAAGCACAGAGGTATGGTAAAAGGATTAGAAGCATTGTAAAGCACAGAGAGGTCTGGTAAAGCATAGGGAAGCATTGTAAAGCACAGAGAGGTCTGGTAAAGCATAGGGAAGCATTGTAAAGCACAGAGAGGTCTGGTAAAGCATAGGGGAGCATTGTAAAGCACAGAGGTGTGGTAAAGCATAGGAAGCATTGTAAAAGCACAGAGAGGTCTGGTAAAGCATAGGGAAGCATTGTAAAGCACAGAGGTCTGGTAAAAGCATAGGAAGCATTGTAAAAAGCACAGAGGTCTGGTAAAGCATAGGGAAGCATTGTAAAGCACAGAGAGGTGTGGTAAAAGCATAGGAAGCATTGTAAAGCACAGAGAGGTCTGGTAAAGCATAGGAAGCATTGTAAAAAGCACAGAGAGGTCTGGTAAAGCATAGGAAGCATTGTAAAAGCACAGAGGTCTGGTAAAGCATAGGGAAGCATTGTAAAGCACAGAGAGGTGTAAAAGCATAGGAAGCATTATAAAAGCACAGAGAGGTCTGGTAAAGCACAGGAAGCATTGTAAAGCACAGAGAGGTATGGTAAAGCATAGGGAAGCATTGTAAAAGCACAGAGAGGTCTGGTAAAGCATAGGGAAGCATTGTAAAAGCACAGAGAGGTATGGTAAAAGCACAGGAAGCATTATAAGCACAGAGAGGTCTGGTAAAGCATAGGGAAGCATTGTAAGCACAGAGGTCTGGTAAAAGCATAGGAAGCATTGTAAAGCACAGAGAGGTGTGGTAAAGCATAGGGAAGCATTGTAAAAGCACAGAGAGGTCTGGTAAAGCATGGGAAGCATTGTAAAGCACAGAGAGGTCTGGTAAAAGCATAGGGAAGCATTGTAAAGCACAGAGAGGTGTGGTAAAGCATAGGAAGCATTGTAAAGCACAGAGAGGTGTGGTAAAGCATAGGAAGCATTGTAAAACACAGAGAGGTGTGGTAAAGCATAGGGAAGCATTGTAAAGCACAGAGAGGTGTGGTAAAGCATAGGGAAGCATTGTAAAAGCACAGAGAGGTCTGGTAAAGCATAGGGAAGCATTGTAAAGCACAGAGAGGTCTGGTAAAGCATAGGGAAGCATTGTAAAGCACAGAGAGGTGTGGTAAAGCATAGGGAAGCATTGTAAAGCACAGAGAGGTGTGGTAAAGCATATTAAAAGAATGGCAAACCAGAGTAAACGAATGGATAGTAAAAAGCAAGGGGGGAAATGACCATGCACTGTGATGAACTTGTTTGTAGGTTATGGTTACTTGTAATACATTGTAAAGAAGGAAGTTTGGAACTTATGTTCTGATGAGATTGTGAGTTTTAAGGAAGGAAGAGGCTTATAAATATACTATTTCAGTAATATTCCATAATTACACACACCACTGTCACCTGATTAAAAAACTGATCACATTTAACAACAGGGTGATCATGGGACTGATTCACCTGCCATAGCACTGTCAATAGGGTGACCATGGGACTGATTCTCCTGCCATAGCACTGTCAATAGGGTGACCATGGGACTGATTCACCTGCCATAGCACTGTCTAGCAAATACAAGGCTTTTTGAACAGATTCTTATAAATACTAAAAAGACGGATCAATTAATGGACTTAATCAAAAGGAATGTGGAGTGAGAGGAATCGGTCAATAACGTTCTCGGGAAGATTATCTCTGAGTATTATTATTATTATTTGTTTATTTAGCAGACACCTTTATCCAAGGCGACTTACAGAGACTAGGGTGTGTGAACTATGCATCAGCTGCAGAGTCACTTACAACAATGTCTCACCTGAAAGACGGAGCACAAGGAGGTGAAGTGACTTGCTCAGGGTCACACAATGAGTCAGTGGCTGAGGTAGGATTTGAACCGGGGACCACTCTGAAGTGCCCCCGGCAATTAGGGTTCTCCCGACAAGCTTCCCAAAGGCAGGTGAAGGCAGATTTTAAAATGACAAGAACTCAATATTGGAGAAGCGACAGAACCCATTAGACAGGATAGTCTTACAGGACATAATGTAATGAGTGAAGGCGATTATTCATTGCATGAGGGAGCCTATCAAGAGGCTGCCCTGGCAGGAAGAGACAAGGACCTCTGAAATAATAGTCAAGAGATAGAGCAGGAATTTCAGTCCAAAGAGGAAGAAGAACCAATTAAGAACAAGAAAGAGAGACCTTTTAAAGGGCTGTTAACTTTTTAACTAACAGCAGATCCAGAGAGAGAGAGAGAGAGAGAAAGTTCAGGAGTGGATCAGCTGAGTTGGCTGTAAAACTGAAAACGTTCAGCAAGTCTGCGTAGTCAGTCAGGAGAGAGGGAGGACACAGGCTCTGCCAGCACACTGTTACAATTAGTGACAGTGTTGGCAGGGTCCCAGAGAATGCAGAGAACAGACATGACCTTAAGTAACTCAGCATAGGAAACATGTTAAACCCCTCCATCTTTAACCCATCATCAGCAGTAGAGATAATGAAAGAGGTGGAAGCTTTGAACAAAACTTCAAGCCAGAACATGAACAAAGCTTTGAAGGTTGAATTTCCAGCCCCCATCTCAGACCAGCCTTGCATGCACAGATACGTGGCCCAAATACTATTACTACTATTTATTTAGCAGACGTCTTTATCCAAGGCGACTTACAGAGACTAGGGTGTGTGAACTATGCATCAGCTGCAGAGTCACTTACAATTACGTCTCACCCGAAAGACGGAGCACAAGGAGGTGAAGTGACTTGCTCAGAGTCACACAATGAGTCAGTGGTTGAGGTGGGATTTGAACCTGGGATCTCCTGGTTACAAGCCCTTTTCTTTAACCACTGGACCACACAGCCTTAGGTTTCACAAGTACCGAAAAGCAGTCTGGAGTAGTGAGAATGCTTTAACTGGGGGGTGATTTTGTCTCTGTTCACTTTAGCTCAGGGCGATCTTACTGAAGTTTCCAGTGATATCCTAGGATTCGCTATCCCGACAAAGGGTTATAAACACGAAAGCGCTGTAATTAAAGTGGGGCAGATGGGCCACTTTCCTAGCAGATCCGTGAATAATCTTTACCACTGTCACTGGGCTAGCCTCGAACCTCCGAGAAAATCTTCCCCCTTCGATGAATGTGACAGCAGAAGAGTCGATTAGTCCTGACTGGTACATCTTTACTGACGGCTGTCAATACCACTCTGAAGTGCCCCTGGCAGTTAGGACTCTCAAGGCAAGCTTCTCAAAGGCAGGTGAAGGCAGATTTTAAAATGACAAGAACTCGATGTTGGAGGAGCGACAGAACCCAGAACCGCTCAGAACGACTGAAGCAAAAACAGGACAGGAGGGGAGAGGTAAAAAAAATAAATAAATAAATAAAAATAATAATAATAATAATAATAATAATAATAATAATAATAATAAATAAAATGACATTTGAAATTTCAAAATACAATCTGGCATTGTGAAGCAGTTTCTCTTTCAATATGTGAGAGTGCAGACGGTTTTCTTTAACTGGCAGGAAAGGGCAGGGTTTTTTTCAAATATTTATGCACTGTCCTTTCGATTGAATTTAGCCGTGTGTGTGTGTGTGCGTGTGTGTGTGTGTGTGTGTGTGCCTGTCTGTCTCTGTGTGTGTGTGTGTGTGCCTGCCTGTCTGTCTGTGTGTGTGTGTGTGTGTGTGTGTGTGTGTGTGCATGTGTGTGTGTGTGCCTGCCTGTCTGTCTGTGTGTGTGTGTGTGTGTGTGTGTGTCTGTGTGTGTGTGTGTGTGTGCCTGCCTGTCTGTGTGTGTGTGTGTGTGTGTGTGTGTGTGTGTGTGTGTGTGCCTGCCTGTCTGTCTGTGTCTGTGTGTGTGTGCGTGTGTGTGCGCCTGCCTGTCTGTCTCTGTGTGTGTGTGTGTGTGTGTGTGTGTGTGTGTGTGTGTGTGTGTGTGTGCATGTCTGTCACTGTGTGTGTGTGTGTGTGTGTGTGTCTGTCACTGTGTGTGTCAGTGAGTCAATTTTTCAATGCTGCAGCGCTCAGTGAGTTTCTCAATGCAGCTGTACACAAACACTTAGAAATTGCACTGCACTCTGTGTTCAACTCACAACAAGACAGGATCTGTTACAATGACCTGGCGTCTGACTATTTTGACCTACGTGGTCTTTGGTAAGTAACGTTACATTTGATTTATTTACAGCAGCGTGCACATTTATCAGAACACCCCTTTGCTTCTGTAGTTTTGATTTGTTGTGCGTACGAAACCAAACCACTGGAATTGCAAATCTTTGAAAATTGTCAAAATAAGCAAATTAACGATTGTCTAATTTAAACAATTACTATAATAGGCCACACATGCAGTTAATTTAAAACAGTAAGAGAAAAAGAAGCCACAAATTGTTAAATGCAGGAGACTTCTTTGTTTTTAGATGCCTGATTAAAGCACAAAGTGGTCTAACATTTTCACACATGAGTGCCTATTGTTTCTAATATCACTGATTTACTGAACGGAAATTCTCACACCCAGAAGTTTCCATTTTGTTATATAAAATAAGAAACCTGACTGAAATATTAACCTGTAGGGCTTTTTATAAAGCAAACCGCTTTTAATGTGGACTAATCCAGGTCTCTTTAGCGGTCTGTTTATGGTGACGATATAGCTGCAGAAATTAATCTTATTTCTACATATAGAAGTTTACCAGGTTAAATTTGCACACAGCAATTCTCCAGTTTACCGTGTTTGTACTTGTCTGTACCCTAAACATGCTTCCCAATGCTTTCATTGATTTTAAGAATATTGCATACAACTTTTGTTTGAGTCTAAAAAACTCTGCAATGATTTGTTTCTGTATTTCAATTCCGTTACTGATGTGAAGTTTAAAATAAACCAAAAACCAAATAAACCAAAACAAAATGCATTTATTGTCATTGTTATTTAAGATATACATCATAGCTTCGGTATTATAATGCGATTTGAGCATTTGCATGAGAAAGTAATTTGGAACGTCGTAAGTGAACTACCACAGCGGGCTGAAACTAAGTTACAGGAATGAGCTTAAAAACATCGCTGCTATGTCTATGAGTCACAGAAACCTAGTAGCTTATTGATCCCAGAATCTCATCAGCTTCTTGAAAAAGACAAGATAGGAAGAAAAAAGCATTGACACACAGAGCCCAATATCAGCTTGTCTGAGTTTTGTTTAGAAGCTACCCTGAATTTTGATGAAAGAAACAGGAATCTCCTTCTGAAGTAGTTATTAAATATGAACATAAGAAATTCCAGATGAAGACGAGATACGCCATTCAGCCCACTTCTGCATTTTAAGAACATAAGAACATAAAAAAAGTTTACAAACTTGGGAGAGGAGGCCATTCAGACAGCCCCTCTTGCTCTGCTTCAACAACTCTGTTGGTTGTTAGCTCACCTTATTGATCCTAGAATCATCAATGGCCTGGTTTGTTCTCTGTGACCTGTAGAAAATTCTCAGTTACTTTGAAGGATCCTTATTATTATTATTGGTTTATTTAGGGTCAAGGCGCACTTACAGAGACTTTTCGACCTGAAAAACAAAACAAAGGAGGTGAACCAAACAATCAGTGATTGGGATAACCGGGGATTACAAGAACAGAAACACAATGTCTTTTGGCATTTTTTACACAGACGGATTCATGTACAAGATGAGGTCTGGAACCAATCTTCCTTAATGTCAGTATTAATGTAAAATGTTTTCTTATTTTCAGAGACCTGACACCCTAAAGGGGATCACTTTTTACACAGAGAAGTTGAGGGTCTTGATGAGACACCCTGGGGGATCTTGATGACTAACAACCAAACGAGCAAGATGGCAATAATGGCCTCTCGTTTGTAAACTTTCTTATGTTCTTATGTTCTTATGTATGAAACAGATAGCATTCATCTTCAATATGAGTACTCCATTGTCTGTTTTTTTTTCTTTGTAGGATAAAATAATTCTATAATACATTTTACAGAAATAAAATAAGGGGTCACCAAATTAATTAAATGAGGATGCAATTTTTATTTGTCATTATTTTGAACTATTTGTATCATATACTAAACTATCAATGTAAATATTTGCTTTTCAAAGACATGAAATGGGCACATGGAGACCTGAAAATACTGTATTTCACTATTGCTAAAAACAACATATGATGTATACTTAAAGATTTTAAAAAAATGCTCTGAAACTTTTAAAATATTTGTACATGCATTTCACAAAATAACTAGTTCACAAATTATTTTGTATTATTCACTAACATGCCTTTCTTAGAGGGTGCTTATGGTGGAAGTGAATATAGACTTATTTCAATAGAAAATATGTTTCTAAATACTGTTGTCACATTTTAAGCCCCTCCTTTGTTGTGATGGGCTATTTTGATGCCCACAGTGTTAAAACCACAACAGGCTTCAGTGCGCTGCCTTGTAAATATTATTATTATTATTTCTTAGCAGACGCCCTTATCCAGGGCGACTTACAATTATTACAAGATATCACATTATACATATATCACATTATTATTAATTTTTTACATACAATTACCCATTTCTACAGTTGGGTTTTTACTGGAGCAATCTAGGTAAAGTACCTTGCTCAAGGGTACAGCAGCAGTGTCCCCCACCTGGGATTGAACCCACGACCCTCCGGTCAAGAGTCCAGAGCCCTAACCACTACTCCACACCACTAATTTGTATTATTATGACTAGCCTAGTCTATAATCCAAATGTATACTGTCAGTGCAGTGTTAAATTGTACACAATTACAAACCACCTGCACACTAATAGAATAAGTGTGTTTTTCCTATACTGGTGGGGTTAGTGGGACATGGGTGCATCTGTTAGAACATAAGAACATAAGAACACAAGAAAGTTTACAAACGAGAGGAGGCCATTCAGCCCATCTTGCTCGTTTGGTTGTTAGTAGCTTATTGATCCCAGAATCTCATCAAGCAGCTTCTTGAAGGATCCCAGGGTGTCAGCTTCAACAACATTACTGGGGAGTTGGTTCCAGACCCTCACAATTCTCTTTGTAAAAAAGTGCCTCCTATTTTCTGTTCTGAATGCCCCTTTATCTAATCTCCATTTGTGACCCCTGGTCCTTGTTTCTTTTTTCAGGTCAAAAAAAGTCCCCTGGGTCGACATTGTCTATACCTTTTAGGATTTTGAATGTTTGAATCAGATCACCGCGTAGTCTTCTTTGTTCAAGACTGAATAGATTCAATTATTTTAACCTGTCTGCATACAACATGCCTTTTTAAACCTGGGATAATTCTGGTTGCTCTTCTTGCACTCTTTCTAGAGCAGCAATATCCTTTTGTAACGAGGTGACCAGAATTGAACACAATATTCTAGGTGAGGTCTTACTAATGCATTGTAAAGTTTTAACATTACTTCCTTTGATTTAAATTCAACACTTCTCACAATATATCCGAGCATCTTGTTGGCCTTTTTTTATAGCTTCCCACATTGTCTAGATGAAGACATTTCTGAGTCAACATAAACCCTAGGTCTTTTTTCATAGTTCCTTCATCAATTTCAGTATCACCCATATGATATTTATAATGCACATTTTTATTGCCTGCATGCAATACTTCACACTTTTCTCTATTAAATTTCATTTGCCATGTGTCTGCCCAGTTCTGAATGCTGTCTAGATCATTTTGAATGACTTTGCTGCTGCAACAGTGTTTGCCACTCCTCCTATTTTTGTGTCGTCTGCAAATTTAACAAGTTACTATACCAGAATCTAAATCATTAATGTAGATTAGGAATAGCAGAGTTGAGGGGAACCAGAAATGTCATAGAAATGTGTTTTCAAGGCTTGTAAGCCCCTGACTTTAGTGAAAATTAGGTACTTGAATGTTCGCCTCAAATGCATTGAGCAACTACAACTGGCAACGCAAGAGATAAAGCGGACTGGGAAATGCCAGCAAGAACTGCAACTGTTTAAATCGTGCTTTCAAAAGTTCTGAACAAATTGATGCAACTCTAAGTGTCTCAATCTCCAGCAGCTTCCACATGCTTACTGCATTTCGCCATATTAGTTGTTTATTTAGCAGATGCCTTTATCCAAGGCGAGTTACAGAGATCACACCCTTATAGAACAAAGATTTTTAATATATGGTAGAAAAGTCTGATCCTTATATTTTTCTAAATATATATAAAAGGGGCCAATTTCTATTTATGAAAAATATAAGGATCATACTTTTCTACCATATATTAAAAATATAGGTTTTTTCTATAAGGGAATTGTATTTGCATTGTGTGTTTTTTTACTGTTTGTATTTAGGAGGCTGTGTGGTCCAGTGGTTAAAGAAACGGGCTTGTAACCAGGAGGTCCCCGGTTCAAATCCCAGCTCAACCACTGACTCATTGTGTGACCCTGAGCAAGTCACTTAACCTCCTTGTGCTCCGTCTTTCGGGTGAGATGTAATTGTAAGTGACTTTGCAGCTGATGCATAGTTCACACACCCTAGTCTCTGTAAGTCGCCTTGGATAAAGGCGTCTGCTAAATAAACAAATGATAATATTTAATGTACTATGTCCTGTATTTCACTGTATTTAATGTATCATGCATTGTTCCTCACTATCTTGTAAAGCGCTTTGTGATGGTGGCCCACTATGAAAGGCGCTATATAAAATAAATATTGATTGATTGAACGTCTCACCCAAAAAGAGCACAAGGAGGTTAAGTGACTTGCTCAGGGTCACAATGAGTCAGGGGTTGAGCTGGGATTTGAACCGTGGACCGCCCCTAGACTTCTGACTCGTTTGCAACTGGTTTGTGACAATCATGAAACCTACAACACTTTATTACAGCTACCCCTTAGTGTCTTCAGTGTAAATTAATGACTAGCGACTAGCAGTCTTTCTCAGTGTCTTCAATTGAAAACACCAAAAATAGGCAATTCAATGCTAAACAGAACTATGACTGGCTGTAAATACCATATTTCTAATAGAGGAAGTGGTGGAATCGTGGGCGGATTTCAGAACAGGGTTATAAGGGAAGTTTCTATGACAGTGTTGGCACGTCCTCAAACTAGTTATGCTTAGGACACATGAATAATCACATTGAGGGGAAGGGGGGGTTATTTTGAGTTTTTTTGCTAACCACTGAGGGGCGTGTATTTCTTACTCAGAATTTGGGTGGGTTGTGAGCAAATGTAATTCTTTGGGGAGTTTTAATATCCAATTTTTATTTATAAATTAAAAAATGATGTTCTTCAATGACAATGCAGACACACAGACACACAGACAGAGACAGACAGACAGGCAGGCAGACAGACAGACAGAAACAGACACACAGACACAGAGACAGACAGACAGACAGAGACAGACAGACAGGCAGGCAGGCAGACAGACAGACAGTTACAGACACACAGACACACAGACACACAGACAGAGACAGACAGGCAGGCAGACAGACAGACAGACCGATACAGACACACAGACACACAGACAGGCAGGCAGACAGACAGACAGATACAGACTCACAGACACACAGACAGAGACAGACAGACAGACAGGCAGTGGTCACGGACAAAATGAATTACAGCTGCAACAGGCACACAGCTGGGAAAATGCACCTGTCTGTCTGTCAGTCTGTGTGTGTGTGTGCGTCTCTGTCTTTGTGTGTCTGTGTGTGTGTGTGTGTGTGTGTGTGTGTGTGTGTGTGTGTGTGTGTGTGTGCGTGTGTGTCTCTGCACGACCTCAGTGGCTGTGCTGTGTGTGTGTCTCTGCATGACCTCAGTGGCTGCGCTGTGGTGTGTGTCTCTGCATGACCTCAGTGGCTGTGCTGTGTGTGCGTCTCTACATCACCTCAGTGGCACTGAAAGTAGGACAGCTTTACCCAGCCTCTGGTTAAGTCACAACCTGGTTTCTTGTGGGGCTTCATTGCTGCACGCTGTCTTTTTCTTTACCTGAGGAAAGCTGTGTGTGTGTGTGTGTGTGTGAGTCTGTGTGTGAGTCTGTGTGTGTGTCTGTGTATGAGAGTCTCTGTGTGTGCGTCTGTGTGTATGTCTGTCTGTGTGAGTCTGTGTGTGTGTTTGTGTGTGTGTGTGTGTGTGTGTGAGTCTGTGTGTGTGTGTGTGTGTGTGTGTGTGTGTGTGTGTGTGTGTGTGTGAGTCTTTGTTTGTGTGTGTGTGTGAGTCTTTGTGTGTGTGTGTGTGTGTGTGAGTGTGTGTGTGTGACTGTGTGTCTATGAGTCTAACCCTTATAAAAGTTTCCCTTAGTAAAAGCACAGCAAAGTGTAATAAAGCACAGTGAAAGCATTGTAAAGCACAGAGAGGTCTGGTAAAGCACAGTGAAAGCATTGTAAAGCACAGAGAGGTCTGGTAAAGCATAGGGAAGCATTGTAAAGCACAGAGAGGTCTGGTAAAGCATAGGGAAGCATTGTAAAGCACAGAGAGGTCTGGTAAAGCATAGGGAAGCATTGTTAAGCACAGAGAGATATGGTAAAGCATAGGGAAGCATTAAATCACAGAGAGGTCTGGTAAAGCATAGGAAGCATTGTAAAAGCACAGAGAGGTCTGGTAAAGCACAGGGAAGCATTGTAAAGCACAGAGAGGTCTGGTAAAGCAGGAAGCATTGTAAAACAGAGAGGTCTGTAAAGCATAGGAAGCATTGTGCACAGAGAGGTCTGGTAAAAGCATAGGGAAGCATTGTAAAGCACAGAGAGGTCTGGTAAAAGCATAGGGAAGCATTGTAAAGCACAGAGAGGTGTGGTAAAGCATAGGGAAGCATTGTAAAGCACAGAGAGGTCTGGTAAAGCAGCAGTGTGGAGTAGTGGTTAGGGCTTTGGACTCTTGACTGGAGGGTTGTGGGTTCAATCCCCGGTGGAGGACACTGCTGCTGTACCCTTGAGCAAGGTACTTTACCTAGATTGCTCCAGTAAAAACCCAACTGTATAAATGGGTAATTGTATGTAGAAATAATGTGATATCTTGTAACAATTGTAAGTCGCTCTGGATAAGGGCGTCTGCTAAGAAATAAATAATAATAATAATAATAGTAAAGCATAGGGAAGCATTGTAAAGCACAGAGAGGTATGGTAAAGCATAGGGAAGCATTGTAAAGCACAGAGAGGTCTGGTAAAGCATAGGAAGCATTGTAAAGCACAGAGAGGTCTGGTAAAGCATAGGGAAGCATTGTAAAGCACAGAGAGGTCTGGTAAAAGCATAGGGAAGCATTAAAGCACAGAGAGGTCTGTAAAAGCATAGGGAAGCATTGTAAAGCACAGAGAGGTCTGGTAAAGCATAGGGAAGCATTGTAAAGCACAGAGAGGTCTGGTAAAGCATAGGGAAGCATTGTAAAGCACAGAGAGGTCTGGTAAAGCATAGGAAGCATTGTAAAGCACAGAGAGGTCTGGTAAAGCACAGGGAAGCATTGTAAGCACAGGAGGTCTGGTAAAGCATAGGGAAGCATTGTAAAGCACAGAGAGGTCTGCTAAAGCAGGGAAGCATTAAAGCACAGAGAGGTCTGGTAAAAGCATAGGAAGCAAAGCACAGAGGTCTGGTAAAGCATAGGGAAGCATTGTAAAGCACAGAGAGGTCTGGTAAAGCATAGGCAAGCATTGTAAACAGAGAGGTCTGGTAAAGCATAGGGAAGCATTGTAAAGCAGAGATGGTAAAGCATAGGAAGCATTGTAAAGCACAGAGAGGTGTGGTAAGCAAAGGGAAGCATTGTAAAGCATAAGCACAGAGAGGTCTGCAACATAGGGAAGCATAAACAGAGAGGTCTGGGCTATAGCATTGTAAAAGCAGAGAGAGGTATGGTAAAGCATAGGGAAGCATTGTAAAGCACAGAGAGGTGTGGTGGCTTATAGGGAAGCATTGTAAAAAGCATAGGGAAGCATTGTAAAGCACAGAGAGGTCTGGTAAAGCATAGGGAAGCATTGTAAAGCACAGAGAGGTCTGGTAAAAGCAGGGAAGCATTGTAAAGCAGAGAGAGGTATGGTAAAGCATAGGGAAGCATTTAAAGCACAGAGAGGTGTGGTAAAGCATAGGAAGCATTGTAAAAGCACAGAGAGGTCTGGTAAAGCATAGGGAAGCATTGTAAAGCACAGAGAGGTCTGGTAAAGCATAGGGAAGCATTGTAAAGCACAGAGGTGTGGTAAAGCATAGTCAACATTATAAAGCACAGAGAGGTCTGGTAAAGCATAGGGAAGCACTGTAAAGCACAGAGAGGTCTGGTAAAGCATAGGGAAGCATTGTAAAGCACACAGAGGTCTGGTAAAGCATAGGAAGCATTGTAAAGCACAGAGAGGTCTGGTAAAGCATAGGAAGCATTAAAGCACAGAGAGGTCTGGTAAAGCATAGGGAAGCATTGTAAAGCACAGAGAGGTGTGGTAAAGCATAGGGAAGCATTTAAAGCACAGAGAGGTCTGGTAAAGCATAGGGAAGCATTGTAAAAGCACAGAGAGGTGTGGTAAAGCATAGGGAAGCATTGTAAAGCACAGAGAGGTGTGGTAAAGCATAGGAAGCATTGTAAAGCACAGAGAGGTCTGTAAAGCATAGGAAGCATTGTAAAGCAGAGAGGTATGGTAAAGCATAGGGAAGCATTGTAAAGCACAGAGAGGTGTGGTAAAGCATAGGGAAGCATTGTAAAGCATAGGGAAGCATTGTAAAGCACAGAGAGGTCTGGTAAAGCATAGGGAAGCATTGTAAGCACAGAGAGGTCTGGTAAAAGTATAGGGAAGCATTGTAAAGCAGAGAGGCATGGTAAAGCATAGGGAAGCATTGCCAAAGCACAGAGAGGTGGTAGTGTTATAGGGAAGCATTGTAAAGCATAGGGAAGCATTACAAGCACACAGAGGTCTGGTAAGCATAGGAAGCATTGTAAAGCAGAGAGAGGTATGGTAAAGCATAGGGAAGCATTGTAAAGCAGAGAGGTATGGTAAAGCATAGGGAAGCATTGTAAAGCACAGAGGTGTGGTAAAACATAGGGAAGCATTGTAAGCACAGAGAGGTCTGGTAAAGCATAGGAAGCATTGTAAAGCACAGAGAGGTCTGGTAAAGCATAGGAAGCATTGTAAAGCACAGAGAGGTGTGGTAAAGCATAGTCAAGCATTATAAAGCACAGAGAGGTCTGGTAAAGCATAGGGAAGCACTGTAAAGCACAGAGAGGTCTGGTAAAGCATAGGGAAGCATTGTAAAGCACAGAGAGGTCTGGTAAAGTATAGGAAGCATTGTAAAGCACAGAGAGGTCTGGTAAAGCATAGGGAAGCATTGTAAAGCACAGAGAGGTCTGGTAAAAGCATAGGAAGCATTGTAAAGCACAGAGAGGTGTGGTAAAGCATAGGGAAGCATTGTAAAGCACAGAGAGGTCTGGTAAAGCATAGGGAAGCATTGTAAAGCACAGAGAGGTGGTAAAGCATAGGGGAAGCATTGTAAAGCACAGAGAGGTCTGGTAAAGCATAGGGAAGCATTGTAAAGCACAGAGTGTGGTAAAGCATAGGGAAGCATTGTAAAGCACAGAGAGGTCTGGTAACGCATAGGGAAGCATTGTAAAGCACAGAGAGGTCTGGTAAAGCACAGGAAGCATTGTAAAGCACAGAGAGGTCTGGTAAAAGCACAGGGAAGCATTGTAAAAGCACAGAGAGGTCTGGTAAAGCATAGGGAAGCATTGTAAAGCACAGAGAGGTCTGGTAAAGCATAGGGAAGCATTGCAAAAGCAGAGAGGTATGGTAAGCATAGGGAAGCATTGTAAAGCACAGAGAGGTGTGGTAAAGCATAGGGAAGCATTGTAAGGGAAGCATTGTAAAGCACAGAGAGGTATGTAAAGCATAGGGAAGCATTGTAAAGCACAGAGAGGTCTGGTAAAGCATAGGGAAGCATTGTAAAGCAGAGAGGTATGGTAAAGCATAGGAAGCATTGTAAAGCACAGAGAGGTGGTAAAAGCATAGGAAGCATTTAAAGCACAGAGAGGTCTGGTAAAGCATAGGGAAGCATTGTAAAGCACAGAGAGGTCTGGTAAAGCATAGGGAAGCATTGTAAAGCACAGAGAGGTGTGGTAAAGCATAGTCAAGCATTATAAAGCACAGAGAGGTCTGGTAAAGCATAGGGAAGCACTGTAAAGCACAGAGAGGTCTGGTAAAGCACAGGGAAGCATTGTAAAGCACAGAGAGGTCTGGTAAAGCATAGGGAAGCATTGTAAAGCACAGAGAGGTCTGGTAAAGCATAGGGAAGCATTGAAAAGCACAGAGAGGTCTGGTAAAGCATAGGGAAGCATTGTAAAGCACAGAGAGGGGTGGTAAAGCATAGGGAAGCATTGTAAAGCACAGAGAGGTCTGGTAAAGCATAGGGAAGCATTGTAAAGCACAGAGAGGTGTGGTAAAGCATAGGGAAGCATTGTAAAGCACAGAGAGGTCTGGTAAAGCATAGGGAAGCATTGTAAAGCACAGAGAGGGTGGTAAAGCATAGGGAAGCATTGTAAAGCACAGAGAGGTCTGGTAACGCATAGGGAAGCATTGTAAAGCACAGAGAGGTCTGGTAAAGCACAGGGAAGCATTGTAAAGCACAGAGAGGTCTGGTAAAGCACAGGGAAGCATTGTAAAGCACAGAGAGGTCTGGTAAAGCATAGGAAGCATTGTAAAGCACAGAGAGGTCTGGTAAAGCATAGGGAAGCATTGTAAAGCACAGAGAGGTCTGGTAAAGCATAGGGAAGCATTGTAAAGCACAGAGAAGTGTGGTTGAGTTTTAAATCTTTTTTTTTTAAATGGTATTGTATTGTATTGTATTGCATTGTATTGTGTTGTATTGTGTTGTATTGTATTGTGTTTTGTTTATTCCTCCAGTCTCAATCCAGTCTCATGGCTTCAACATTGAAACGGAGAACAGCAAAGTGATCACGGAGAGAGCGCAGTGGTTCGGACACAAAGTGTTACAGCACCCCTCAGGGTGAGTGACTGAACCCAGCTCCCCCACAGCACAGAGATCACACAGGGGAGAGGGAGGGGGAGAGGGAGGAGAGGAGAGGAGATGGGGAGAGGAGAGAGAGGAGAGGAGATGGAGAGGAGAGAGGAGGAGAGGAGAGGAGAGGGAGAGAGAGGGGAGAGGAGAGGAGAGGAGAGGAGAGGGGGAGAGGAGAGGAGACGGGGAGGAGAGGAGAGGAGAGGAGAGGGGGAGAGGAGAGGGAGGAGAGGGGAGAGGAGAGGAGAGGAGAGGGGGAGAGGAGACAGGGAGGATAGGAGAAGGAGGAGAGGAAGAGAGGGGGAGAGGAGAGAGGGCAAGGAGAGGAGAGGAGAGGGGAGAGGAGAAGAGGAGAGTAGGAGAAGGGGAGAGGAGAGGGAGGAGAGGAGACAGGGAGGAGAGGGAGGAGAGGGAGGAGAGGAGAGGAGAGGGGAGAGGAGAGGAGAAGAGAGGGGGATAGGAGAGGAGAGGGAGGAGAGGAGACAGGGAGGGAGGAGAGAGGGAGGGAGGAGCGAGGAGGGGGAGATGGGAGAGGGGGATGAGAGAGAGAAAGATCAAAGGAAGCTCTAATGTAAGCTCACACAATATTATTATAATAAGAAGGAAAGAAAGAAAGTAACTATAAGGTAGAGATGAATGAGTGAGAAAAAACAAACAGATTTATTGGATGCTTACATTTGATTATTTTAATGGACCGTATTCATCTGTCTTTAACTGTGTGTATTTTGACCCGGTCCTGAATCAATTCCTGTGTTTGTTGCTGCAGAATTATTGTGAGTGCTCCTTTGAGAAGAACAGGAACCCTTCAAATGCAGCTATGCCAGCGGCCCTGTTCTCCAATTAATATTGATGGTAAACTTTATTAACCTTTTCTCATAGTTTACTGCTTTGGTATCCCCCTGGTAAAAGCACAGCACAGTGTAGTAAAGCACAGAGACGATAATGAACCAGCCCCCTCTCAAAGCACAGAGAAGATAATGAACCAGCCCCTTCAAAGCACAGAGAAGATAATGAACTAGCCCCTCTCAAAGCACAGTGAAGATAATGAACCAGCCCCTCTCAAAGCACAGAGAAGATAATGAACCAGCCCCTTCTCAAAGCACAGTGAAGATAATGAACCAGCCCCTTCTCAAAGCACAGAGAAGATAATGAACCAGCCCCATTCTCAAAGCACAGTGAAGATAATGAACCAGCCTCTTCTCCCAATTGTTTTTCCACACAGGAATAACTCCAATAGAGGACAGGGAATGGGT
Organism: Huso huso; assembly: GCA_036884735.1. Taxonomy (NCBI): domain Eukaryota; kingdom Metazoa; phylum Chordata; class Actinopteri; order Acipenseriformes; family Acipenseridae; genus Huso; species Huso huso. The sequence goes on along the minus strand of CM072709.1, from coordinate 6,865,777 downwards.
CTATCCATGACAATTAACCCTATTAAACGAAACAGCTTTTGGTAAGTGCCCAATAATATATACAGTGCCTTGCAAAAGTATTCAGACCCTGACCACCTTCTCATATTACTGAATTACAAATGATACATTGAAATTTCGTTCTGTTTGATATTTTATTTTAAAACACTGAAACTCAAAATCAATTATTGTAAGGTGACATTGGTTTTATGTTGGGAAATATTTTTAAGAAAAATAAAAAACTGAAATATCAGCTGTACCCTTGAGCAAGGTACTTTACCTAGATTGCTCCAGTAAAAAAAACCCAACTGTATAAATGGGTAATTGTATGTAAAAATAATGTGATATCTGTATAATGTGAAATAATGTATAATGTGATAATTTTAAAACATTGTAAGTCGCCCTGGATAAGGGCGCCTGCTAAGAAATAAATAATAATAATAATAATAATAATAATAATAATAATAATATTCAAAATTGCAGATTATAGAGCTCGATAAAGCCCTAATGTCACAGTTCACTTGCAAATGAAAATGCACAAAAACAACTAAAGATCTAACTGTTCTATTGAAAGATATAAATGAAAGTAGAGATTCGCTTCATAATAAAAAAAACAAATTATTACAAAAGTATTTGAGCATTCAGCATATTTCGTATGAAACCCATTGATGAATTATCATGACTGAAAACCAACACCTGATAATTATAGAGAAAAAAAAGACATAATCACCTGAAAAATAAATTGTAAATTTGTGATTGAAAAAACACAAATGGTTAAAACTAAACAGTAACGATCTCAAAATGGCAGTGACGCAACTAACGAGAAAGGAGAAACTACCAGGAAAATAGCAGAAAGACTTGGTTTACCGACACAGGAGAACAGGAACTACTGTAGCTAGTCCGGATGTGTAAGAACAAGAAAATTTCTGCAAAATCTGGAAGAAGAATCGCCTGCAAAATCCTGGGATTACTGCAAAAGATTTGACACAAGACTTGAGAGAAGATGGTCAAGAAATGCACGAGCTTAACAATTCAACGATAACTTAACAAGATGAAAACCATGGGCCAAAACCAAGATGCAAAACTATACACAAGAGAAAACCATTGAGTCTTTTCATTGAAGACTTTGATGATTTCTTCAACCAAATTTGAGGTCAGATGAATCCAAAATATAACTTTTTTTTCACCAAGAAAAACAACAACATGTTTGGAGGTAGAGAGCGAGCAGTGTGGAGTAGTGGTTAGGCTCTGGACTTGACCGGGCGGGTCGGGTTCAATCCCAGGTGGGGGACACTGTTGTGTACCCTTGAGCAAGGTATTTTACCTAGATTGCTCCAGTAAAAACCCAACTGTATAAATGGGGAATTGTATGTAAAAATAATGTGATATCTTTGTAATAATTGTAAGTCGCCCCTGGATAAGGGCATCTGCTAAGAAATAAATAATAATAATAATAATTTATTAAAGAAAAGTTAATGATACCCAGTGTTAAACATGGTGGAGGTTGTGATGGTATGGGCTTATTTTTCTTCCTCAGACACTGGCGACCTTTTTGTATTGTAGAAGGATCAGTGAATGTTGCGAAATATGAAGACATTTTGCACTCTCATTTGTTACCCAGTGCTAGCAGGCTTTTTGGACGGAAGTTTGTATTCCAGCAGGATAATGACTCTAAGCATTCTGCAAAGTCTACAAAGGAATTTCTGAATAAAATATAGATTACAGTTATGGATTGGCCATCTCAGTCCCCAGACTTGAATCCTATCGAGATGTTGTGGATTGACTTGAAGGCTGCTGTTGCAAACAGGAAACCGTTGATTGCAGAACTCAGCACTGTAAGAGCTGAACAATGGAAAAAAAATATCTCCGGAAAGATGCCAGGAACTGGTTTCAAAATACAAAAAAGACTGCGAGCCGTAAAGGGTGGGCACACAGAATACGAATGTAAGGGTGCCCAAATACTTTTGTCAAAGTGTGAAATTAGTTGCTGCGTGATATTTTTAATTTTATTCATGTTATGTAATATTTTTGTTGTTTTATTATAAAGCTGAATCTCTACTTTCATTTACATCTATCAATAGAACAATTAGAAATTATAGACATCACTTTCTTTGTGGTTTTTCTCATTTTCTTTACTGCCCAAATACTTTTGTCTGTGACTATATATATTTATACTTCTTACCATGCATAATACAATACAATACAATACAATATGATACAATACAATACAATACAATACAATATGATACAATACAATACAATACAAATATAATAATATAATACAATATGCTACACTACAATATAATATAATACAATATAATATAATATAATACAATATATAATATAATACAATATGATACAATACAGTACAATACAATATGATATAATATAATACAATATAATACAATACAATATAATACAATATGATACGATAATATAACTACAATACAATATAATATGATACAATATAATATAATATGATACAATATAATACAATACAATATGATATGATATATACAATACAATACACCATAATACAATATAATATGATATAATAATATATAATATAATATATAATATATAATATAATATAATATAATATGATATTTATATAATATAATATAATATAATATAATACAATATGCTGCACCAATAATATAATAATATAATATAATATAATATAATATATAATATGATACACTGCATAATAATAATATAATACAATATAATATAATATAATATAATATATATACTATAATATAATATAATATAATATAATATAATATAATATAATATAATATAATATAACTTACTGAAGTTTAACCTGTGTTAATGTTATATAATTCTATCTGAATCCTACAGGAATTTCCCTGAAATTTTCTGCCCTTCCTCTGAGCTCTGAAGTCATTGGTTTTGAATTCAGCCCTGTTACTTCAAGTGGGTTTAATTACCCGGATTCATAACAAGCCTTTTGAAAATAAATGATGATCATCACGCCTGAGGCAGGCATTCTTGCATTAATTAACAAAAGGAGAACCTAAATGCATTGTCTTTGACTTTGAGGATTGAATTAGACCCTGGATAAAATATTCTTCAACTGGAATTTTTATTCTGTTTGTTTTGCAGGCTTGCGCCCCACACTTAGTGCACTCTTGTGGTAAAAACATGTATCTCAACGGGTATGTTACAAATTTGACGACAGTTTCCGCACCCCCTCACAGAACATTACCCCGATACCATAAAGCAGCCCAGGTCCGCTTTCATGAACCTGGGTACCACTTTTCCATTAAGTTCTAATTACTGTGTAGTTAGGATTAGGTTAGGATTGAAGTTAGGGTTAAAGCATGCAAAAATATGATATATCTAGATAGATAGATAGAGAGATAGCTAGAGAGAGAAATAGAGATAGATAGAGAGATAGATAGATAGATATAGAGATAGAGAGAGAGATAGAGAGACAGATAGATGTTTTGAAGGGATGTTATATATCATCGTATGTGGTATACATTTCTTGTGAAAGTCACTATACTAATGAAAGCTCTCCTTCTCCTCCTCCTCCTCTTCCTCCTTCTCCTCCTTCTCCTTCTCCTCCTCCTCCTTCCCTTCTCCTCCTCCTTCTTCTCCTCCTCCTTCTTCTCCTCCTCCTCCTCCTCCTCCTCCTCCTCCTTCCCCTCCTCCTCCTCCTCCCCCTTCCCCTCCTCCTCCTCCTTCCCCTCCTCCTCCTCCCTCCCCCTTCCTCCTCCTCCTCCCCCCTCCCTCCTCCTCCTCCTTCTCCTTCCCCTCCTCCTCCTTCCCCTCCTCCTCCTCCTTCCCCTTCTCCTCCTCCTCCTCCTTCCTCCTCCTTCCCCTTCTCCTCCTTCCCCTCCTCCTCCTCTTCCTCCTCTCCTCCTCCTCCTCCTTCCTCCTCCTCCTCCTTCTCCTCCTCCTCCTTCTCCTCCTCCCTCCTCCTTCCCTTCCTCCTCCTCCCTCCTTCCTCCTCCTCCTCCTTCTCTCCTTCCTCCCTCCTCCTTCTCCTCCTCCTTCTCTCCTCCTCCTCCTCCTCCTTCCTTCTCCCCTCTCCTCCTCCTCCTTCTCCTTCCCCTCCTCCTCCTTCCCTTCTCCCCTCCTCCCTTCTCCTCCTTCTCCTCCCTTCTCCTCCTTCTCCCCTCCTCCTCCCTCCTTCTCCTCCTCCTCTCCCTCCTCTCTCCTCCTCCTCCTCCTCTCCTCCTCCTCCTCCTTCTCCTCCTCCTTCCCTTCTCCTCCTCCTTCCCTTCCTCCTCCTACCCTCTCCTCCTCCTCCTCTCCCTTCTCCTCCTCCTTCCCCTCCTCCTCCTTCCCTTCTCCTCCTCCTCTCCTCCTCCTCCTCCTCCTCCCTCCTCCTTCCTCTCCTCCTCCCCTTCTCCTCCTTCCTCCTCCTCCTCCTCCTCCTTCCCTTCTCCTCCTCCTCCTCCCTTCTCCTCCTCCTCCTCCTCCCTCCTTCTCCTCCTCCTCCTCCTCCTTCCTTCTCCTCCTCCTTCCCTTCTCCCTGCTCTCCTTCTCCTCCTCCTCCCCCTTCTCCTCCTCCTCATCCTCCTTCCCCTTCTCCTCCTCCTCCTTCTCCTCCTCCTTCCCCTTCTCCTCCTCCTCTCTCCCTGCTCCTCCCTCCCTCTCCTCCCTCCTCACATCCTCCTCCTCTCCTCCCCTTCCTCCTCCTCCCTCCCTTCTCCCTCGCTCTCCTCCTCCCTCCTTCTCCCACTCCCTTCTCCTCCTCCTCCTTCTCCCTCCTCTCCAGAATGCACATCAAAGGGATCGACATCGCGGTTCCTGATCGACGGCTCTAGAAGCTGCCGAATTTCAAGATTTTAATAGAATGAAAACTTCACGCTGGCAATTATCAACAGCTTCAAAACAAAAACGCCAACGTGAGGAGTTTTTGCTTTCTTTCTTCTCCCTCTGTTTTTTTCATTCTCTTTTCTCTTTCTCACTTTCTTTTCTTTCTTTTTCTTTCTTTCTTTCTTTCTTTCTTTCTTTTTCTTTTTCTGTCTGTCTCACTTTCTCTCTTTCCTCTGCTATTATTTTGTTTCCAAAATAAACTGTATATGTTTGCTTAATATTTTTTTTATGTATATATTTTTTCAGTTTGCTGTGGTCCAGTTTTCTCATGTTGTCAAAGCTCGAGTTTGACTTCAACAGATTCCTTTCAACTTAATATAGCGGATTTCTATAAATAATATACGGCAAACTTGATAGTATAACTTCAACCCCAACGGGATCAAATATGTAGCGTAAGTATTTTACATCATAATTGTAACTAATACCCTTTAGTCATCAATTTCAACTACAAAATTATATGGCAAAAGTCTACTAGAAGCCATATTTGTAGTACAGTAATCCGCTTCTTCAGCCACGTTAGTTTATGATTGAACAGAGAAGATTAGTTCAGAGACTGGAGATCCCACTGAAGTTTTCAGATTTTGTGTTGTGTGAGCTCCATGCTTCTACCATTGCTGGCAGCGCCGCCGAGTTGTTCAGTGTGTTGATCTGTAATAAAACTGTTCCCCATGGGGGGGGGGGACGACTTCAACCTCCGTCTGGATCTCCTGCCCGCCGCTCAGCAGAGAACGCACGCCCCACACGGCAGAGACGGACACCGCCAAGCATGAATACCTTCCGTGTCTTTCTAAACCAGGGATTTAGGGGAGCCCTGATAAAAGTTGAATCTCAAAACAATAACTGTGTGAATCTAGTCATTGTTCCAGCTGTGTGTATGGTGTTTAAAAACAGGATTCATTCAGACAACTTTTTTTCATATCTTCCCTGACTCTGGTCCCAACGCAATCGGATATGCGATGGATTGTATTTTGTGAAGTATTTGGAAACCACAAAGCAGTGGCATCTAATTTAATATGTTAACGCAACATTATTCAGCTGGTTTCATTGACTCGTGGTTGTCCACTACCTGTAGCTGTACATGGAACTAACTCAACACCCAGTGGTTATTGATGTTATTACACTAGAAATGTTTTTTTTTAAACGTTGAATGCAAAAACACATTTCTGGTTTTTTTGTCGCCCCCCATCATCCCCCATCCCCCTCAGTGACAAAGTGTTCAGGAGTAGGGCGGAGCCAGGGACCACGCGATCAGAGTACTGCTCACCATCACTGATGGCCAATCGAATGACCAGAGAACAAGATTCAAGGAAGCCACAGCGGCAGCCGACAGAAAGAATATTATCCGCTATGCAATTGGGGTAATCCATTCAACACCTCAGTGTATTGATAAACCCATGGTGGTTTGTCAGGTGTGTCTGTTTGTCTGTGTCTGTCTGTCTGTCTATCTATCTATCTATCTATCTATCTATCTATCTGTCTGTCTGTCTGTCTGGCTGTCTGTGTCTATTTATCTGTCTATCTATCTAGCAAGCTAGCTATCGACCTGGCTGTCTGTATGTCTGTATGTCTTTCTGTCTGTCTGTCAGTGTCTATATAAAGTAGTAATCTAGTGCGCTGGCATTGCCTGCTGTGTGCTGGGCAGAGCCTCGCTGTGCTGTACTGTACACAGGGCAATGCTGGCAGGACCAAGACTGTGTAACACTGATATAAACCCTGACAGAACTACAGCAGCTACCCAACACAGAGTCTATATAACACTGATATAAAACCCTGCGCAGAACTACACACCTACCCAACACAGAGTCTATATAACACTGATATAAAAACCCCGCGAGAACCACATAACCTACCCAACACAGAGTCTATATAACACTGATATAAACCCCGCGCGAGAACTACACACACCTACCCAACACAGAGTCTATATAACACTGATATAAAACCCGCGCAGAACTACACACCTACCCAACACAGAGTCTATATAACACTGATATAAACCCCGCGCAGAACGACACACCTACCCAACACAGAGTCTATATAACACTGATCTAAAAACCCCTCACAGAACGACACACCTACCCAACACCGAGTCTATATAACACTGATATAAAACCCCGCGCAGAACTACACACCTACCCAACACAGAGTCTATATAACACTGATATAAACCCCGCGCAGAACACACACCTACCCAACACCGAGTCTATATAACACTGATATAAAACCTCGCGCAGAACGACACACACCTACCCAACACAGAGTCTCTATAACACTGATATAAAACCCCCGCAGAACTACACACCTACCCAACACAGAGTCTATATAACACTGATATAACACCCTGGGAGAGTCGGGAGTCTTACTGGCTCAGTGTTTTGTTTTGTCTTGTGCCCGCCAGGTAGGCAGTAATTTTCCACCTATCAAGCCCAGAAGAGCTGAAAGTCATCGCCCGCCAATGACCTGATCTTCACAGTTGACAACTTTGACGCTTTGAATGGGATTCAGAACCAGCTGGAAGAGAAAATCTTTGCCATCAAGGTAATTCCTTCTCCTTTCTCTCTTTCTTCCCTTCATTTTCTTTCTTTCTTTCTTTCTTTCTTTCTTTCTTTCTTTCTTCTAAATTGAAAATTGTAAATACTTTGTTATTCTCAGACCCTGTCTCGCAGTTTAAAAAAAGAACTACTTACAAACTGTCTGTCTGTCTGCTCTCACTATTCGTCTGTCTGTCTGTCTGTCTGTCTGTCTGTCTCACTGTATTCTGTCTGTCTGTCTGTTCGTCTGTCTGTTTGCCTGTCTGTTCGTCTCACTGTCTGTCTGTTCGTTCGTCTGTTCGTCTGTCTGTCGTCTGTCTGTCTCACTGTATCTCTCGTCTGTCTGTCTGTCTGTCTGTCTCACTGTATCTCTGTCTGTCTGTCTGCCTGTCTGTCTGTCTGTCTGTTTGTCTGTCTGTCTGTCTGTCTGTCTGTCTGTCTCTCACTCACCACTGTGGCGTCTGTTCGCTCATCTCGCCTTCTCACTGTCTCACTGTCTCACTGTCTCACTGTATCTCTGTCTGTCTGCCTCTCACTGCCTGTCTGTCTGTCTCACTGTCTCACTGTCTGTCTCTCTTCCAGGTACACAGAAGGACGTGTCAGTGAGTTCCTTCCAGCAGGAGATGTCCCAGGGGGGTTCAGCACTTTCAACTCTGTAAGTTCCTCCGTTATAAAACAAACCACCCGCCTTATTGAGAGAGCAGGAGAGAAAGTTTCCCAGAGCAAAGCACAGCACAGAGGGTCTCCCCGAGTGAGCCCGTGAGTGTAGGATGCGCCTTATAGCCTCGAGATCACAGGTTCGAACTGGGTGTCATTGCTGACCGGGGGTTCCTAGGGGGCGGCGCACAATTGGCTGAGCGCCGCCCGGGTCGGGAGGGCTTAGGTCGGCAGGGCAATCCATGGTTCACAGCGCACCAGCGACCCCCTGTGGCTGACAGGGTGCCTGCGGGTCTGAAGTGGAGCCATTCAGATCTGTGTTGTCCTCCGGCACTATAGGTCTGGTGGCTTCGCTGTGGATCCACAGTGCGAAAAATGACGGCTTGGCAGGAACACGTTTCAGAGGACGCGTGTTTCAGCCTCTGTAAAGCACAGAGAGGTCTGGTAAAGCATAGGGAAGCATTGCAAAGCACAGAGAGGTCTGGTAAAGCATAGGGAAGCATTGTAAAGCAGAGAGAGGTGTGGTAAAGCATAGTGAAGCATTGTAAAGCACAGAGAGGTCTGTAAAGCATAGGGAAGCATTGTAAAGCACAGAGAGGTCTGGTGCTATAGGGAAGCATTGTAAAGCACAAGGAGGTCTGGTAAAGCATAGGGAAGCATTAAAAGCACAGAGAGGTCTGGTAAAGCTAGGAAGCATTGTAAAGCACAGAGAGGTCTGGTAAAGCATAGGGAAGCATTGTAAAGCACAGAGAGGTGTGGTAAAGCATAGGGAAGCATTGTAAAGCACAGAGAGGTCTGGTAAAGCATAGGGAAGCATTGTAAAGCACAGTGAGGTCTGGTAAAGCATAAGGAAGCATTGTAAAGCACCGAGAGCTGTGGTAAAGCATAGGGAAGCATTGTAAAGCACAGAGAGGTCTGGTAAAGCATAGGGGAGCATTGTAAAACACCGAGAGGTGTGGTAAAGCATAGGGAAGCATTGTAAAGCACAGAGGTCTGGTAAAGCATAGGGAACCATTGTAAAGCACAGCGAGGTCTGGTAAAGCATAAGGAAGCATTGTAAAGCACCGAGAGGTGTGGTAAAGCATAGGGAAGCATTGTAAAGCACAGAGAGGTCTGGTAGCATAGGGAAGCATTGTAAAGCACAGGTCTGGTAAAGCATAGGAACCATTGTAAAGTACAGCGAGGTCTGTAAAGCATTAGGAAGCATTGTAAAGCAACCGAGAGGTGTGGTAAAGCATAGGAACCATTGTAAAGCACAGCGAGGTCTGGTAAAGCACAGGGAAGCATTGTAAAGCACAGAGAGGTCTGGTAAAGCATAGGGAAGCATTGTAAAGCACAGAGAGGTCTGGTAAAGCATAGGGAAGCATTGTAAAGTACAGAGAGGTCTGGTAAAGCATAGGGAAGCATTGTAAATCACAGAGAGGTCTGGTAAAGCATAGGGAAGCATTGTAAAGCACAGAGAGGTCTGGTAAAGCACAGGGAAGCATTGTAAAGCACAGAGAGGTCTGGTAAAGCATAGGGAAGCATTGTAAAGCACAGAGAGGTCTGGTAAAGCATAGGGAAGCATTGTAAAGCACAGAGGTCTGGTAAAGCATAGGGAAGCATTGTAAATCACAGAGAGGTCTGGTAAAGCATAGGGAAGCATTTAAAGCACAGAGAGGTCTGGTAAAGCATAGGGAAGCACTAAAGCACAGAGAGGTCTGGTAAAGCACAGGGAAGCATTGTAAAGCAGAGAGAGGTCTGGTAAAGCATAGGGAAGCATTGTAAAGCACAGAGAGGTCTGGTAAAGCATAGGGAAGCATTGTAAAGCACAGAGAGGTCTGGTAAAGCATAGGGAAGCATTGTAAAGCACAGAGAGGTCTGGTAAAGCACAGGGAAGCATTGTAAAGCAGAGAGGTCTGGTAAAGCATAGGGAAGCATTGTAAAGCACAGAGAGGTCTGGTAAAGCATAGGGAAGTACTAAAGCACAGAGAGGTCTGGGTAAAGTATAGGGAAGCATTGTAAAGCACAGAGAGGTCTGGTAAAGCACACAGGGAAGCATTGTAGCACAGAGAGGTGGTAAAGCATAGGGAAGCATTGTAAAGCACAGAGGTCTGGTAAAGCATAGGGAACCATTGTAAAGCACAGCGAGGTCTGGTAAAGCATAAGGAAGCATTGTAAATCACAGAGAGGTCTGGTAAAGCATAGGGAACCATTGTAAAGCACAGCGAGGTCTGGTAAAGCACAGGGAAGCATTGTAAATCACAGAGAGGTCTGGTAAAGCATAGGGAAGCATTGTAAAGCATAGAGAGGTCTGGTAAAGCATAGGGAAGCATTGTAAAGCACAGAGAGGTCTGGTAAAGCATAGGGAAGCATTGTAAATCACAGAGAGGTCTGGTAAAAGCATAGGAAGCATTGTAAAGCACAGAGAGGTCTGGTAAAGCACATTGAAGCATTGTAAAGCACAGAGAGGTCTGGTAAAGCATAGGGAAGCATTGTAAAAGCACAGAGGTCTGGTAAAGCATAGGGAAGCATTGTAAAAGCACAGAGAGGTCTGGTAAAGCATAGGGAAGCATTGTAAATCACAGAGAGGTCTGGTAAAGCATAGGGAAGCATTGTAAAGCACAGAGAGGTCTGGTAAAGCATAGGGAAGCATTGTAAAGCACAGAGAGGTCTGGTAAAGCACAGGGAAGCATTGTAAAGCACAGAGAGGTCTGGTAAAGCATAGGGAAGCATTGTAAAGCACAGAGGTCTGGTAAAGCATAGGGAAGCATTGTAAAGCACAGAGAGGTCTGGTAAAGCATAGGGAAGCATTAAAGCACAGAGAGGTCAGGTAAAGCAGGGAAGCATTGTAAAGCACAGAGAGGTCTGGTAAAGCATAGGGAAGCATTGTAAAGCACAGAGAGGTCTGGTAAAGCATAGGAAGCATTGTAAAGCACAGAGAGGTCTGGTAAAGCATAGGAAGCATTGTAAAGCACAGAGAGGTCTGGTAAAGCACAGGGAAGCATTGTAAAGCACAGATAGGTCTGGTAAAGCATAGGAAGCATTGTAAAGTGAAGTGTTAGCTCGACCTTTGACTTATTTATTTCTGTATTTTCTTGCCCCAATATTCTCTCCCTCTCTCTCCTCTCTCTCTCTCTCTCTCTTTTTTTTTTTGTTAAAGCACGGAAGAGCGGTTTTTGGAGCAGTCGGCTTGCTTGATTGGTCAGGGTTTTCATGAAGAAGGGCGGATCTTAAGTTTGTTAATATGTCAGTCGGATACAGAGACATGAAAGATTCATACATGGGTGAGAAATGATTTAGATCTACACAAGTCCTGAATAGATTTTAGGTTATATCTACATAAAAAGATTTTCCAATTCAAGCGCATTGTAACTATATTTAATAGCATTGCCAATTATGTGTACAGCTCTGGTCAAAAGTTTAGCATCACCCTATAGAATTAACCAATTGTGCTTCATAGAGTCCAATGAAAGCTGCTGAATAATGTTCCTTGTTAACATATTGAATTCCACACCTCTATATAGAATGAACTCCCTCAGCTTCATAGAGTCCAGTGAAAGCTGCTGAATAATGTTCCTTGTTAACATATTGAATTCCACACCTCTATATAGAATGAACTCCCTCAGCTTCATAGAGTCCAATGAAAGCTGCTGAATAATGTTCTTTTTAACATATTGAATTCCACCCCTCTATATAGAATGAACTCACCAGCTTCATAGAGTCCAATGAAAGCTGCTGAATAATGCCCCTTGTTAACATATGGAATTCCACACCCTATATAGAATGAACTCCTCAGCTTTATAGAGTCCAATGAAAGCTGCTGAATAATGTTCCCTTGTTAACATATTGAATTCCACACCTCTATATAGAATGAACTCCCCTCAGCTTCATAGAGTCCAATGAAAGCTGCTGAATAATGTTCCCCTTGTTAACATATTGAATTCCACACCCTCTATATAGAATGAACCCCTCAGCTTCATAGAGTCCAATGAAAGCTGCTGAATAATGTCCCCTTGTTAACATATTGAATTCCACACCCTCTATATAGAATGAACTCACCAGCTTCATAGAGTCCAATGAAAGCTGCTGAATAATGTTCCCTTGTTAACATATTTAATTACATACACACACACACACACACACACACACACACACACACACACACACACACACACACACACACACACACACCGCTTTGTAGCATTCCAGATATTAACGGAAAACTGACAGAAATTGAAAAATGTGACATTTCGAAATCGAAAATACCCTATTACTGTTATGGCTACCGATAGTATTTTTGCAAGATCATTTTTGCAGTTTCTTTGCTTACATGATGTTAAATAAAATATCTAAATTATGTTGAGATAAAGAGTAATTAGCGGGCTTACAAAAAAATGTAGTTACAACTGTTTTAATAAACTACCTGAAATTTTTCTTCTCATTAATATCCTGACAACTTTTTACACGTCTAACTTTAAAGTCTGTTTCAGAGCTCTTTTCACAGTGTCTGCTCTAGTGCACTGATAGTGTCAGGATTATCGCCCCGCATTGTCAAACAGGCAGCACAACGATAACGATCCATGATGTGGTGCAGAACAGAAAATCCAGAGCACTTGTTATTTAATTTTTTAATCGCTCTTCCTACAGATCTTAAACCCTAGTGCACTAGAGCGGACAATTTGAAAAGAGCACTGAAACAGACTTTAAAGTTATCAGGAAAGAATGACAGGTGCTTTATTTAAACAGTTATAGCCACACGTGGAGACTTATGACATTATATTTATCAGAACCTCGCTGCTTTTTCATGGAAAGTCCTACCATGGTTTGTGATTCTGTTTGATTTCAGGGTACACGATGGAGTCGTTTATAGCTAGCCCCAGTTTGGGATTCTATATCGTGGGAGCGCCACGCTACCAGCACAGAGGGAGGATCGTTGTTTTCGTGGAATGGGTTGCAAATCACAAACAGATTATTGAAGGAACACAGGTAATGGTTTTATTCGCGAAAAGTCTCATCAATTCTCACCATGTTTTCAGCCCTTCTGAGTGCTTCTCATTATTGCAATGACTGAAGTCCTATGGTTTTCGTTTTGTATTTTTTTTATGTCTGTTGCTTTGACTGTGAGTTCAGGAGCTGCTTTTCATTTCTACAGCTCTGGCCAAAAGTTTTGCATCATCTAGAATTTTAGGATTGAGAAAAAAAAAATATATACAGTACTGTGCAAAAGTTTTAGGCAGGTGTGAAAAAGTAAGAAGAATGTTTTCAAAAATAGACATGTTAATAGTTTATATTTATCAATTAACAAATGCAAAGTGAGGAACAGAAGAAAAATCTACATCAAATCAATATTTGGTGTGACCACCCTTTGCCTTCAAAACAGCATCAATTCTTCTAGGTACACTTGCACACAGTTTTGAAGGAACGCAGGTAGGTTGGCCCAAACATCTTGGAGAACTAACCACAGTTCTTCTGTGGATTTAGGCAGCCCAGTTGCTTCTCTCTCTTCTTCATGTAATCCCAGACAGACTCGATGATGTTGAGATCAGGCTCTGTGGGGGCCATACCATCACTTCCAGGACCTTGTTCTTCTTTCACGCTGAAGATAGTTCTAATGACTTTCGCTGTATGTTTGGGGTCGCTGTCATGCTGCAGAATAAATTGGGGCCAATCAGATGCCTCCTGATGGTATTGCATGATGGATAAGTATCTGCCTGTACTTCTCAGCATTGAGGAGACCCACACCTTGACCAAATCCCTCAACTCCATTTGCAGAAATGCAGCCCCAAACTTGCAAGGATCCTCCACCATGCTTCACTGTTGCCTGCAGACACCATTCATGTACCGCCTCCAGCCCTTCGCCAACAAACTGCCTTCTGCTACAGCCAAATATTTCAAATTTTGACCATCAGTCCAGAGCACCTGCTGCCATTTGCACCCCAGTTCCTGTGTTTTCGCATAGTTGAGTCACTTGGCCTTGTTTCCACGCCGGAGGTATGGCTTTTTGGCCGCCAGTCTTCCATGAAGGCCACTTCTGACCAGACTTCTCCGGACAGTAGATGGGGTACCAGGGTCCCACTGTTTTCTGCCAATTCTGAGCTGATGGCACTGCTGGACATCTTCCGATCAGCGGGGAAGTAATGATGATGTCTTTCATCTGCTGCAGTAAGTTTCCTTGGTCGACCACCGCGCTCACGGTCCTCAACGCTGCCCGCTGCTTTGTCTTCAAAAGAGCTTGACAGCACATCTGGAAACCCTGTCTGCCTTGAAATTTCTGCCTGGGAGAGACCTTGCTGATGCAGTATAACTACCTTGTGTCTTGTTGCTGTGCTCAGTCTTGCCATGTGTATGACTTTGACAGTAAACTGTCTTCAGCAACCTCACCTTGTTAGCTGAGTTTGGCTGTTCCTCACCCAGTTTTATTCCTCCCACAGCTGTTTCTGTTTAAAGTTAACGATTGTGTTTCAACCTACATATTGAATTGATGATCATTAGCACCTGTTTGGTATAATTGTTTAATCATACACCTGACAATATGCCTACAAAATCCCTGACTTTGTGCAAGTGTACCTAGAAGAATTGATGCTGTTTTGAAGGCAAAGGGTGGTCACAACAAAATATGGATTTGATTTAGATTTTTCTTCTGTTCACTCACTTTGCATTTAGTTAATTGATAAACATAATCTATTAACATGTCTATTTTTGAAAGCATTCTTACTTTTTTACAGCATTTTTTTCACAAAAAAAAAAACTTTTGCATAGTACTTGCACAGTATATATATATATATATATATATATATATATATATATATATATATATATATTTATATAAAGAACATAAGAAAGTTATACAAACGAGAGGAGGCCATTCAGCCCATCTTGCTCGCTTGGTTGTTAGTAGCTTATTGATCCCAGAATCTCATCAAGCAGCTTCTTGAAGGATCCTAGGGTGTCAGCTTCAACAACATTACTGGGGAGTTGGTTCCAGACCCTCACAATTCTCTTTGTAAAAGTGCCTCCTATTTTCTGTTCTGAATGCCCTTTATCTAATCTCCATTTGTGACCCCTGGTCCTTGTTTCTTTTTCAGGTCAAAAAGTCCCCTGGGTCGACACTGTCTATACCTTTTTAGGATTTTGAATGTTTGAATCAGATCACCGATAGTCTTCTTTGTTCAAGACTGAATAGATTCAATTCTTTTTAGCCTGTCTGCATACGATACATGCCTTTTAAACCCGGGATAATTCTGGTTGCTCTTCTTTGCACCTTTTCTAGAGCAGCAATATCCTTTTTGTAATGAGGTGACCAGAACTGAACACAATATTCTAGTATATACAGACGCTCAAATTTGTTGGTACCTTTACAGCTCATTGAAATAATGCTTCATTCCTCCTGAAAAGTGATGAAATTAAAAGCTATTTTATCATGTATACTTGCATGCCTTTGGTATGTCATAGAATAAAGCAAAGAAGCTGTGAAAGAGATGAATTATTGCTTATTCTACAAAGATATTCTAAAATGGCCTGGACACATTTGTTGGTAATTTTAGAAAAGATAATAAATAATTGGATTATAGTGATATTTCAAACTAATTAGTTTTTTAATTAGTATCACACATGTCTCCAATCTTGTAATCAGTCATTCAGCCTATTTAAATGGAGAAAAGTAGTCACTGTGTTGTTTGGTATCATTGTGTGCACCACACTGAACATGGACCAGAGAAAGCAAAGGAGAGAGTTGTCTGAGGAGATCAGAAAGAAAAATAATAGACAAGCATGGTAAAGGTAAAGGCTACATGACCATCTCAAAGCAGCTTGATGTTCCTGTGACAACAGTTGCAAATATTATTAAGAAGTTTAAGGTCCATGGAACTGTAGCCAACCTCCTGGGCGCTGCGCCAAGAGGAAAATCAACCCCAGATTGAACAGAAGGATAGTGCTAATGGTAGAAAAGAACCAAGGATAACTGCCAAAGACATACAAGCTGAACTCCAAGGTGAAGGTACGTCAGTTTCTGATCGCACCATCCGTCGCTTTTTGAGCGAAAGTGGGCTCCATGGAAGAAGACCCAGGAGGACTCCACTTTTGAAAAGAAAACATAAAAAGCCAGACTGGAATTTGCTAAAATGCATATTGACAAGCCACAATCCTTCTGGGAGAATGTCCTTGACAGATGAGTCAAACTGGAGCTTTTTGGCAAGTCACATCAGCTCTATGTTCACAGACTAAAAAAATGAAGCTTTCAAAAAAAACACCACACCTACAGTGAAACATGGAGGAGGCTCGTTATGTTTTGGGGCTGCTTTGTTGCGCCTGGCACAGGGTGCCTTGAATCTGTGCAGGGCACAATGAAATCTCAAGACTATCAAGGCATTCTGGAGCGAAACGTACTGCCCAGTGTCAGAAAGCTCTGTCTCAGTCGCAGGTCATGGGTCCTCCAACAGGATAATGACCCAAAACACACAGCTAAAAGCACCCAAGAATGGATAAGAACAAAACATTGACTATTCTGAAGTGGCCTTCTATGAGTCCTGATCTGAATCCTTATCGAACATCTATGGAAAGAGCTGAAACTTGCAGTCTGGAGAAGGCACCCACCAAACCTGAGACAGCTGGAGCAGTTTGCTCAGGAAAAGTGGGCCAAACTACCTGTTAACAGGTGCAGAAGTCTCATTGAGAGCTACAGAAAACGTTTGATTGCAGTGATTGCCTCTCTAAAGGTTGTGCAACAAAATATTAGGTTAGCGGTCCCATCATTTTGTCCATGCCATTTTCATTTGTTTTATTATTTATAATATTATGTTGAATAAAAAATCAAAAGCAAAGTCTGATTTCTATTAAATATGGAATAAAACAATGGTGGATGCCAATTACTTTTGTCAGTTTCAAGTTATTTCAGAGAAAATTGTGCATTCTTCGTTTTTTGTGGAGGGGTACCAACAAATTTGAGCACGTCTGTATGTATATATAATTGAGATATTTTATATAATCTCATGTAATCAAATGACAAAATATCGCAAAAGTCTTCTGGAAACCTAGTACAGTATTTTTATAGCATTTGAGATTTTTTTGTCAGCTTTTCATGAAGGATATGGAAAACTACAAAGCGGTATGTAATTCAATATGTTAACGTAACATTATTCAGCAGGTTTCATTGGACTTTATGAAGGAAAATGAGTTAATTCTGTATAGAGGGTGATGCAAAACTTTTGGCCATAGATACACGGGTAACACAGAAGAGATCAAATAAAATGTGTTTCAAAAATGCTGTGTTTATTTATCTTTTATAAGTCTGTGTTGCTTTGACTCTCAGTTCAGGAATTGCTCTACCATAGACACGTAACACAGGCTAGACCCCAACAAAGTGGGTGTCAGAAATGTGGATGTAAGTTTTTTTTTCTTCTTTCTTCTTTCTTTTCTTTCTTTGCAGGTCGGTTCATTTCGGATCTGTGCTTTGCCCCCGATTTCAATAAAGACGCACTAGCGATGTCCTGCTAGTTGGAGCCCTGATGTATCACAGCTCAAATCATGGGGGTCTTGTTACCATGTATACCTTTGACACCAGAAAAGTAAGTACCAACCAGGAAACTCAAAGGGTAGCATTTTCCACGTTGCCTCTAATTACTGTGTATTTTCATATCAGTTACTTAGTAAATACACATGTGCAAACACACATGATTGCAATGGTGTTATGCAGAGCTACAATGACTTCATGTGGAAGTCTTTTGCATGATATAATCCTAACCCTTTTCTGATACAACTGTATACTAAATATATTGTACAGAAAGATTATCTATGCTTTCACTGTGTTTTCACCTCTGTGCTTTACAACAATGCTTCCTATGCCACCAGACCCTCTGTTTTTTACAATGCTTCCTATGCTTTACCAGACCTCTGTGCTTTTACAATGCCCAGATGCTTTTACCAGACCTCTCTGTGCTTTTACAATGCTTCCCTATGCTTTTACCAGACCTCTGTGCTTTTACAATGGCTCCGTATGTTTTTACCAGACCTCTGCGCTTTTACAATGCTTCCCTATGCTTTTACCAGACCTCTGTGCTTTTACAATGCTTCCTATGCTTTTTACCAGACCTAACTCTGTGCTTTACAATGCTTCCTATGCTTTACCAGACCTCTCTGTGCTTTACAGTGCTTGCCTGTGCTTTACCATGCTTTCAATGTGCTCTATTACACTGTGCTATGCTTTTACTATGGGGAACCTATAAAGGCTGTGTCTGTTTGGTTATCAGAAGCAGTTTGTTCTGGCTGGTCAGTTGAGAGGGATCGACAGACAGCCCTATTCCAGATTCAAAAGGCCGATCTGGGAGGTGGTTGATCTCAATGGAGACAGATTCATGGATCTAGCTGGGGCCTTTTGGTTGGGGCTGGGTTGGGGCAGCGTTTACATGTTTAATGGGGCCCCAGCCTGGGAACAGGGTTCAGTTCAGGTTGGGGTTCCGGGAACCCCAAAATGGGGTTGGGGAGTTGGGTGGGGGTTGGGTTGGGGCTTTGAGGTTGGGGCCTGGAGCTGAGGTTGGGGTTGGAGGCTAGGGGTCAGTTAGGGCTGGGGTTGGGGTTGGGGGTTGGGGTTGGGGTTGGTGGTTGGGGTTGGGGTTGGGTTGGGGGTTGGGGTTGGGGTTGGGGTTGGGGCTGGGGTTGGGGTTGGGTTTGGGGCTGGGGTTGGAGGTTGGGGAGGCTGGGGCTGGGGTTGGGGTTGGGGTTGGGGTTGGGGCTGGGGGTTGGGGTTGGGGTTGAGGTTTGGCTAGTTGGAGGTTGGGATTGGGGTTGGGGCTGGGTTTGGGGGTTTGGGGTTGGGGCTGGGGTTGGGGTTGGGGGGGTTGGGTAAATAAATATGCCTGTAATAAATCAGTCAGTCAGTCAATTAAATAAATAAATAAATAGTCAGTCAGTCAGCCAGAGTCAGCTGATCAGTCAGGGGCCAGCTGAGGCCAAATAACAAATAACAGTCAGTCAGTCAGTCAGCTGGGCCCAGCTGACAATAAATAAATAAGTCAGTCAAACAAATAAAATGGATCAGCTGAGGTCATTGTCAATGGGGTCAGTTGGAGGCCGAAATAAATAAATAAATAACAACAAATGGATCAGCCTGGAGGTCAGTCAGTCAGCCGTCAGCCCAGGATCTGGGGTCAGCTGGCCTAACAACAATAATAAAATAAATAGCCCAGGGCTGGTGCTTGTAAATAAATAAATGGACTACTGATACAATAATAACAAATAATAAATAAAATAAATAAATAAATAAATAATGGGATCAAATAACAATGATATCAAACAACAACAATAAATAAATAACAACAATGTCTGGGGCCGAGTCAAATAAATAACAACAACAACAGTCAAATGGATCAGCTGATAATGGGCTTCCAATAACAACAAATAAATAAATAAATAAATAAATAAATAAATGGAGCCAATAGCCTGATCAAATGTGATATCAACAAATAATGGCCCAGACTAAATAGTCATTTAAATAAATAAATAAAAGCCAGTCATCTAAATAAGTACAACAAATAAATTGGATCAGCTGGAGGTCATCAGTTTCAAATAAATAAATAGTCAGTCATACCGAAATAAATAAATATACTAAATAAATAAATAAACAGAAATGAAATTGATAATAGTCAAACAGTCAGTCAGTCCAGGAACAAATGGGTCTAAAATATGTTGTACTGGTACTAAATAAAATGGATCAGTCAAATAAATAAATGGACTAGGATCAGTCAGCTGCCCAGTCATGCTGTACCGGGCCTAAATAAATAAATAAATGACTGGGGCTGGGACTGGGGTCAGTCAGCTGAAATTATTCCAGTGATCAAATAAAATGGGTCCAGTCATGCTGGGGCCCAAATAAAATATGCCAAATAAATAAATAAATACCCAGGTCTAAATGTACCAACAGTCAGTGCTGTACCAAATAAATAAATAAATAATCTGTGGATCGGCCAACACTCAGTCATGCTGGGGCCAAATGAGGCTGACTAGTCAGTCACTGGCCCAGGATCAAATAAATGGGCCTAAATAAAAGCCAATAAATAAATAAATAAATAAGGCTAATAAATAAATAGTCAGTCAATAACAATAAATGGATCAGTCGGAGGTTGGATGGGTCAGTCAAATAAATAAACAAATAAATAAATAAATAAATAAATAGGGGCTGGAGCGGATCAGCTGGAGGTCAGTCAGTCACAATAAATAAATAAATGAGTAACAACAATAAGGCTATATTTGACCAGCTTGGAGGTTGGGCTGGGGTCAGTTGTACCAATAAATAAATAAATAATTGGGGCTGGAGGTCAATAAATAAATAACAACAAATAAATAAATAAATGGGGGTCAGTCGAGGTCAGATTGGATCAGCTGAGGTCATTGGGGCTGGGATCAGTCAAATAGTCAGTCGATATCAAATAGTCGATAACAGTTTGTGTCACTGGAGGTCAAAATAAATAAGCTGGGTCATTGGGTGTCCGGTCAGCTGTCAGCTGGAGTCAGCTGGGGCCAGGCCGGGGCCAGCTGGAGGTCAGTCAGCTGGGGTCAGGGGCCACAACAGTTTGGGGGTCAGTCAGCCAGGGGGCCGATCAGCTGGAGGTCAGTCAGTCAGCTGGGGTCAGCCCAGGATCAGTCAGCTGGGCCTGGGGCCAAATAGTCAAGTTGGGGCTGGCTCAGCTGGTACACAAATAGGGGGCTGGATCAGCTCGAGGTCAATAGTTGTAAATAGTCAGGCTGTATTGGGGCTAAATAAATAAATAGCTGGGGGGCTGGGACTGGGGTCAGTCAGCTGGAGTGTCAGTCAGTCAAATAGTCAGTCAGCTGGGGCTGGGGCTACTGGGGCCTGGGGGCTGAGTCAGTCAAATAAATAAATAAATAGTCAGTCAGGGGCTGACTGGGGCTGAGGTCAATAGCTGGGGTCAGTCAGGGGCTGGGGTCAGTCAGTCAGTCAGTCAGGGGTCAGCTGAGCCAGTCAGCTGGATCAGCTGAGGTCATTAAATAACAATGGGCTCAGGATCAGTCAGCTGGCCTAAATAAATAAAATAAGTGCCAAATGGGCCTGGGGGTTGGTGTCAGCCAGCTAAAGCCGATCAGGCTGAGGTCAGTCAGCCAAGAAGCTAGCTGGGGCCAACAGTCAGGGTCAGCTGGGGCCAACAACAGTCAGGGGCTGGGGTCAGCTGGATCAGCTGAGGTCATCAGTCAGCTGGGGTCAGTCAAATAGCCCAGGATCAGCTGGTACTGGGCCTAGCCGTGCCAATGGGGGTCAGGCCAGCTGGATCAGCTGGGGCCAAATAATGGATCTGTGGACTGGGCCAGCCGGGCCTGGGGCTCGCGCTGGGTCAGCTGGGGGTCAGGCCAGCCAGCCGATCAGCTGGGGGGCTGACTGGGGTCAGTCAGTCAGCCTGGCCTGATCAGTCAGCTGGGCCCAGGCTGGGTGCTGGGCCGGGGCCAGCTGGTGCTGGGGTCAGTCAGTCAGCTGGGCCCAGGCCCAGTCAGTCAGTCAGCTGGTGCCAGCCGGGGCCAGCCGGGGCTGGGGCCGGGCCTGACTGGGGCCAGCCGGGCCCAAAGGCTGGTGCTACCGGGGCTGAGGCTGACCAGTCAGGTCAGCCGGGCCTGTGATCAGTCAGCTGGGCCCAGGGCTGGGTGCTGGGGCCAGCCAGGGGCCTGGGGGCTGTTAGCTAGCTGGGGTCAGCTGGGGCCTGGGTCAGTCAAATAGCCGGATCAGCTGGAGGCTGGGATGGTGGGGGGTCAGCTGGGGCTGGGGCCAGCCAGCTGGGGCTAGCCAGCTGGGGGTCAGCTGGGGCTGGCTGATCAGCTGGAGTCATTGGGGCCAGTCTGGGGTTGGGGTTGGGGTTGGAGGTTGGGGTTGGGGCTGGTGCTGGGGTTGGATTGGGGTTGGAGGTTGGGTGGGGGGTTGGGGTTGGGGCTGGGTTTGGGGTTGGGGTTGGGGGTTGGATTGGGGTTGGAGGTTGGGTTGGGGTTGGGGCCAGGTTGGGGGCTGGGGTTGGGGTTGGGGCTGGGGTTAGAGGTTGGGGTTGGAGGTTGGGAGTTGGATTCAGTTGGAGGTTGGGTTGGGGTTGGGATTGGGCTGGGGTTGGGGTTGGGGTTGGAGGTTCAGGTTGGGGTTGGAGGAAGGGTTGGGGTTGAGGTTGGGGTTGGGGTTGGGAGTTAGTGTTGGGGCTGGGGTTGGGTGTTCAGGTTGGGGTTGGGGGTTTTGGATTGTATTGGTAATGACTGGTCAAAACATAACGGAAAGTTGTGGTGTTTTGATTTTCTGACAGTGGCTTTCTGGTTTACAGTATATAGTATGCAGTATAACTGTGTTTTTGAGTCTCTGTGGTTCTCAGTGTGTGTCTGTATCTGTGTGCGTGTGTGTGTTTGTGTGTGTGTGTGTGTCTGTGTGTGTGTCTCTGTATCTGTGTGTGTGTGTGTCTCTGTGTGTGTGTGTGTCTGTGTGTGTGTCTGTGTGTGTGTGTCTGTCTGTGTGTGTGTGTGTGTGTGTGTGTGTGTCTGTGTGTGTGTGTCTGTGTGTGTGTGTGTGTGTGTGTGTGTGTCTGTGTGTGTGTGTGTGTGTGTCTGTGTGTTTGTGTGTGTGTCTGTGTGTGTGTGTGTGTGTGTGTGTGTGTGTGTGTGTGTGTGTGTGTGTCTGTGTGTGTGTGTGTGTGTGTGTGTGTGTGTGTGTGTGTGTCTGTGTGTGTCTGTGTGTGTGTGTGTGTGTGTGTGTGTGTGTGTGTGTGTGTCCTATGGTTTATAGTGTACAGTATGTATTGCAGTGTTATGAGAGTCTCACTGTGTTCCTATGGTTTATAGTGTACAGTATGTGTATAGCAGTGATGAGAGTCCCTTGTGTTCTGGGGTGTCCTAGAGGATCGAAGCCGCCAGGTCTCCAGCACGCCCAGTATTTTGGTCACTCTTCCACGGGTGATGGACAGTGGAGACGAGCCCCCGACCTCGCTGTGGGGTCCCTGGGCAAAGTCCTGGTTCTCAGGTACACAGTTTCTACTGCAGAGACTCCTATTGCACAGCAGCATCACCCATTCCAGGTTTTACTACCAGCTTGGATCAGCCCCCAGTGTGTCTGGCAACAAGCTCAGGTGTGTCTGATTATTAAACTCCTAGTGAAACCAGGAATGGATCACACTGGGTTGCAATCTTATTAAGAGTCTTATTTCCATCCCTATAAATAAATTAACATTAATCTCAACTCATAATAATAATACACAATAATAATAATAATAATAATAATAATATTTTGTGTTATATATTTATTTTATCAAGACGGCTCAGGTAAACTAACTCATATATATATATTAAATTTTATCATAGTAAAACTGTAGGAAAGTGTAATAAAGCACAGAGAGGTCTGGTAAAGCATAGGGAAGCATTGTAAAGCACAGAGAGGTCTGGTAAAGCTATAGGGAAGTATCAGGAAGCACAGAGAGGTCTGGTAAAGCACAGGGAAGCTACTGTGCACAGAGAGGTCTGGTAGCATAGGGAAGCATTGTAAAGCACAGAGAGGTCTGGTAAAGTATAGGAAGCACAAAGCACAGAGAGGTCTGAAGCATAGGGAAGCATTAAAGCACAGGAGGTCTGGTAAAGCATAGGGAAGCATTGTAAAGCACAGAGAGGTCTGGTAAAGCATAGGGAAGCATTGTAAAGCACAGAGAGGTCTGGTAAAGCATAGGAAGCATTGTAAAGCACAGAGGTCTGGTAAAGCATAGGGAAGCATTAAAGCACAGAGAGAGGTCTGGTAAAGCATAGGGAAGCATTGTAAAGCACAGAGAGGTCTGGTAAAGCATAGGGAAGCATTAAAGCACAGAGAGATAATGGGTAAAGCATAGGGAAGCATTGTAAAGCACAGAGAGGTCTGGTAAAGCATAGGGAAGCATTGTAAAGCACAGAGGTGTGGCAGCTAGGGAAGCATTGTAGCACAGAGGTCTGGTAAAAGCATAGGAAGCATTGTAAAGCACAGAGAGGTCTGGTAAAGCATAGGAAGCATTGTAAAGCACAGAGAGATCACGGTAAAGCATAGGAAGCATTGTAAAGCACAGAGAGGTCTGGTAAAGCATAGGAAGCATTGTAAAGCACAGAGAGGTCTGGTAAAGCATAGGAAGCATTAAAGCACAGAGAGGTGTGGTAAAGCATAGGAAGTTGCAAAAAGCACAGAGAGTGTGGTAAAGAATATTAAAAAACAAACTGGGTAAACTATGTTAAATGCATCGTATAACCATGGGAAAACAAGGGGGTGAAACTGTAAAATAGGGATCTAGTGCATAGCTAGTGTTTAACCAGCAAAACTGAGATATTTTCAGATTTATTTTTATGAGCCTATAAGGGATGTACTATATCTGGTTGATTTTTTAATTTTTTAATTTTTTTTTTTTTTTCAGGTCAAGACCTGTGATTTCTGTTGAAACCACAATGACTTTTACGCCAGAAATCATTAGGATGGATATTGACATTGTACGACAGGTCAAAATCAAGTGTGCTTTTACACTGAGAAAAATCACAGCAGACCAGCTAGGTAATGTAGAGACCTGTACTGTCCCTTACAAAGGTTTACCCTATTAAAAGCACACAAAGTGTAACAAATCACAGTGAAAAGTATGGTAAAGCACAGAGAGGTCTGTTAAAGCATAGGGAAGCATTGTAAAGCTAGAGAGAGGTCTGTTAAAGCATAGGAAGCATTGTAAAAGCACAGAGAGGTCTGGTAAAGCACGGAAGCATTGTAAAAGGAGAGGTCTGGTAAAAGCATAGGAAGCATTGTAAAGGACAGAGAGGTCTAGTAAAGCATAGGAACCATTAAAGGACAGAGAGGTCTGGTAAAAGCATAAGGAAGCATTTAAAAGCACAGGGAGGTCTAATTAAAAAGCACAGGGAAGCATTAAAGCACAGAGGTCTGGTAAAGCACAGGGAAGCATTGTAAAAGCACAGAGAGGTCTGGTAAAACATAGGGAAGCATTGTAAAGCACAGAGAGGTCTTGTGAATATATTAAAAATCTTTCAAATCCATTCTCTTATTAGTTTATTAACATGATCACTGGCCCTCCCTTTAAAGGAGCGCTGACCATTTTAAAACCCATTCTCTCACCTCTTATTAGCTTTATTAACATGATCACTGGTCCCTCCCTTTAAAGGAGCGTGACCATCTTTAAAACCCATTCTCCTCTCACCTCTTATTAGCTTTATTAACATGATCACTGGCCCTCCCTTTAAAGGAGCGCTTGACCATCTTTAAAACCCATTCTCTCCTCCTTATTAGCTTTATTAACATGATTACTGGTCCCTCCCTTTAAAGGAGCGCTGACCATCTTTAAACCCATTCTCTCACCTCTTATTAGCTTTATTAACATGATCACTGACCCTCCCTTTAAAGGAGCGCTGACCATCTTTAAAACCCATTCTCTCGCCTCGTTGAGACTGTGTTTTATGCAGATATTTTTTTTTCTCCCCAGACATCCAGTCTGTGATCACCTACAACTTACTTCTGGATTCTGTGAGGACCCAATTCAGAGCGTTCTTCAAACCCAACGAACGAAATCTTACTGCAACAATCAACACCAGAAGCAGTTTTGAATGCAAGGATCACATGATGACTATTCCTGTAAGGGCTCGCTAACCAATATAAGTGCCCCAGTCGCACCCCTTTTCTCCCTTCTCTTATGGGTAAAATTATCGGTCAGACTAGACTAAAATAAGTCATCACAGGGCTGGGAATCAGACTCCTGCAACACTTTGTCGCCCCCAGTGATGGGAGAAATACTGGTTCTATGCAGTATTTCTTACTGTATGTTTTTCTGTCCACTAAACTCTAAAAACAGAAGAATAAGGACACAGAAACAGAACTACAGCACCAAACACAGGGATGGGAATAGACTCCTATTGCACAGCAGTCGCTCCAGTCCAGGTTTTACTACCAGCTGATCAGCCCCAGTGTGTTCAGGTAACAAGCTCAGGTGTGGTTCAGATTATTAGACCCTAGTGAAACCAGGAATGACTACACTGCCAAAGAAGGAGTCTAAAGGTCACGCAACCGGAATCCAAAGTACCG
>CM072709.1:6810195-6839207 GCA_036884735.1 Huso huso | reverse complement strand
CGCATTGCTGCTATCAGGTGCCACAGAGAGGTCTGGTAAAGCATAGGGTGCTACTGCAAGCACAGAGAGGTGTGGTAGCTAGGGAAGCATTGTAAAGGCTGTAGAAAACTTGGTATAGGGAAGGTAGCTACAGAGAGGTCTGGTAAAGCATAGGAAGCATTGTAAAGCACAGAGAGGGGTGTGGCAAAGCACAGGGAAGCATTGTAAAGCACAGAGAGGCTTGGTAGCATAGGGAAGTTACTGTAAAGCACAGAGAGGTCTGGAAGCATAGGAAGCACTGTGTGCTGCCAGAGAGGTGTGTAGCATAGGGAAGCATTGTAGCTACAGAGAGGTGGTGGTGCTATAGGGAAGCATTGGTAAAGCACAGAGAGGTCTGGTAAAGCATAGGGAAGCATTGTAAAGCACAGAGAGGTGTGTGGTAAAGCAGGGAAGCATTGTAAAGCACAGAGGTCTGGTAAAGCATAGGGGAGCATTGTAAAGCACAGAGAGGTCTGGTAAAGCATAGGGAAGCATTGTAGCCACAGAGGTCTGGTAAAGCATAGGGAAGTTATCAGCAGGTGCTACAGAGGTCTGGCAGGTGCCATAGGGAGCATTGTGGTGCCACAGAGAGTGTGGTACATAGGGAAGCATTGTAAAGCTACAGAGAGGTCTGTAAAGACAGGTGCCACTACAGGTGCTGCTAGAGGTCTTGGTAAAGGCATTGAAGCTACTGTAAAGCACAGAGAGGTCTGGTGCTAGGAAGCACAAGAGGTGTGGTAAAGCATAGGGAAGCATTGTAAAGCACAGAGAGGTGTGCAAAGTACAGGAAGCAACAAAAACAGAGAGGTATGGTAAAGATAGGAAGCATTGTAAAGCACAGAGAGGTCTGGTAAAGCTATAGGTGCTACTGTAAAGCACAGAGAGGTCTGGTAAAGCAGGGAAGCATTAAAGCACAGAGAGTCTGCATAGGGAAGCATTGTAAAGCAACAGAGGTCTATGTTATAGGGAAGCATTAAAGTACAGAGAGGTGTGGTAGCCAGGTGCTAATAAAAGCACAGATGAGGTCTGGTAAAGCATAGGAAGCATTAAAGCACAGAGAGGTCTGTACATAGGAAGTAATGTGTTAACAGAGTGTGTGGTAAAGCATAGTAGCTACTGTAAAGCACAGAGAGGTCTGGTAAAGCACAGGGAAGCATTGTAAAGCACAGAGAGGTCTGGTAAAGCATAGCTACTGTAAAGCACAGAGGTGTGGCAGCTAGGGAAGCTACTTGTAAAGCACAGAGAGGTCTCATAAAGTATATAGGAAGCATTGTAAAGCAGAGAGGTCTGGTAAAGCATAGGAAGCACAAAGCACAGAGAGGTCTGGTAAAGCATAGGAAGCATTGTAAAGCACAGAGGTCTGGTAGCATAGGGAAGCATTGTGTGCGCCAGAGAGAGTTCTGTAAAGCATAGGGAAGCACAGGTGCTAAGCAGAGAGGTGTGGTGGAAGCATAGGAAGCATTGTAAAGCACAGAGAGGTCTGTAAAGCATAGGGAAGCATTGTAAAGCACAGAGGTCTGGTAAAGCATAGGGAAGCATTGTAAAGCACAGAGAGGTCTGGTAGCATAGGGAAGTTACTGTGCTACAGAGAGGTCTGGTAACTATAGCACAAAAGCACAGAGAGGTGGTAAAGCATAGGGTGCTACCAGAGGTCTGGTAAAGCACAAAAGAATGGCAAACCAGAGTAAACGAATGGATAAAAAAAGGGGAAATGACCATGCACTGTGATGAACTTGTTTGTAGGTTATGGTTACTTGTAATATTGTGTATGAAGTCAAACTGTTTGATGATTGTGAGTTTTAAGGAAGGAAGAGTATTTATAAATATACTATTTCAGTAATATTCCATAATTACACACACCACCGTCACCTGATTAAAAACTGATCACATTTAACAACAACAGGGTGATCATAATTCCACCCGCAGCACTGTCAATAGGGTGACCATGGACTGATTCTCCCGCTATATACCGTCAGGGTGACCATGTGGACTATCCACAGTAGTACCCGTCTAGCAAATAAGGCGTTTTTGAAACAGATTCTTATAAATACTAAAAAGACGGATCAATTAATGGACTTAATCAAAAGAATGTGGAGGAGAGGAATCGGTCAATAACGCTTCGGAAGATTATCTCTATTACATATATATTATTTGTTTATTTAGCAGACACCTTTATCCAAGGCGATTTCTATAGAGACTAGGGGTGTGTGAACTATACCGCTGCAGAGTCAATTTACAACAACAACCCACCTGAAAGACGAGGCCAAGAGGTACACCTTGTCTAGGTCAAGACAATGAGTCAGGTGTGGCTGAGACGGAACCGGGACCACTGAAGTGCCCCTGCAATGAAGCCCTCCGACAAGCCCCAAAGGCAGGTGAAGGCAGATTTTAAATGACAAGAACTCAATATTGAGAAGTTGACAGAACCCATTAGACAGGATAGTCTTACAGTGATGACAAAGGCGATACCATTGCATGAGGGAGCCTATCAAGAGGCTGCCTCTGGCAGGAAGAGACAAGGACCCTGAATAACAGTCATGAGATAGAGCAGAATTTCAGTCCAAAGAGGAAGAAGAACCAATTAAGAACAAGCAGTGAGAGACCTTAAAGGGCTGTTAACTTTTTAATTCAACAGCAGATCCAGAGAGAGAGAGAGAGAGAGAGAAAGTTCAGGAGTGGATCAGCTACATAAAACTGGAAAATGTTCAGCAAGCCTGGTACAGTCAGGAGAGAGGGAGGACACAGGTTTGCCAGCACACTCACTAGTGACAGTGTTGGCAGGGTCTCAGAGAATGCAGAGAACAGACATGACCTTGCACTCAGCATAGAAATACAAACCCTCCAATCGAACAGCAGCAGAGTATAATGAAAGAGGTGGGAAGTTTTGAACAAAACTTCAAGCCAGAACACGAACAAAGCTTTGAAGGCTGAATTTCCAGCCCCATCTCAGACCAGCCTTGCATGCACAGATACGTGGCCCAAACACTATTACTACTATTTATTTAGCAGACGCCTTATCCAAGGCGATCATAGAGACTAGGGGTGTGAACGGTGCATCAGCCGTGAGCCACCATAAATGCCCCACCCAGACGGAGCACAGAGGTGAAGTGACTGCTCAGAGTCGCCACAATGAGTCAGTGTTGAGGGGATTGAACCTGGGATTCCTGGTTACAAGCCCTTTTTAACCACTGGACCATGTCATTTTAGGTTTCAAGGGGCACGTAAAAGCAGTCTGAGCAGTGAACGTCGGAATTGGGGGTGATTGTCTGTTCACTTTAGCTCAGGGCGATCTTTACTGAAGTTTCCAGTGATATCCTAGGATTCGCTATCCCGGTTAAAAGGGTTATAAACAGAAAAGCGCCGTACTAGCGGCAGATACCACTTTCCTAGCAGATCCGGTGAATAATCTTTTACCACTGTCACTGGGCTAGCTTCAACTCCGAAAATTCTCTTCGGCGAATGTGACAGCAGAAGAGCCGGGATTAGCCCGACTGGGTACATCTACTGACCGCCGTCAATACCACTTCCGAAGTGCCCCGGCAGCTAGGACCTCAAGGCAAGCTTCTCAAAGGCAGGTGAAGGCAGATTCAAATGACAAGAACTCGATGTTGGAGTGAGCACAGAACCCAGAACCGGGCCAGAACGACTGGAAGCAAAACAGGACAGGAGGAAGAGAGGTAAAAAATAAAATAAATAAATAAAATAATAATAATAATAATAATAATAATACTAATAATAATAATAATAAATAAAATGACATTTGAAATTTCAAAATACAATCTGGCATTGTGGAAGGTTTCTTTCAATATGTGATGAGTGCAGACGGTTTTCTTTAACTGGCAGGAAAGGGCAGGGTTTTTTTTCAAATATTTATGCACTGTCCTTTCGATTGAATTTACGTGTGTGTGTGTGTGTGTGTGTGTGTGCCTGTCTGTCTCTGTGTGTGTGTGCGGTGTAAGTCGCCTGTCTGCCCTGTGTGTGTGTGTGTGTGTGTGCCCGTCATTCCGTGTGTCTGTCTGTGTGTGTGTGTGTGTGTGCCTGCCCGTCTGTGTGTGTGTGTGTGTGTGCGTGTGCGTGTGCCCGCCCGTCTGTCTGTGTCTGTTGTGTGTGTGCGTGTGTGTGCGCCTGCCTGTCTGTCTCTGTGTGTGTGTGTGTGTGTGTGTGTGTGTGTGTGTGTGTGTGTGCATGTCTGTCACTGTGTGTGTGTGTGTGTGTGTGTGTGTCTGTCATCAAAAGTCAGTGAGTCATTAATGCTGCAGCGCCAGTTTCTCAATGCAGCTGCACACAACAAACACTTAGAAATTGCACCCCACTCTGTGTTCAACTCACAACAAGACAGGACCTGTTACAATGACCGCCTGACTTTTGACCTACGTGGTCTTTGGTAAGTAACGTTACACGGATTTATTTACAGCAGCGTACATTTATCAGAACACCCCCTTGCTTCTGTAGTTTTGATTTGTTAAAGACGAACCAAACCACTGGAATTGCAAATCTTGAAAATTGTCAAGCAAATTAACGACGTTCAATTAACAATTACTATAATAGGCCACACATGCAGTTAATTTAAAACAGTAATAGAAAAGAAGCCACAAATTGTTAAAAAGCAGGAGACCTCCCTTTGTTTTAGAGGGATGCCTGATTAGCTAACAAGTGGTCTAACACTTTCACACGAGCGCCTATGTTTCTAATATCACTGATTTACTGAATGGAAATTCTCACACCCAGAAGTTTCCATTTTGTTATACAAAACAAGAAACCTGACTGAAATATTAACCTGTAGGCTTTTATAAAGCAAACCGCTTAATGTGGACTATCCAGGTCTCTTTAGCTGTCTGTTTATGGTGACTTATATAGCTGCAGAAATTAATCTTATTTCTACATAGAAGTTTACCAGGTTAAATTTGCACACAGCAATTTCCAGTTTACCGTGTTTGTACTTGTCTGTACCCAAAACAGCCTCTAATGCTTTCATTGATTTTAAGAATATTGCATACAACTTTGTTTGAGTCTAAAAACTCTGCAATGATTTGTTTCTGTATTTCACCTGCTATTACGAAGTTTAAAATAAACCAAAACCAAATAAAACCAAAACAAAATGCATTGTCATTGTTATTTAAGATATACATCATAGCTTCATTATAATGACGGAGCATTTGCAGTATGAGAAAGTAATTTGAACGCCGTAGTGAACTACCACACATGGGCTGAAACTAAGTTACAGGAATGAGCTTAAAAACATCGCTGCTATGTCTATGAGTCACAGAAACCTACGAAAGACAAGATAGGAAGAAAAAGCATTGACACACAGAGCCCAATATCAGCTTGTCTGAGTTTTGTTTAGCACCTTGAATTTTGATGAAAGAAACAGAATTCTGAAGTAGTTATTAAATATGAACATAAGAAATCTCCAGAGCGAGACACGCCATTCAGCCCCTGCTTAAGAACATAAGAACATAAGAAACATAAACGAGGAGCTATTCAGCCCCTTGCTCGCTTATTGTTAGTAGCTTATTGATCCCAGAATCTCATCAAGAAGCTTGAAGCGATCCTGAGGTCAGATTTTTTCGACCCGAAAACAAATGACGCTTATCCAAGGCGACTTACAGAGACTAGGGTGTGAACTATGCACAGCTGCAGAGTCACTTACAACCACGCCTCACAACCACGGAGTTACCAAGGAGGTGACACGTTTAGGGTCACACAATGAATCAGTGACTGAGGTGGGATTTGAACCGGGGACCTCCTGGTTACAAGCTCTTTTCTTTAACCACTGGACCACACAATGTCTTTGCTGATCTTGGCTGGAGTTTATTTTTTTGACTCGTAAGAGACTGAGACACGGATTCAGCTGTAATAAGATGAAATCTTAATCCTTTTTCTGATCAAATGAAAGCTCGTCACTTATTTACTTACGAAAGGAGTACTATTTAATCTTCCTTAATGTAAGCATGAGTATTAGCCTATGTAAAATGCACAGAGAAGTTTTCATATTTTCAGATTCTCTTTATCATTGACTTTTTCGACCTGAAAAACAAAACAAGGACCAGGGGTCACAAATGGAGATTAGATAAAGGGGCATTCAGAACAGAAAATAGGAGGCACTTTTTTTACAGAGAGAATGAACTGAGGGTCTGGAACCAACTCCCCAGTAATGTTGTTTAAGCTGACACCCTGGGATCCTTCAAGAAGCTGCTTGATGAGATTCTGGGATCAATAAACTACTAACAATAAACGAGCAAAGATGGGCGAATGGCCTCCTCTCGCTTGTAAACTTTCTTATGTTCTTATGTTCTTATGTATGAAACAGATAGCATTCATCTTCAATATAAGGTACTCCATTGTCTGTTTTTTCTTTCTTTGTAGGATAAAATAATTCTATAATACATTTTACAGAAATAAAATAAGGGGTCACCAAATTAATTAAATGAGGATGCAATTTTTATTTGTCATTATTTTGAACTATTTGTATCATATACTAAACTATCAATGTAAATATTTGCTTTTCAAAGACATGAAATGGGCACATGGAGACCTAAAAGAAAATACTGTATTTCACTATTGCTAAAAACAACATATGATGTATACTTAAAGATTTAAAAATGCTCTGAAACTTTTTAAAATATTTGTACATGCATTTCACAAAATAACTAGTTCACAAATTATTTTGTATTATTCTAACATGCCTTTCTTAGAGGGTGCTTATGGGTGGAAGTGATATAGACTTATTTCAATAGAAAATATGTTTCTAAATACTGTTGTCACATTTTTTAAGCCCCTCCTTTGTTGTGATGGGCTATTTTGATGCCCACAGTGTTAAAAACCACAACAGGCTTCAGTCGCTGCCTTGTAAATATTATTATTATTATTTCTTAGCAGACGCCCATATCCAGGGCGACTTACAATTATTACAAGATATCACATTATACATATATCACATTATTATTTTTTTTGTACAATTACCCATTTCTACAGTTGGGTTTTTTTACTGGAGCAATCTAGGTAAAATACCTTGCTCAAAGGGTACAGCAGCAGTGTCCCCACCTGGGATTGAACCCGACCCTCGGTCAAGAGTCCAGAGCCCTAACCACTACTCCACCACTAATTTGTATTATTATGAGTAGCCTAGGCTATAATCCAAATGTATACTGTCAGTGCAGTGTTAAATTGTACACAATTACAAACCACCTGCACACTAATAGAATAAGTGTGTTTTTTTCTATACTGGTGGGGTTAGTGGGACATGGGTGCATCTGTTAGAACATAAGAACATAAGAACACAAGAAAGTTTACAAACGAGGAGGCCATTCAGCCCATCTTGCTCGTTTGGTTGTTAGTAACTTATTGATCCCAGAATCTCATCAAGCAGCTTCTTGAAGGATCCCAGGTGTCAGCTTCAACAACATTACTGGGGAGTTGGTTCCAGACCCTCACAATTCTCTTTGTAAAAAGTGCCTCCCTATTTTCTGTTCTGAATGCCCTTTATCTAATCTCCATTTGTGACCCCTGGTCCTTGTTTCTTTTTCAGGTCAAAAAAAGTCCCTGGGTCGACATTGTCTATACCTTTTAGGATTTTGAATGTTTGAATCAGATCACTGCGTAGTCTTCTTTGTTCAAGACTGAATAGATTCAATTATTTTAACCTGTCTGCATACAACATGCCTTTTAAACCTGGGATAATTCTGGTTGCTCTTCTTTGCACTCTTTCTAGAGCAGCAATATCCTTTTTGTAATGAGGTGACCAGAACTGAACACAATATTCTAGATGAGGTCTTACTAATGCATTGTACAGTTTTAACATTACTTCCCTTGATTTAAATTCAACACTTTTCACAATATATCCGAGTATCTTGTTGGCCTTTTTTATAGCTTCCCCACATTGTCTAGATGAAGACATTTCTGAGTCAACATAAACTCCTAGGTCTTTTTCATAGTTCCCTTCATCAATTTCAGTATCACCCATATGATATTTATAATGCACATTTTTATTGCCTGCATGCAATACTTCACACTTTTCTCTATTAAATTTCATTTGCCATGTGTCTGCCCAGTTCTGAATGCTGTCTAGATCATTTTGAATGACTTTGCTGCTGCAACAGTGTTTGCCACTCCTCCTATTTTTGTGTCGTCTGCAAATTTAACAAGTTACTATACCAGAATCTAAATCATTAATGTAGATTAGGAATAGCAGAGTTGAGGGGAACCAGAAATGTCATAGAAATGTGTTTTCAAGGCTTGTAAGCCCCTGACTTTAGTGAAAATTAGGTACTTGAATGTTAGCCTCAAATGCATTGAGCAACTACAACTGGCAACATAAGATAAAAGCGGACTGGGAAATGCCAGCAAGAACTGCAACTGTTTAAATCGTGCTTTCAAAAAGTTCTGAACAAATTGATGCAACTCTAAGTGTCTCAATCTCCAGCAGCTTCCACATGCTTACTGCATTTCGCCATATTAGTTGTTTATTTAGCAGATGCCTTTATCCAAAGGCGAGTTACAGAGATCACACCCTTATAGAACAAAGATTTTTTAATATATGGTAGAAAAAGTCTGATCCTTATATTTTTCTAAATAAATATATATAAAGGGGCCAATTTCTATTTATGAAAAATATAAGGATCATACTTTTCTACCATATATTAAAATATAGGTTTTTTTATAAAGGGAATTGTATTTTGCATTGTGTGTTTTTTTACTGTTTGTATTTAGGAGGCTGTGTGGTCCAGTGGTTAAAGAAACGGGCTTGTAACCAGGAGGTCCCCGGTTCAAATCCCAGCTCAACCACTGACTCATTGTGTGACCCTGAGCAAGTCACTTCACCTCCTTGTGCTCCGTCTTTCGGGTGAGACGTAGTTGTAAGTGACTCTGCAGCTGATGCATAGTTCACACACCCTAGTCTCTGTAAGTTGCCTTGGATAAAGGCGTCTGCTAAATAAACACATAATAATATTTAATGTACTATGTCCTGTATTTCACTGTATTTAATGTATCATGCATTGTTCCTCACTATCTTGTAAAGCGCTTTGTGATGGTGGCCCACTATGAAAGGCGCTATATAAAATAAATATTGATTGATTGAACGTCTCACCCGAAAGAGCACAAGGAGGTTAAGTGACTTGCTCAGGGTCACACAATGAGTCAGGGGTTGAGCTGGGATTTGAACCGTGGACCGCCCTAGACTTCTGACTCGTTTGCAACTGGTTTGTGACAGTCATGAAACCCGCAACATTTTATTACAGCTACCCCTTAGTGTCTTCAGTGTAAATTCAATGACTAGCGACTAGCAGTCTTTCTCAGTGTCTTCAATTGAAACACCAAAAAGTAGGCAATTCAATGCTAAACAGAACTATGACTGGCTGTAAAATACCATATTTCTAATAGAGGAAGCGGTGGAATCGTGGGCGGATTTCAGAACAGGGTTATAAGGGAAGTTTCTATGACAGTGTTGGCACGTCCTCAAACTAGTTATGCTTAGGACACATGAATAATCACATTGAGGGGAAGGGGGGGTTATTTTGAGTTTTTTTGCTAACCACTGAGGGGCGTGTGTTTCTTACTCAGAATTTGGGTGGGTTGTGAGCAAATGTAATTCTTTGGGGAGTTTTAATATCCAATTTTTATTTATAAATTAAAAAATGATGTTCTTCAATGACAATGCAGACACACAGACACACAGACAGAGACAGACAGACAGGCAGGCAGACAGACAGACAGATACAGACACACAGACACACAGAGACAGACAGACAGACAGAGACAGACAGATAGACAGGCAGGCAGACAGACAGACAGATATAGACACACAGACACACAGACAGACAGAGACAGACAGACAGGCAGGCAGACAGACAGACAGTTACAGACACACAGACACACAGACACACAGACAGAGACAGGCAGTCAGACAGACAGCTACAGACACACAGACAGAGACAGACAGGCAGGCAGACAGACAGACAGACAGACAGATACAGACACACGGACACACAGACAGAGACAGACAGACAGACAGGCAGTGGTCCTAGCCCAAAATGAATTACAGCTGCAACTCGCACACAGCTGGGAAAATGCACCTGTCTGTCTGTCAGTCTGTGTGTGTGTGCGTCTCTGTCTTTGTGTGTCTGTGTGTGTGTGTGTGTGAGTGTGTGTCTCTGCACGACCTCAGTGGCTGTGCAGTGTGTGTGTCTCTGCATGACCTCAGTGGCTGCGCTGTGGTGTGTGTCTCTGCATGATCTCAGTGGCTGTGCTGTGTGTGTGTCTCTGCATGACCTCAGTGGCACTGAAAGTAGGACAGCTCTACCCAGCCTCTGGTTAAGTCACAACCTGGTTTCTTGTGGGGCTTCATTGCTGCACACTTTTTCTTTACCTGAGGAAAGCTGTGTGTGTGTGTGTGTGTGAGTCTGTGTGTGAGTCTGTGTGTGTGTCTGTGTATGAGAGTCTCTGTGTGTGCGTCTGTGTGTATGTCTGTCTGTGTGAGTCTGTGTGTGTGTTTGTGTGTGTGTGTGTGTGTGAGTCTGTGTGTGTGTCTGTGTATGTGTGTGTGAGTCTGTGTGTGTGTCTGTGTGTGTGTGTGAGTCTTTGTTTGTGTGTGTGAGTCTTTGTGTGTGTGTGTGTGTGTGTGAGTGTGTGTGTGTGAGTGTGTGTCTATGAGTCTAACCCTTATAAAAGTTTCCCTTAGTAAAAGCACAGCAAAGTGTAATAAAGCACATTGAAAGCATTGTAAAGCACAGAGAGGTCTGGTAAAAACAAGAGAGGTCTGGTAAAGCATAGGGAAGCATTGTAAAAAACACAGAGGTCTGGTCTAGGGAAGCATAAAAGCATAGGGAAGCATTATAAAAACACAGAGAGGTCTGGTAAAGCATAGGAAGCATTGTAAAGCACAGAGAGGTCTGGTAAAAAGCACACAGAGAGGTCTGGTAAAGCACAGGGAAGCATTGTAAACCACAGAGAGGTCTGGTAAAACCCTGGGAAGCATTGTAAAAACACAGAGAGGTCTGGTAAAACATATAGGGAAGCATTGTAAAGCACAGAGAGGTCTGGTAAAGCACAGGAAGCAGTATAAAAAGCACAGAGAGGTCTGGTAAAACATAGGAAGCATTGTAAAAGCACAGAGAGGTCTGGTAAAAGCATAGGGAAGCATTGTAAAACACAGAGAGGTCTGGTAAAGCACAGGAAAGCATTGTAAAAGCACAGAGGGTCTGGTAAAACACAGGAAGCATTGTAAAGCACAGAGGTCTGGTAAAGCATAGGGAAGCATTGTAAAACACAGAGAGGTCTGGTAAAACATAGGGAAGCATTGTAAAAGCACAGAGAGGAAATGGTAAAAACATAGGGAAGCATTGTAAAGCACAGAGAGGTCTGGTAAAACATAGGGAAGCATTGTAAAACACAGAGAGGAATGGTAAAGCATAGGGGAAGCATTGTAAAGGACAGAGAGGTCTGGTAAAAGCATAAAGCATTGTAAAGCACAGAGAGGTCTGGTAAAACATAGGAAGCATTGTAAAGCACAGAGAGGTCTGGTAAAGCATAGGGAAGCATTGTAAAGCCAGAGAGGTCTGGTAAAGCATAGGGAAGCATTGTAAAAACACAGAGAGGTCTGGTAAAACATAGGAAGCATTGTAAAAGCACAGAGAGGTCTGGTAAAGCATAGGGAAGCATTGTAAAAACAGAGAGGTCTGGTAAAACATAGGGAAGCATTGTAAAAGCACAGAGAGGTCTGGTAAAGCATAGGGGAAGCATTGTAAAAGCACAGAGAGGTCTGGTAAAACATAGGGAAGCATTGTAAAAAACACAGAGAGGTCTGGTAAAGCATAGGGAAGCATTATAAAAACACAGAGGTGTGGTAAAAGCATAGGGAAGCATTGTAAAGCACAGAGAGGTCTGGTAAAACATAGGGAAGCATTGTAAAGCACAGAGGTCTGGTAAAACATAGGGAAGCATTGTAAAAGCACAGAGAGGTCTGGTAAAGCATAGGGAAGCATTGTAAAAACCACAGAGAGGTCTGGTAAAAAAACATAGGAAGCATTGTAAACAGAGAGGTCTGGTAAAGCATAGGGAAGCATTGTAAAGCACAGAGAGGTCTGGTAAAGCATAGGAAGCATTGTAAAAAAACACAGAGAGGTCTGGTAAAAACATAGGAAGCATTGTAAAACACAGAGAGGTCTGGTAAAGCATAGGGAAGCATTGTAAAAACACAGAGAGGTCCTGGTAAAGCATAGGAAGCATTGTAAAAAACACAGAGAGGTCTGGTAAAGCATAGGAAGCATTAATAAAGCACAGCGAGGTCTGGTAAAGCATAGGGGAAGCATTGTAAAAAACACAGAGGGTCTGGTAAAAACATAGGGAAGCATTATAAAAACACAGAGGGTCTGGTAAAGCATAGGGAAACATTGTAAAAGCACAGCATAGGTCTGGTAAAACATAAAGGGAAGCATTGTAAAAGCACAGAGGGTCTGGTAAAGCATAGGAAGCATTGTAAAAACAGAGGGTCTGGTAAAAGCATAGGAAGCATTGTAAAGCACAGAGAGGTCTGGTAAAGCATAGGAAGCATTGTAAAGCACAGAGGTGTGGTAAAGCATAGGGAAGCATTGTAAAGCACAGAGGTCTGGTAAAACAATAGGGGAAGCATTGTAAAGCACAGAGGTCTGGTAAAGCATAGGGAAGCATTGTAAAAAAGAGAGAGGTCTGGTAAAGCATAGGGAAGCATTGTAAAGCACAGAGAGAGGTCTGGTAAAGCATAGGAAGCATTGTAAAAGCACAGCGAGGTCTGGTAAAAAGCATTAGGGAAGTCTGGTAAAACATAGGAAGCATTGTAAAGCACAGAGAGGTCTGGTAAAGCATAGGGAAGCATTGTAAAAACACAGAGGTCTGGTAAAAGCATAGGGAAGCATTGTAAAGCACAGAGAGGTCTGGTAAAGCATAGGAAGCATTGTAAAGCACAGAGAGGTCTGGTAAAGCATAGGGAAGCATTGTAAAGCACAGAGAGGGTCTGGTAAAGCATAGGAAGCATTGTAAAACACAGAGAGGTCTGGTAAAGCATAGGAAGCATTGTAAAACACAGAGAGGTCTGGTAAAAGCATGGGAAGCATTGTAAAAACAGAGGTCTGGTAAAAGCATGATGGGAAGCTTGTTATAAAAAGCACAGAGAGGTCTGGTAAAGCATAGGGAAGCATTGTAAAACACAGAGAGGTGTGGTAAAGCATAGGGAAACATTGTAAAAGCACAGAGAGGTCTGGTAAAAATATGGGAAGCATTATAAAAACAGAGAGGTCTGGTAAAAGCATAGGAAGCATTGTAAAAAACACAGAGAGGTCTGGTAAAAGCATAGGGAAGCATTAAAAAACACAGAGGTCTGGTAAAAACATAGGGAAGCATTGTAAAGCACAGAGAGGTCTGGTAAAGCATAGGGAAGCATTGTAAAACACAAAGAGGTCTGGTAAAAGCACAGGGTCTGGTAAACATTGGAAATTGTAAAGCACAGAGAGGTCTGGTAAAGCATAGGGAAGCATTGTAAAAGCACAGAGGTCTGGTAAAAGCATAGGGAAGCATTGTAAAACTGCACAGAGAGGTCTGGTAAAAACATAGGGAAGCATTGTAAAGCACAGAGGGTGTGGTAAAGCATAGGGAAGCATTGTAAAAAACACAGAGGGTCTGGTAAAGCATAGGGAAGCATTGTAAAACACACAGAGAGATCTGGTAAAAGCATAGGAAGCATTATAAAAGCACAGAGAGGTCTGGTAAAAAGCATGGGAAGCATTGTAAAAGCACAGAGAGAGGTCTGGTAAAGCATAGGGAAGGTTGTAAAAGCACAGAGGTCTGGTAAAACATAGGGGAGCATTGTAAAACACAGAGAGGTCTGGTAAAAGCATAGGGAAGCATTGTAAAAGCACAGAGAGGTCTGGTAAAGCATAGGGAAGCATTGTAAAAGCACAGAGAGGTCTGGTAAAAACATAAGGGGAGCATTAAAAAGCACAGAGAGGTCTGGTAAAACATAGGGAAGCATTGTAAAAACACAGAGAGGTCTGGTAAAGCATAGGGAAGTATTGTAAAGCACAGAGAGGTCTGGTAAAACATAGGGAAGCATTGTAAAGCACAGAGAGGTCTGGTAAAGCATAGGGAAGCATTGTAAAACACAGAGAGGTCTGGTAAAAGCATAGGAAAAGCATTGTAAAAGCACAGAGAGGTGTGGTTGAGTTTTAAATCTTTTTTTAAATGGTATTGTATTGTATTGTATTGCATTGTATTGTGTTGTATTGTGTTGTATTGTATTGTGTTTTTGTTTATTCCTCCAGTCTCAATCCAGTCTCATGGCTTCAACATTGAAACAGGAGAACAGCAAAGTGATCACAGAAAGCGCATGGTTCGGACACAAAGTGTTACAGCACCCCTCAGGGTGAGTGATGAACCCAGCTCCCCCACAGCACAGAGATCACATAGAGAGGGAGGGGAGAGGGAGGAGAGGAGAGGAGATGGGGAGAGGAGAGAGGAGGGAGATGGAGAGGAGAGGAGGGAGAGGAGAGGGGAGAGGAGAGGAGAGGAGAGGAGAGGGGGAGAGAGGAGACGGGAGGAGGGAGAGGAGAGGGGGAGGAGGAAAGGGAGAGGGGGAGGAGAGGGAGGGAGGAGAGGAGAGGAGGGGAGGGGAGGGAGGAGGAGAGGAAGAGATTGGGGAGAGGAGAGGAGAGGGGGGAGGAAGAGGGAGAGAGGAAGAGGGGAGAGGAGAGAGAGAGGAGAGGGGAGACAGGGGGAGACAGGAGGAGAGAGGAGAGAGGGAGAGAGGAGAGGAGAAGATGAGGGGATGGGAGAGGAGAGGGAGGAGAGGAGACAGGGAGGGAAGAGAGAGGGAGGGAGGAGCAAGGAGGGGGAGAT
The DNA here is from genome assembly GCA_036884735.1 of Huso huso. NCBI lineage: Eukaryota > Metazoa > Chordata > Actinopteri > Acipenseriformes > Acipenseridae > Huso > Huso huso. The sequence goes on along the minus strand of CM072709.1, from coordinate 6,824,324 downwards.
GGGAGAGGGAGGAATGAGAGAGAGAAAGATCAAAGGAAGCTCTAATGTAAGCTCACACAATATTATTTTAATAAGAAGGAAAGAAAGAAAGTAACTGTAAGGTAGAGATGAATGAGTGAGAAAAAACAAACAGATTTATTGGATGCTTACATTCTGATTATTTTAATGGACCGTATTCATCTGTCTTTTAACTGTGTGTATTTTGACTCCCGATCCTGAATCAATTCCTGTGTTTGTTGCTGCAGAATTATTGTGAGTGCTCCCCTTGAGAAGAACAGGAACCTCTTCAAATGCAGCTATGCCAGCGGCTCCTGTTCTCCGATTAATATTGATGGTAAACTTTATTAACCTTTTCTCATAGTTTACTGCTTTGGTATCCCCCTGGTAAAAGCACAGCACAGTGTAGTAAAGCACAGAAAAGATAATGAACCAGCCCCCTTCTCAAAGCACAGTGAAGATAATGAACCAGTCCCCTTCTCAAAGCACAGAGAAGATAATGAACTAGCCCCCTTCTCAAAGCACAGAGAAGATAATGAACCAGCCCCCTTCTCAAAGCACAGAGAAGATAATGAACTAGCCCCCTTCTCAAAGCACAGTGAAGATAATGAACTAGCCCCCTTCTCAAAGCACAGAGAAGATAATGACCCAGCCCCCTTCTCAAAGCACAGTGAAGATAATGAACCAGCCCCCTTCTCAAAGCACAGAGAAGATAATGAACCAGCCCCTTCTCAAAGCACAGTGAAGATAATGAACCAGCCCCTTCTCAAAGCACAGAGAAGATAATGACCTAGCCCCCTTCTCAAAGCACAGAGAAGATAATGACCCAGCCCCCTTCTCAAAGCACAGTGAAGATAATGAACCAGCCCCCTTCTCAAAGCACAGAGAAGATAATGAACCAGCCCCCTTCTCAAAGCACAGAGAAGATAATGAACCAGCCCCCTTCTCAAAGCACAGAGAAGATAATGAACCAGCCCCATTCTCAAAGCACAGAGAAGATAATGAACCAGCCCCCTTCTCAAAGCACAGAGAAGATAATGAACCAGCCCCATTCTCAAAGCACAGTGAAGATAATGAACCAGCCTCTTCTCCCAATTGTTTTTCCACACAGGAATAACTCCAATAGAGGATTCGGGAATGGGTCTATCCATGACAATTAACCCCACAACGAAACAGCTTTTGGTAAGTGCCCAATAATATATATATACAGTGCCTTGCAAAAGTATTCAGACCCCTGACCAATTCTCTCATATTACTGAATTACAAATGGTACATTGAAATTTCGTTCTGTTTGATATTTTATTTTAAAACACTGAAACTCAAAATCAATTATTGTAAGGTGACATTGGTTTTATGTTGGGAAATATTTTTAAGAAAAATAAAAAACTGAAATATCAGTATTCAAAATTGCAGATTATAGAGCTCGAGAAAGCCCTAATGTCACAGTTCACTTGCAAATGAAAATGCACAAAAACGACTAAAGATCTAACTGTTCTATTGAAAGATATAAATGAAAGTAGAGATTCGGCTTCATAATAAAACAACAAATTATTACAAAAGTATTTGAGCATTCAGCATATTTCGTATGAAACCCATTGATGAATTATCATGACTGAAAACCAACACCTGATAATTATAGAGTAAAAAAAGACATAATCACCTGAAAAATAAATTGTAAATTTGTGATTGAATAAACACAAATGGTTAAAACTAAACAGTAACGATCTCAAAATGGCAGTGATGCAACTAAACGAGAAAGGAGAAACTGCCAGGAAAATAGCAGAAAGACTTGGTTTACCGACACAGGAGAACAGGAACTACTGCAGCTAGCTCCGGATGTGTAAGAACAAGAAAAATTTCTGCAAAATCTGGAAGAAGAATCGCCCTGCAAAATCCTGGGATTACTGCAAAAGATTTGACACAAGACTTGAGAGAAGATGGTCAAGAAATTCACGAGCGAACAATTCAACGATAACTTAACAAGATGAAAATCCATGGGCCAAAACCAAGATGCAAAACTATACACAAGAGAAAACCATTGGAGTCTTTCATTGAAGATTTTTTCACCAAGAAAACAACAACATGTTTGGAGGAAGAGAGCGCAGCAGTGTGGAGTAGTGGTTAGGGCTCTGGACTCTTGACCTGCGGGTCGTGGGTTCAATCCCAGCTGGGGGACACTGCTGCTGTACCCTTGAGCAAGGTACTTTACCTAGATTGCTCCAGTAAAAACCCAACTGTATAAATGGGGAATTGTATGTAAAAAGAATGTGATATCTTGTAACAATTGTAAGTCGCCCTGGATAAGGGCGTCTACTAAGAAATAATAATAATAATTTATTAAAGAAAAGTTCATCATACCTAGTGTTAAACATGGTGGAGGTTGATGGTATGGGCTTATTTTTCTTCCTCAGACACTGGCGACCTTTTTGTATTGTAGAAGGATCAGTGAATGCTGCAAAATATCAAGAAATTTTGCACTCTCATTTGTTACCCAGTGCTAGCAGGCTTTTTGGACGGAAGTTTGTATTCCAGCAGGATAATGACTCTAAGCATTCTACAAAGGGATTTCTGAATTATTATTATTATTATTATTTATTTCTTAGCAGACGCCCTTATCCAGGGCGACTTACAATTGTTACAAGATATCACATTATACATTATTTCACATTATACAGATATCACATTATTTTACATACAATTCCCCATTTATACAGTTGGGTTTTTACTGAAGCAATCTAGGTAAAGTACCTTGCTCAAGGGTACAACACCATTGTCCCCCACTGGGGATTGAACCCACAACCCTCTGGTCAAGAGTCCCGAGCCCTAACCACTACTCCACACTATAATATAGATTACAGTTATGGATTGGCCATCTCAGTCCCCAGACTTGAATCCTATCGAGATGTTGTGGATTGACTTGAAGGCTGCTGTTGCAAACAGGAAACCAACGTTGATTGCAGAATTCAAAGCTGTAAGAGCTGAACAATGGAAAAAAAATATCTCCGGAAAGATGCCAGGAACTGGTTTCAAAATACAAAAAAGACTGCGAGCCGTAAAGGGTGGGCACACAGAATACGAATGTAAGGGTGCCCAAATACTTTTGTCAAAGTGTGAAATTAGTTGCTGCGTGATATTTTTAATTTTATTCATGTTATGTAATATTTATTTTGTTTTATTATAAAGCCGGATCTCTACTTTCATTTACATCTATCAATAGAACAATTAGAAATTATAGACATCACTTTCTTTGTGGTTTTTCTCATTTTCTTTACTGCCCAAATACTTTGGTCTGTGACTATATATATTTATACTTCTTACCACGCATAATACAATACAATACGATACGATACGATACGATACGATACGATACGATACGATACGATACGATACAATACAATACAATATGATACGATACACCACAATACAATACAATACAATACAATACAATACAATACGATATGATACAATACAATACAATACAATACAATACAATACAATACAATACAATACGATACGATACAATACAATACAATACAATATGATACGATACACCACAATACAATACAATACAATATGATACGATACACCACAATACAATACAATACAATACAATACAATACGATACAATACAATACAATACAATACAATACAATACAATACAATACAATACAATACAATACAATATGATACGATACAATACAATACGATATGATACACTATGATACCATACAATACAATAAAATACGATACAATATGATACAATACAATACAATACAATACAATACAATACAATACAATACAATACAATACAATATGATACGATACACCACAATACAATACAACACAATACAATATGATACAATACAATACAATACACTATGATACCATACAATACAATAAAATACGATACAATATGATACAATACAATACAATACAATACAATACAATACAATACAATACAATACAATACAATATGATACGATACACCACAATACAATACAACACAATACAATATGATACAATACAATACAATATGCTACACCACAATACAATGCAATATGATACGATACACCACAATACAATACAACACAATACAATATGATACAATACAATACAATATGCTACACCACAATACAATGCAATACAATACAATACAATACAATACAATACGATATGATATGATACGATACAACACAACACAATACAATACAATATGATACGATATAATACAATACAATACAATACAATACAATACAATACAATACAATACAATATGATACGATACACCTCAATACAATACAATATGCTACACCATGATACAATACAATACAATACAATACAATGCAATACAATACAATACAATACAATACAATGATATACAATACGATACAACACAATACAATACAATATTATACGATACACCACAATACAATACAATACAATACAATACAATACAATACAATACAATACAATATGATACGATACAATACAATACAATACAATACAATACAATGCAATACAATACAATATGATAATACACCACAATGAATACAATATGACCTGTTACAATACAATACAATACAATAATACAATACAATACAATACAATACAATACAATACAATACAATATGATACGATTTAATACAATACAATACAATATGATACGATACACCACAATACAATACAATACAAAATGCTGCACCACAATGCAATACAATACAATACACTATGATACAATACAATACAATACAATACACCACAATACAATACAATACAATATGCTACACCACAATGCAATACAATACAATACAATACAATACAATACGATATGATACCGCGATACAACACAATACAATACAATATGATACGATACACCACAATACAATACAATACAATACAATATGATACGATACACCACAATACAATACAATATGCTACACCACAATGCAATACAATACAATATGCTACACCACAATGCAATACAATACAATACAATACAATACAATACAATACAATATGATACGATATAATACAATACAATACAATATGATACGATACACCACAATACAATACAATACAATACAATACAATACAATATAACTTACTGAAGCCTAACCCGTGTGTTAATGTTATACAATTCCCATCTGAATCCCACAGGAATCTCCCCTGAATCTCTTCTGCCCTTCCTCTGAGCTCTGAAGTCATTGGTTTTGAATTCAGCCTCCTGTTACTTCAAGTGGGTTTAATTACCCGGATTCATAACAAGCTCTTTGAAAATAAATGATGATCATCACGCCTCTGAGGCAGGCATTCTTGCATTAATTAACAAAAGGAGAACCTAAATGCATTGTCTTTGACTTTGGAGGGGATTGAATTGTGACTCCTGGATAAAAATATTCTTCAACTGAAATTTTTTATTCTGCTTGTTTTGCAGGCTTGCGCCCCACACTTAGTGCACTCTTGTGGTAAAAACATGTATCTCAACGGGGTGTGTTACAAATTCGACGACAGTTTCCGCACCCCCCCCTCACAGAACATTACCCCAGGATACCAAGGTAAAGCAGCCCAGGTCCGCTCTCATGAACCTGGGTACCACTTTCCATTAAGTCTCTAATTACTGTGTAGTTAGGATTAGGGTTAGGATTGGGGTTAGGGTTAAAGCATGCAAAAATATGATATATCTAGATAGATAGATAGAGAGATAGATAGAGAGAGAAATAGAGATAGATAGAGAGATAGATAGAGAGATAGAGAGAGATACAGAGACAGATAGATGTTTTGAAGGGATGTTATATATCATCGTATGTGGTATACATTTCTTGTGAAAGTCACTATACTAATGAAAGCTCTCCTTCTCCTCCTCCTCTTCCTCCTTCCCCTTCTCCTCCTTCTCCTTCTCCTCCTCCTCCTTCTCCTCCTCCTCCCTTCTCCTCCTCCTCCTTCCCTTCTCCTCTTCTCCTCCTCCCCCTTCTTCTCCTCCTCCTCCTTCTCCTCCTCTTCCTCCTTCTCCTCCTTCCCCCCCTTCTTCTCCTCCTCCTTCCCCCTTCTCTTTAATCATCAACGTTTCGGCTATTGCATTTATCATTGTTTTCATCATTGTCATCATCATCATTTTTAATAAATGTTTGTCAAATAAAATTTTTGTCATCATCGCATCATCGTCATTCTCATCATTTTTTTTTTAATAAAATTTTTTCATCATCATCATCATCATTATCATTTGTCATCATCATCATTCATTGTCATCAATCATTTTTTCCATCATTTGCATCATCATCATCACATTGTCATCATCTGTCATCATCAATAAAATAATTGTCATCATTTTGTTTGTCATCATCATCATTTACATTTTAATAAATAATCATCATTCATCGTATTTTCATTTTAATAAATGTTTACGTTGTCATCATCATCATTTTGCATTAATGTCATTTAATAATGTTTCCATCATCATCATTATGCATTGTTTATCATCATCATCATTAATGCATTTGCATCATCATCATATTTAATGTTTTCATTTTGCATTTTAATCATCGTCATCATCATTTGAGCATTTAATAATCATTTTGACATCATCACATTTTGTCATCATCATCGTGTCATCATCATCATCGTGTCATTTATCATTTGTTTTCATTTAATAAATCATCATTTTATTTTGTCTTCATTCTCATCGACTCCTTTATTTTTAAATCCTTTTCATCCTTTACTTCTCTTCCTCTTCATCATTTCTCCTCCTTTATCATCATCATCATTCTGTTTTGCATTTCATGTCATCATCATCATTCTTCCTTCTCATCATTTAGCTCATCATCATCATCATCATGTCATTCTCCATCATCATCATCATCATTCTCATTCCTTCTCCTCCTCCTCCTTCTTCCCCTTCTCCTCCTCCTCCTTCTCCTCCTTCTCCTCCTTCTCCTCCTTCTTCTCTTCCTCTTCCTTCCCCTTCTCCTCCTCCTCCTTTGTCCCCCTCATCCTTCTCCTCCTCCTTCCTCTTCTCCTCCTTCTCCCCTTCTTCTCCTCCTCCTCCTTCTCCTTCCCCTCCTCCTTCTCCTTCCCTCCTCCTCCTCCTCATCCTTCTTTTCCTCCTCCTCCTCATCCTTCTTCATCCTCCTCCTCCATCCTCCTTCTCCTCCTCCTCCTCGTCCTCCTCCTCATCCTGCTTCCCTCCCCCTTTCCTCCTTCCTTCCTCCTCCCCCCCCTTCTCCTCCTCCTCCTCCTCCTCCTTCTCCTCCTCCTCCTCCTCCTCCTTCTCCTCCTCCTTCTCCTTCCCCTCCTCCTCCTCCCCTTCTCCTCGTTCTCCTCCTCCTTCTCCTACTCCCCCTTCTCCTCCTCCTCCTTCTTCTCCTCTTCCTCTTTAGAATGCACTTCAAAGGGGATCGACATTGTGTTCCTGATCGACGGCTCTGGAAGCGTCAACGCCCAAGATTTTAATAGAATGAAAAACTTCATGCTGGCAATTATCAACAACTTCAAAAACAAAAACGCCAACGTGAGGAGTTTCTTGCTTTCTTTCTTCCTCCCTCTGTTTTTTCGTTCTCTTTCTCTCTTTCTCACTTTCTCTTTCTTTCTTTTTCTTTCTTTCTTTTTCTTTCTTTCTTTCTTTTTCTGTCTGTCTCACTTTCTCTCTTTCCTCTGCTATTATTTTGTTTCCAAAATAAACTGTATATGTTTGCTAATATTTTTTTCTATGTATATATTTTTTTCAGTTTGCTGTGGTCCAGTTTTCTGATATTGTCAAGCTCGAGTTTGACTTCAACAGATTCCTTTCAACTTCTAATATAGCGATTTCTATAAATAATATAAAACAACTTGATAGTATAACTTCAACCCCAACGGGGATCAAATATGTAGCGTAAGTATTTTACATCATAATTGTAACTAATTCCCTTTAGTTAGTTTAAAACAGGATTCATTAAGCCAGCTTTTTACATATCCTCCCTGGCTCTGGTCCCAGCACAGTCAAATATGCGACGGATTGCTGTATTTTGTGAAGTATCTGGAAAACTACAAAGCTGTGGCATCTAATTCAATATGTTAACGTAACATTATTCAGCGGGTTTCATTCAACTTTGTGAAGCAAAATTAGTTCATTCTATAGATCAGGGGTCTCCAATCCTGCTCCTGGAGGGCCGCTGTCCCTCCTGGGTTTTTTTTCCAAATGTACACTAAATTACTTCATTGGACCAATTCAGCTTCTACTAAGCACTTAGTTGGAACAAACACCAGGAAAAACACGACCCTTCAGGACCAGGATTGGAGACCACTGCTAGGGTGATGCAAAACGTTTGAACATACAGGTAGTGGACAAAAAAATGGAAACACCTGGGTAAACGAGGGACACCAAGTCTATTGAAAGCAAGGGCTTCCACACAGGTGTGGCTCATGCGTTAATTAAGCAAATAACATCCCAGCATGCTTAGGGGCACGTATAAAAATGCTGGACAGGCCTGGTTGCCTATAATTATGGCTAGCATGGCTGCAAGAGGAGACCTCAGTGACTTTTAAAGAGGGGTGATTGTCGGGCGCGTTTGGCAGGAGCTTCAGTGACCAAGACAGCTCAACTTGCTGATGTTTCACTAGCAACGGTGTCTAAGGTGATGTCGGCATGGAACTCAGAGGGAGTGATATCATCAGCAAAGGGCAGCAGCGGGTGGAAGCGCATACTCCAGGATCGTGATATCCGTGCGTTCATTCCAAGTGCAAGGCAAAACAGGCGAGCAACTGCAGATCAATGGACTGCAAATTTCAACCTGGGGCGTGAACAGCCAGTTTCATCAAAAACGGTCCGCCCAGAACTCCACAGAAGCGGGATACCATAGTGGCCCAACGCCTATCAAGTGACTTTACATTGGGGTTCCCATTTTTTGTCCACTACCTGTAGCTGTACATGGAACTAAGTCAACACCCAGTGGTTAGCTGATGTTATTACACTAGAAATGTTTTTTGTACTTAAACGTTGAATGCAAAAACACATTTCTGGTTTCTTTTCTTATCGCCCCCTCAGTGACAAAGTGTTTGTGAGTAGGGCGGGGGGAGCCAGGGACGGCATGATCAGAGGCACTGCTCACCATCACTGATGGCCAATCGAATGACAAGAGCACAAGATTCAAGCGAAGCCACAGCAGCAACCGACAGAAAGAACATTATCCGCTATGCAATTGGGGTAATCCATTCAACACCTCAGTGTATTGATAAACCCATGGTGGTTTGTCAGGTGTGTGTTTGTCTGTGTCTGTCTGTCTGTCTGTCTGTCTTTCTATCTACTGTATCTATCTGTCTGTCTGTCTGTCTGTCTGTCTATCTATCTATCTATCTATCTATCTATCTATCTGTCCCAGTCTTTCTGTCTTTCTGTCTGTCTGTCTGTCTATCTATCTGTCTGTCTGTCTGTCTGTCTGTCTGTCTATCTATCTATCTATCTGTCTGTCTGTCTGTCTGTCTGTCTGTCTATCTGTGTCTATCTATCTATCTGTCTGTCTGTGTCTATCTATCTGTCTATCTATCTAGCAAGTTAGCTATCGACCTGGCTGTCTGTCTGTCTGTATGTCTTTCTGTCTGTCTGTCAGTGTATACATAAAGTTGTAATCTGGTGCGCTGGCATTGCCTGCTGTGTGCTGGGCAGAGCCTCGCTGTGCTGAACTGATACAGAGGGCAATGCTGGCGGGACCGCACTGTATAACACTGATATAAAACCTTGGACAGAACTACAGCAACTACCCAACACAGAGTCTATATAACACTGATATAAAACCCTGCGCAGAACTACACACCTACCCAACACAGAGTCTATATAACACTGATATAAAACCCTGCGCAGAACTACACACCTACCCAACACAGAGTCTATATAACACTGATATAAAACCCTGCACAGAACTACACACCTACCCAACACAGAGTCTATATAACACTGATATAAAACCCTGTGCAGAACGACACACCTACCCAACACAGAGTCTATATAACACTGATCTAAAACCCTGGACAGAACTACACACCTACCCAACACAGAGTCTATATAACACTGATATAAAACCCTGTGCAGAACGACACACCTACCCAACACAGAGTCTATATAACACTGATCTAAAACCCTGGACAGAACTACACACCTACCCAAGTCTATATAACACTGATCTAAAACCCCTCATGAACTACACCTACCCAACACAGAGTCTATATAACACTGATATAACACCCTGGGAGAGTCGGGGAGTCTTACTGGCTCAGTGTTTCGTTTTGTCTTGTGGCCGCTCAGGTAGGCAGTGCCTTTTCCACCCCTCGAGCCCAGAATGAGCTGAAAGTCATCGCTTCCGCCAATGACCTGATCTTCACAGTTGACAACTTTGACGCTTTGAATGGGATTCAGAACCAGCTGGAAGAGAAAATCTTTGCCATCGAAGGTAATTCCTTCTCCCTTTCTCTCTTTCTTCCCTTCATTTTTCTTTCTTTCTTTCTTTCTTTCTTTCTTTCTTTCTTTCTTTCTTACTAAATTGAAATTGTAAATACTTTGTTATTCTCAGACCCCTGTCTCACAGTTTAACAAAGAACTACTTACAAACTGTCTGTCTGTCTGCCTCTCACTATCTGTCTGTCTGTCTGTCTGTCTGTCTGTCTGTCTGTCTCACTGTATCTCTGTCTGTCTGTCTGTCTGTTTGCCTGTCTGTCTGTCTCACTGTCTGTCTGTCTGTCTGTCTGTCTGTCTGTCTGTCTGTCTGTCTCACTGTATCTCTGTCTGTCTGTCTGTCTGTTTGCCTGTCTGTCTGTCTCACTGTCTGTCTGTCTGTCTGTCTGTCTGTCTGTCTGTCTGTCTGTCTCACTGTATCTCTGTCTGTCTGTCTGTCTGTCTGTCTGTTTGTCTGTCTATCTGTCTCTCACTGCCTCACTGTATGTCTGTCTGCCTATCTCGCTCTCTCACTGTCTCACTGTCTGTCTCTCTTCCAGGTACACAGCAGGACGTGTCAGTGAGTTCCTTCCAGCAGGAGATGTCCCAGGGGGGGTTCAGCACTCTCTTCAACTCTGTAAGTTCCTCCGTTACAAACAAACCACTCAGCCTATTGAGAGAGAGCAGGAGAGAAAGTCTCCCAGAGCAAAAGCACAGCACAGAGGGTCTCCCGAGTGGCGCTCGGTGTGGAGTGTAGGATCCGCCCTATAGCCTGGAGATCGCAGGTTCGAATCCGGGCTATGTCATTGCTGACCGGGGGTTCCTAGGGGGCGGCGCATAATTGGCCGAGCACCACCGCCCGGGTAGGGAGGAGCTTAGGTCGGCAGGGCAATCCATGGTTCTGGCGCACCCTGCGACCCCCTGTGGCTGACAGGGTGCCTGCAGGTCTGAAGTGGAGCCATTTAGATCTGTGTTGTCCTCCAGCACTATAGGTCTGGTGGCTTAGCTGTGGATCCATGATCTGAAAAAATGACTTAGCAGGAACATGTTTCAGAGGGGCCGCGTTTTTCAGCCTCTGTAAAGCACAGAGGTGTGGTAAAAGCATAGGGAAGCATTGTAAAGCACAGAGAGGTCTGGTAAAACATAGGGAAGCATTGTAAAAGCACAGAGGGTCTGGTAAAAACATAGGGAAGCATTGTAAAAGCACAGAGGTCTGGTAAAGCATAGGGAAGCATTGTAAAGCACAGAGAGGTGTGGTAAAGCATAGGGAAGCATTGTAAAACACAGCGGTGTGGTAAAGCATAGGGAAGCATTGTAAAGCACAGAGAGGTGTGGTAAAGCATAGGGAAGCATTGTAAAGCACAGAGAGGTCTGGTAAAGCATAAGGAAGCATTGTAAAGCACAGAGGGTCTGGTAAAGCATAGGGATGCACTGTAAAACACAGAGAGGTCTGGTAAAGCATAGGGAAGCATTGTAAAAGCACAGAGGTATGGTAAAGCATAGGGAAGCATTGTAAAACCACAGAGAGGTCTGGTAAAACATAGGGAAGCATTGCAAAGCACAGAGAGGTCTGGTAAAAGCATAGGGAAGCATTGCAAAAACACAGAGAGGTCTGGTAAAGCATAGGGAAGCATTGTAAAGCACAGAGGGTATGGTAAAAGCATAGGGAAGCATTGTAAAGCACAGAGAGGTGTGGTAAAACATAGGGAAGCATTGTAAAAGCACAGAGAGGTCTGGTAAAGCATAGGGAAGCATTGTAAAGTGAAGTGTTAGCTCGACCTTTGACTTATTTATTTTCTTGCAGTAATATTCTGATCCCCCCACTCTCTCTCTCTCTCTCTCTCTCTCTCTCTCTCTCTCTCTCTCTTTCTCTCTCTCTCTCTCTCTCTCTTTTTTTTTTGTTAAAGTATGGAAGAGCGGTTTTTGGAGCAGTCGGCGCGTTTGATTGGTCGGGCGGGTTTTTCAGTGAAGAAGGGGCGGATCTTAAGTTTGTTAATATGTCAGTCGGATACAGAGACATGAAAGATTCATACATGGGTGAGAAATGATTTCGATCTACACAAGTCCTGAATAGATATTAGGTTATATCTTACAAAAAGATTTCCAATTCAAGCGCATTGAAACTATACTTAATAGCATTGCCAATTATGTGTACAGCTCTGGTCAAAAGTTTAGCATCACCCTATAGAATTAACCAATTCAGCTTCATAGAGTCCAGTGAAAGCTGCTGAATAATGTTCCCTTGTTAACATATTGAATTACACACCCTCTATATAGAATGAACTCGCTCAGCTTCATAGAGTCCAATGAAAGCTGCTGAATAATGTTCCCTTGTTAACATATTGAATTACACACCCTCTATATAGAATGAACTCGCTCAGCTTCATAGAGTCCAATGAAAGCTGCTGAATAATGTTCCCTTGTTAACATATTGAATTCCACACCCTCTATATAGAATGAACTCACTCAGCTTCATAGAGTCCAATGAAAGCTGCTGAATAATGTTCCCTTGTTAACATATTGAATTCCACCCCTCTATATAGAATGAACTCCCTCAGCTTCATAGGGTCCAATGGCTGCTGAATAATGTTCCTTGTTAACATATTGAATTCCACCCCCCTATATAGAATGAACTCCCTCAGCTTCATAGAGTCCAATGAAAGCTGCTGAATAATGTTCCCTTGTTAACATATTGAATTCCACACCCTCTATATAGAATGAACTCCCTCAGCTTCTTAGGGTCCAATGAAGCTGCTGAATAATGTTCCCTTGTTAACATATTGAATTCCACCCCCCTCTATAGAATGAACTCCCTCAGCTTCATAGAGGTCCAATGAAAGCTGCTGAATAATGTTCCTTGTTAACATATTGAATTCCACCCCTCTATATAGAATGAACTCACTCAGCTTCATAGGTCCAATGAAAGCTGCTGAATAATGTTCCCTTGTTAACATATTGAATTCCACACCCTCTATATAGAATGAACTCCCTCAGCTTCATAGAGTCCAATGAAAGCTGCTGAATAATTCATGGAAAGTCCTACCATGGTTTGTGATTCTGTTTGATTTCAGGGTACACGATGGAGTCGTTTATCGCTAGCCCCAGTTTTGGATTCTATATCGTGGGAGCGCCACGCTACCAGCACAGAGGGAGAATCGTTGTTTTCGTGGAAGGGGTTGCAAATCACAAACAGATTATTGAAGGAACACAGGTAATGGTCTCATCAATTCTCACCATGTTTTCAGCCCTTCTGAGTGCTTCTCGTTATTGCAATGACTGAAGTTCTATGGTTTTTGTTTTGTATTTTTTTTATGTCTGTTTCTTTGACTGTGAGTTCAGGAGCTGCTTTTCAATTCTACAGCTCTGGCCAAAAGTTTTGCATCATCTAGAATTTTAGGATTGAGAGAATATATATATATATATATAAAGAACATAAGAACATAAGAAAAGTTATACAAGCGAGAGGAGGCCATTCAGCCCATCTTGCTCGTTTGGTTGTTGGTAGCTTATCGATCCCAGAATCTCATCAAGCAGCTTCTTGAAGGATCCCAGGGTGTCAGCTTCAACAACATTACTGGGAGTTGGTTCCAGACCCTCACAATTCTCTGTGTAAAAAGTGCCTCCTATTTTCTGTTCTGAATGCCCTTTATCTAATCTCCATTTGTCACCCCTGGTCCTTGTTTCTTTTTTTCAGGTCAAAAAAAAAGTCCCTGGGTCGACATTGTCTATACCT